>PUFA01000018.1:13675000-14175000 GCA_003508835.1 Eonycteris spelaea | reverse complement strand
ATACAATAATAATATTACTTTTCATATGAAATGCACACAAGTTCACTATTTTCTATTATTCGGAAAATGTTTTCTCTTATAGATTAGAGCAACATATTTAGAACATTTTTGGACTCTTATCTACACTAGGGCCACGTTATTTTTTAGTTTCCTTGTTTTTCATAATAGCTTAAGTGGTAAAAACAAATATTTGAAGCATAATGCTATATGTATTTTTAAAAATTTTAAGCTAAAGCCCATAATTATCACTATGTAATGAAGCAACATATCTATTACAAATTTAGACAATAGCCACACAGGGGTCATATTATTTATTAGGGTCTTCATTTTTCATAAATACTTTAAACAGTTAAAAAAAAAAACCCACGTGGATCAGAATGACATATGTGCTTATTTACTTTTGAATACTTAGGCTAAAACCCGTAAATACCTATTTATGTATAAACTTTTTTTAATAAGCAGATATGCTGGCCAAATGCTATTTCCCTGTAACAATATTTATATTATTATTTTATATTTATATTAAATGGAAATGGAAAGTTGAATGCAAATCAAAATATTTTAAATTAATAGTATAAAACAAGTGGCTATGCACATAGTAGGCATCAAAAATTACACGTGTGACTCATATTTGATATACTGTAGAGATTACTGTTCAAGGAAAATTTCTGGAAAAGTTTTTCCAAAAAGCCAAAACATACTATTCCAAAGAATCACATTAATTTTAATAGCCTTTCTTACATTTTCTATATCTTTATGGCGAAATACACCTGCTCCATACCATTAGTTCTGAGCCATCTAAAAATGAAGATCAAAGCAATACTCGAGATTGTCACCTGACAAAAAAGAGACCACAAGAATTAATAAGTGCATCAGTGCCCATAGCATATGCATGTAAGTCATCATAGATAATATAATAGTCATAGTTTTAAAAAGTCACGTGTTTTATGAGTCCCAAAGAGTCCGAACCTCTTTGGACATTTGTGTGGAATGATGAAATGAGAAGGTGCTAGGAGCTGGGTGTGTGGCAACGGTTGAGGTTCAGATGAATGGAGGCTTGGGGAATAATTTACATATATAGTTTTATTAATTTCTTTGTTTGTATTGTTGCATTAGCTATTTTCTTCTGCGTTTCTGGACCGTATTGTGTGCCAATTTTAGTGAGCCATACAGTTTACGCCTAACAGTGAAGTTCCAAAGAGTGGAATTGTTTAAACTTTTGCTTTTATTCTAATTTGATTTTCTACTTCTTGTTTGAGAAACTACTGATGATTTCTACAACAAAGGCTAGTAATTTGGTTCCCTGCATTATAACAGCTGTCTTTGCAAACAGCAACAGAACATGTCTTCACAAGAGCCTGGAAAGATAAGTGCGAGACATTTTTTCTTTTCTTCCTTTCTTTTTTCCTTTCATCCTTCTTCTATTTAGGCATCACATACTTATCAATTACCCACCATGTTTCAGGTTTGGCCCTGGAGTTCAAACAGAAAATAAGTATAATAAGCCATAATAGGACAAGCATAAAACATTCTTTCATGGAACTGAGAGTCTGGTTGAGGAGCACAAGTTTTAAAGCAGTAATTGCTAACCTGATGAATTTCACTGAAAGGGAAATTGGAATGATATGGGATCCAAAAATAGAAGGAAACTATTCCGGTATGTTGAGTCAGGGAATGTTCCCCTAAGATAATGATATAAAACTGAAACCTAAAGAGTAGAGATTAGTTATCTAGGCAGAAGAGGAAATGGAGAAAGCTCAGAGATAGAAAAGTGAGAATAAATGAGAATAAAATTATTCCAATATACAGAAGCTGAAAGAGCAAAGACAGTGTGAGAGATAGAAAATGTTTTGTTAGAAAAATATAATTTCCTTTTATTCAAAACATATTTGTTGAGTGAGTCTAAAATGTCAAACAGTGTCCTAGGTGTTAGGGAACATATCAGCAAACAGATTAGACAAAATTCCTGCTCTTGGGAAGTTTATGTTCCTTTTTCTGTCGATAAATGGCATGTCAAAATTACAGTTTTATCTGTCAATAAATGAAGTATGAAGTATTTGATTACCTTCTTTCTAACTTCTTTTAGGTGTTTCAGTTAAAAAGATCTATGATTAATTGAAATAATATTTACTTTTCCTTATTACTCATCATTAAAAACCATTATGTCATTTTATTTTTCTAATATAAAGATCATTAACATAATTCCTCATATCTTATAAACTTGACTTGAATTTCCTATCTCTAAATTTTCAAGAGAAAATTTTAGCCATCAATAATATTCCAAGCATGAGTTTATATGCTATGAAATATGTTACCATAATTAATTTTATAATGCATTGTTATAAAGAAAATACAAATAGAAACATTAATTATTTTCATGTTAATCTATAGTAAATATAAAATGAGGAATTCGTTGTCAGAAATCTGGAAACAATACTCTCATTGTAGTCAGTTATGTGTTAGACCCGTGAAAAAATTTTTTTCTAATGTTAAGCTCCATAATATGTCAGGTAAAAATAGAATTAGCTTAGAACTGTGTAAAGGGGCTAAAAATGGTGTAAAGTTAAAAATCAGCTGTTTGAAATCTCGTTGATTTTCAAACGTATGGAGTTTTCTTATCATGGCGAATTATTTATATCGTCACAGAATGAGGGGGGGAAAAGTCCTGAAGTGAAGAAAAAAATGTTTAGTGGAGAATTTCCACAGTCAATATTACTGGTTTCAACAACTGATTGTCATAGGAGACAGTAAAAATGCCATTTTTGTGACAAAAAAGTAAATATTACTAAATTACTTGTAAGTAAATCTGTATTCCAATTAAAAAAAATTAAGGCAATACAGCTTATATAATAAAACAATCAAAGAGCCATTAAATTATTTGTTCTGAGAGCAAGTCATGACACAAAGTATGAAAAAATTTTAAAATTAAAATTTAAACTTTTAAAGGAAAAATGTGACCACAATAAAGGGGTTAATTTTTTTAAATAGAATATTGATTTAAAAATTTTTTTTTTACTTCCTAACCCCAAAATGGTACAGAAGTACAGGATAGAACAAGAGTATGAAAAGGATAAAAGAAAAAATATATTACAATATCATAAACATTTGATATAATAAAGTCACAATGAGCTATACCTTCAGAAACCTTTGAAACAAAATATATAGTTCTGTAGTATTTCCTCTAATAATTCTTTCATGGTTTGGGGGATATCCTGCTAAAAGCACAGCATCAGACCAGAAGACCTATGAAATGGAAACAACTAATTTTTCCAATTCACTGTCTACTATAAATTAATGATAAAGTACAATTTCACCTTTGTTGTAATGGATACTTATATAAATTAATAACTTATTAGTATTTGGAATCTTCCAGTGCAGTAAATCAGAGTTACCCTTTGGGAGCAACATAATGGGAAGATTATCAATATTAAAGTTTATTTTTAAAATCTGTGCTTATAGGGAAGATAACAAATGTAGATGGACCTTTTAAAATCCAAACATGCTAATGTTTTATTCGCACAATGTTGATTAATATAAGAAGATGGTATTTCTTTCTTCTTATAGTCAATCTGATGCCAGGTATTTAATAAAGTTCAGTTTTCATAGGATAATTACAAACATTAATTTGTATATATTTTCAGTAATTTGAATCCAATTGAAGAGCTCTTGCTATTTGGCTTAGCATTTTGAAGTTTATGTGATTATGCCCTGAAAGGCAGATTAATAGCAGGATTATGGTTTTATAGATCATACAATTCATTATATTCTCACTAATCAATATCTGGCATCAGATACTACAGCTTCACTCTATATGTTTCATTCATTTAGATGGGTAGATCTATATTTTTGTTACTCCATTGTTAAAACATATCATGGGCAAAATGCCTTTTTGAGATCTTTAAAGCTATTAGACGTCTTATTGCTTTAGAACATAAGGATCCTGCATTAGAAAGTTTAGACAGTCAATAATTTTTTGTTCTAAAGCCCACACTCAAAAAGATCATTAGAAATGATATTTTCTTACATTCATCTATTATTTTCAATCTTAATTTTCTCAGTCTCTTTTCATCATAGAAGTAGTGCTAACCAAATGTATTACTCTTAATTCTTAAGACACCTTGACACATTATTAAGATTCAGCTTCTTGCTGTATTCTGTTTAGTGGGAACAATTAGAGAGCACTGGAGAGAAATGATTAGCTTTTACTCATAAAATAGACCAAGCAAAGCCTTTGAGTCTGTGAAGTAACATTAAGACTCTACAAAAAGCCTCATGAGTGACATGGTTGGCTTTGTTTTGTGTCCATATCTGAACGAATTGGTCCATGTTAGAAATAATACTTAATTTGGGGAAAAAAATTAAACTCAACATCATTGAATAAAGATCTAGTTCTTTTACATGAAAGTTATAACTACCTGCAGAAGATGAAAGAAGAAATTGCTGCTTTCACAATAATATTATGTATAGCCCAGTTCTGTGATTCCGAGGGTAAATGAAATCTTATAATACTTCATCAACTTGGAACCACAGGGTTCTTCCAAGTCCCCTAGAGTCTTTTTCAATTTTAGGAGCTCCTTGCACTGCTGCCAACTGCCAGTCTTTGCCATTGCTCAGCCAGTGTCTCCTTTTCTTCAAGTTCTTTTCAAGGAATTCTTGAAGCTGTTTATAGCAGCCTCTAGTGCTTTATCTGCTTAGGGATGGAGAACTCATTCATCTCTCTGATAATCCCTACTTTGTATCTGATACATGGTACCAAAGGAAGTACAAAAGATTCAGGGAGGTGAGTCATTTAATATGAACATTCATTCCACAAATTTTGAAGATAATTTAAAATTATTAGTTTTTGATAGAGCATTCAGTTACGAAATATTTAAAATCTCCAGAATTTGGAAAACATCAATGATTTTCATAATGAATTCATTACCTTAGGTTGTTTGGACATCATCTTGTGATACACCTCATGTGTTTTACATCATAGAACCTGCTAAGCCAAAGCTATTCTATGTCCAGGGTAGGTTTTACTTTTAGATTTTTGACATTATGCCTTTAATTTTCTCAGAGACAGTGCCAAGTTCTTTCGTTGTTACAGGATTGCCTTACTGATAATGATTTTGTCTGATATTCTGAAACATTTCAGAAGGAGCATGTGATAACCTTCATTTTTTTTCCCTAATAAGATATACCTTAGTAGTAAAATAACTTGAAATTTTATAGCCTCTCTTTCACAATTCTTAACAATTATACTTTGGGGGTCTAAATTTTCTAAGTAACCTATACCACCACCTGACTTAAGAAATGAGTTAGGGATTGTCATAGTATAAGGCTAATAGTTGAGTAAAAACAATTAAAGGAATATCAGGCAATAAGCTATCACCTGTGCTGGATTAAATCATTGAAGACTGAAAATCAGCTAGTTAATATCATTAGAAATAATATACCACAGGTGTTCAAAATATGTTATTGAAATATATATCTGTCAGTCAGGGACATGTACATTATAATCATGTTTTTTTGTTGTTTTTGTTGTTGTTGTTGTTGTTGTTGTTTTACAGTTGATTATCCCAGATAGAGGAGAAACCAGCATCTGGAAACATAAGGTTGGTTTTACAGTGATGTGTGTGTGTGTGTGTGTGTGAAATTAGAAAAGAGGTAAAAAACAACCAGAATGAAGTCAAATCAGAACAAGTCTTGGGTACACATGCCATAAAATCTTAAAGAGTATATCCCATATGTCAATCCAGGTAGACTCAGCACACCATTATGAAAAGATCTAATATTTAAACAGAATAATTCGACAAATATTTTATCATTGCTTTCCATCCTATTTTTGATTACATTTTTTCAGCAACATTCATGGTTGTTGATCTATTTTAGGTTGCTTTAATGATGAGAATGAAGCCTACAGTGGAAGTGGGCAGGATAAATGTGGAAAGGGTGGGGTGAGAGGCAATTACCTGAATTAGAAAATTTAATGGCAGCAATTGCTTAGCAATTATTTCCTAAAATGAAAGTGTACATAGTTTTAACTGATTCTGGAAGTAATGATCATCAATGAAATAACAAATAATTACTGAAACATAAGTGTATTTTATTATATGAATTTTACTTTACCAGTAGACATGAGTGTGACTAGCCTCTCCAGAACTTTAGGAAGCAAGTTCTCAAGTAAAACTTTTTACTGTTGCTGTTTAAAGATGTCGTAAACTTTTCTTTCTTTTTTCTTGGTACATTTTCCCTCTCATCTGTGTATGTGTCTGTGTGTCAGTCTGTGTGCTGATGGGACATTTACTGTGTATGATATTTATACAATTGGAGTTATTTGTCATTCCTAAAATTCTAAACAGAAAACACACATTAAGCTATATTAATCAATGCAAATGTTTTCATACTCTTGTAACACCTTGAGGGTGATGTTTCATTTTCTGAATGACAAAACACATCGTTTTTTAAATTTCCCAAGTGACATAGTGTTCTACCTTGGTCTGGGCCATCTAGAGTTGAGCTGGCATTTTTGACACTGTGGATTCCATATCTCAGAGAGATTTGGGAGTCCTTTATTCTGTACCCTAGGAAACACACTATGCTTGAATCTTTGAACACTGTCACATGTACTGGTTATTCGATTCCCAAAGAATAATTACTTACACATTGTAAATGAGTTTTTTTCTACACATCAGTCTTTTTTTGAAACATATAAAATACAGCAGATTAAGAATTATTTTATTTATTATGATTGATATTCTCTACATTAACTTAGAATTGAATATACATAATCACACATAATGAAGTATGTTTTCTCCTATAAATAACAAATTAAAAGATAAAAAGGACATTTAAAAGTTGGTAAATTAAGACTTTTAAAATTTATTTCACAGAAATTGAGAAAAAGCCTCTGTAGCTTCTGGAAGGAGAAGTGCTAAATTGTGAATATGGTGCCCATGCAAACAGGACTCACTTATATCCGCATGTTAGATTTAAAGCCGTTTCATTTTTCATAACCTAAAAATATCAATTTCCCTAAAAATCTTCCAGTTTTTACCTCACATAACATTTAATTAAGATTCAGTACCTATTAAGTAACTAGCACTGTAATGAAGATTCTCTACTCATCCCAATGCACGATTTGAAAACAAAATGAGAAATGTGCTGTCATCTAACTTGATGCCTTCCTTGAGGCAAGGATGTCGTCACAGAAACATTACTTATTTGCTAGTAGTTTGAGAAAGGAGATGGAGGTACCAGCCAGCATTTACTCCCATTTCCAACCAGTTCAACTCAGTCTGATAAACTAAGACCCATGTTGAAACTCTCCCAGCAAGGAGAAATAGGAATATGGGATTTGGGGCATTCATTCTCTATGGGCACTAGAATACAAGAAATTTCATATTATTTTGAAAGTCATATTTAATTTGCTTTAGGGCCTGATGCCCAGGTCTATAGTGGGATAATGAAAAGATCTTATCAGGGGCCAGATAGACTGGGATGAGTGAATTGTATTTTAAGCCAAGATTTCCTTCTCTTGCTTTCTTTTATTTGCCCTAATAGAGCAGTGAGCTATTGGCATAGTCAGAAGTGCTCTTCTAACATCACAGGCACCCTGATGATTTCAGCTCAGCCCTCAGAGCTCTTCTGATCATCTTCAGCTCTGGGCAAATTTTCCAGCCTTTAAAGAATTCACCCTTCCAGACTAATCCAGGACCCTAGGTTCAGTAAGTAAATCAAAGCCCCAAAAGCCAGGGAAAAGGCCGTTAGTCCAAGACATTCACGTCTTTTCCAGTTGTCTTATTCTAGTTCTCTCAGTAGGTAAGCTTTCTTCCATCAACAAAGAAGTAGAAAGTAGAGTTTTTCCTTAGTTTTTGAAAACTTTCACATCTTGCTCATAACACACTCACTTCCTCAAGGAAGAAGTTAAGAACTATAAAGCCAATTCACCTTCTTGAGATAAAAGATAAAATAAGAGTCACATGAGTGATACAACATTGATATTGCATGTTCTCAGAATATCATCCTGGTTAAATTCAATGATTTGTTCATTCACTAAGCATTTAAATACTCTCTTCTACGTGATACAAAGAGCTGATAATTCAGCGGTGCACAAGACAGTTCTCACAGAACTTAGGGTCTAGAAGGAAACTTTTATAATCTATAAGCTTGACAATTGAGCAAATAACTCCTGATTTCTGTGATAACATGCAGCATTTACTTTGTACTTTTTCTCAAGATTTAAATCCCAAACCTGAAAACTAAAAAGAAACAATAAATGTAAATCCTGTGTTTTATCACTTGTAAATTGTGTGTTTCTCTTCAATTTTTACTCCAAGTATCAACTTCCAGAATTTATAGAAGGAAGTCACATTAGGCCTAATTTTGCTACTGATTCAACCAATTTAAATAATTTTGCTACTCATTTCATTAGAATTTTGTGGAATGAGTGATTTCTTAAAATATATGAAAGAAATAAACTATAAAAGAGTAATCTTGATTAAAGATAGCCACTTATTAGATTTCAGATACTGTATATTATCACTTGCTCTTCATTTTTTTCAAGCAATTTTATGAGAGAAAATATATAGTCCTTGTGGGAAATTTTATATCCAGTCAGAAAAATGACAATGGATATGGTGGGATTTGTGTTACCACTTTGAGAGAAAATTTATTAATAGTGCTGGTGTCCATGAGGTGATACGGGGTTCTGGAATAAGTTGACAGCGAAAATTTTCAGTCTTAGATTACTGAGATTTTGAGTCAAACCACTTCCTTATTAAAACTTTGCTTAAAGGGTGAGAGTTCAGCCTAGTTCTTTTACATAAAGTTCTTAACTTGATAAAACGCAAAATCATAGTTTTCAGCATCATAAATTAGTGACATTGAACAGTTTCCACCTCTGCAACTTTGCTGTGAGGAATGATGACAGATTCTGTGCTGTGTTTGCCTATGAGATGATTTCCTTGAAGTCCTGTAATGAGTTGTTTTTGGCAGGATTAATGAGTATTATAATGGTAAATGGATGTTTGCAGCTCAGTTGTGTTCCATCACGGAGTAACATGGGGTTTCTGGTCCCTTGGAGGCCATAATTGGTGGCATTAATGCAGTTTTAATTACACTTCTTGAAAAAAAAATGAATTGGAACCAAAACAAAAGCTAAGTGATCATCTCTCTGCTGTTTCACATAGTATAAACAGAAGACTGTTGCTATCTCTGATATCTATCATTTGAATTATAGTCTCCCAATAGAACATATGCAGTATATTTTAATGATGATTTTGTTTCGAATAGGCTTATTTGCCTTTATTTTTCCTCATTCCTATATACTGAAGAAGCTTTTATTATATGTATATATATAATATCTGCATATATAATATATATCTATATTATACATGAATGTGAAATGTGTACATAATTTAAATGTATACATATTATAAATCTAGGTGACAGCAAAGATAAAATAATAGGCACATTTCTTATATTTATAACCTGGCATTTGTTTCCTAATACTTACTCTTAGTATTGAGCAATATAAGTGTGATTAATTCTCAAAGCTCTATGATGAACTAGGATGCACTAAGCCATTTTTCTTTTCTCCTTGCACACACGTATGTGAGAAATTACTAATAGCTGCTGTTTCAGCATATCCCATCTTTGCAGTGTTATGTTTGTTTGTAGTCTGTAGTGGAAAGCCCAACACTGATCTACAGGATAAAATTTGCAAAGTATTCTATGAGAAGAAAAATATTTAATAAGGTAATATGGTATATTACCATCTAATATATATCATCTAATATACCAGCCATGCCATCTAAAAACACTGAAAAAAAAGAGACCAAAATGCGTGTAAAAATTGAATGTTTAAGTAGATGTTTAATACCAGGTAAAAGGGTAAATACTAGCAGTGAACATATATATTATACATATATATATTTAATGTATTATATATTATAACATATATTATACATATATATTATACATGTAATATATTATACATATATATTATACATATATATATTACATGGTATGTGTATAATATATATATATATATACATGGTATTTGTATACATATTGTATATGTATACACACACTACTATATAGAGTAAAATAATGTAAATTTTAATTATTCACAGTATCAGCCATTTATTCCTAATCTATTTATAAATAGCCTAACTATATTGGTTACTATATATTTCCTTCCTTCAATAATATAATCATCATTTAACTTTTCTAGATTTTTAAATTAATCACATGGAAAAATATCAGACTGTGGTTAATTAAATGGTTAGGGAATATATGAACCCTTGAGATTAACTAATCCTGTTACCTTATAAGTCTTTGCTGAAGTCAGTATAGGGGCTATTCTTTATTCGTCGTAGCCCTTCTGAAAGATATTCTTGGTATCTGGGTTATTCTTGAATTAACAGTACAAGGGCAGAAATGCATCTGGATCAGTGGCAAGCAATTATATCTATGGAAAAGGGAAAAAAGCCAGAAGCCATAGAATTACTCCTATATTTATGTTTGAGTTTTGGTGAGACTTAGACATCCTCACATCTTCTTAGAATTGCCAGCATTTGTAAAAAGAGAACAGCCTTTCTTTCACTGTGTGTCTTTGACGCTTATTATCTGTGTCATTTTGACTCTTGCCATCATATAAAATTCTTCATAAATAATCTCAAACATCTGGTTGCAGGGTTTTCCACAGTTCTATAAAACAGTTGAATTTTCTATTTGCAAAGAAACAAACAAACACAGATAGAAAGCAGACTAGCAAGTAAACAAAACTGTCCCTCTGTGGAATTTATAAATAGGAATTTCAGAGTTTGAAAACTATGGACCAAGTCTTCTGTCAATGGCTGCACATTTTTAACACATCACCTACCAGAGAACCAGGCAGGACCCAGCCTTGGTTTTATGCGGCTCCATTCTCTTCGTGTTCATGATGATTGAGTATGCTGAAGTTGCTTTGTTTTTTCTTAGAAGAGTGATGATAGTGATTAATTCAGTTGATGCATCATTGTCCCGTCCCCACCACTTTAGTAGTTTCCACAAAGTGTCTTAAAATAACTAGACAGCATTTATACATGTGAGAATTCTGTGGGCTTTTGCATATTATCATTCTACCTAAATCTGATGCTGATCCTGTCAGTTTTGCCATCTAAAAACAATGAAGAAAAAAAAAAAGAAAACAAAATGCATGTAAAAAATGAATGTTAAAGATGTTTAATACCAGGTAAAGGGGTAAATACTAGCAGTGAACATTTTTTCCTAATTATTTTTGTGTGACTTTTTAAAGTGATTCTACATAAGTTGTATAACATAGTCTCTCCATTTTATAATATAATAATAACAATAAAAATAATGTTAACTTTTCTTGAGTTTATTCTGTGCCAAACACTTACATTTATTTTTTTCTTGCACAATTTTTTGACATAGGTATTAGTATTTTCTTCATGTTATGGATTAACAAACTATAGCATAGATACGTTGGGCTAATTCCCCAAGGTCACACATGCTTTAGGAGAGCTGGAACAGAAGTCCATTCTCCATGACTCCACTCTGGTCACACTTAAAACTTCTATAATCCCAATGGGGAGGGATAGAAATAATGGCAAAACTTCAGTGATATTTTTAGTAGCACTGTTCAGTTACATAAATTAAATGCATTAATAGGATCTGAATAATCTTAATTGCTTTAGTGGATCTTAGAGATTACATAATACACACAGTTCACTTTTGAAGTAAAGAAATGAATTTTCAGAGTTTAAATGGGGCAGGAAGCCAACACTCAGCTGCAGCCAGTGCTTTTTTCCTGTGGGCTCAGCCCCAATCCTTGTGTGTAAATTTTAATGAAATCCACTTCTAAAGACCACTGTGTGTAGGGCAAGATAGTATAATGGTGAGCGTTGGACTTTGCCATGGGCAAATTTAGAGTCTAAACTTAGCTCTTCTACTCATTAGTGGCTTGGCTATGGGTAAACTGATTAATACCTATGTGCTCCCATTTATTTACTTGTAAAGTCATGAAAATAGTATTCCTCACAGGGTTGTTGTAAAGTTAAATACTGCATTTGAAGTACTAAGCCACTCACAGTAAGCATTCAATAATTAGTATATTTTTAGTAAGTATAACTTTTCAATGGAGTGGATATTAAACAACAGTTATCACAATATAACTACCCCTTGTTTTTCAAAAACAGTCTTAAGTAGATGTTTAAAAAAACATTTATATGACTTTTGTCCCAGATAACATGATTATACTACAAACAGTAAAGTTTTAGAATTCAAAATTTGGTGTTGTTAATAGCAATGTAGTCCCCAAATGTCTCTGTACCTGATTGAAGCCTGTGGCTGGTTTGTTGTCAGATGTTCTTTTTGAAAACATTTTAATTGATAATGAATTTTGAAAAATTAAGAAGCATATTTGCACATAATTTATCATTGATGAATAAAGTCAAAGATCCTAGACAGAAATGACAGAGATTTGAATTTGAATTCCAGCTCTTCCACTTGTTCGGCCTCAGGCAAGTGCTTACAGGAACTGAAACACAGTTGCACCAGATGTAAAAATGAAAAAATAACCTATACTTTGCAGGGCTGTGGTGACTATTAATAATGACATATGTAAAAGGCCTAAGATAAGGCCTGGGACTTAGTAGGCACATAATAAATGGTAGCTATTAATGTTGTTAATATTTCTTGTCCAAGGTATGTGTAAATCATTAATAATGCTGACCTATCACTCATAATTTCAGTTGTGCAAATTATATACCTATAATTTTATAACATGTATTTTCCTGGAAGCAATGAATTTAGTCATTGTGATTATGCACTATTCAAAGGAAGACAAAGATAATTATTACTTTAAAAATATTATTTTGTAGATGAGTGTTCAGTTCTTTCTGTTTATTTAGAAAGAAGGAAAAATTGTTTTCAAGTAAGTTAATATTTTTTCCTAAAAATAACTGTAAACTTTTAACTTTTCTAGGTGAATTAAGGCTATAGTTAAATGTACCTATAAAACTGATAATAAAAAGAATTAATGATTTTTTAATAAAGGAAATCTGTTTAATTTATAAAAGTGTATTTGAGAAGTTGGAAAAATTAAGTTGTAAGGTTTCATTTAAGTTTATTCCTACTCTAAAAATATTAAAATTTCAATCTCAGTATTATATAATCTTTTAATATATATTTAGTTTTAAAAAGTCAAATTTTAGCACTCTAATTTACTTATACAAGATTGGTTAATATATAACTTACAACCAGTAAATGTTTGAGATAAAATATTATTATACTTATATATTTAAACTATATGGCTAAAAAAAACATGAATTTTGGCTGATCTTACTGATATTATATAGTAAGTTTTAAAAATGAATTTTAGAAGCTGAAATGTCATTTCCCTGAAGCCATTTACAACATCAAATTTTAAGGCATGCAAACTTAAAAACAGTAATTGCATCACGTGACCTATCAAATTATAATGAATATAGTCACAGTTTTATTTTTAGTAAAAGAAATGTCATGGTATGAAATCCCTGAGTGTCTATACTTAAGAAAAAAATCATTAAGTAGAACTCTGAATAGCATAGATCAAATAATATTAAGAGAAATCAATGAATAACATTTTTTTTTGCATTGTCTATTTAAAGTTACCAAAGACTTTAAATTTTAGATACCAGAATGCATTAAAAAAGTAAAGCTTGAGTAGTTTTGTGGAGTAATCTGAGATCAAAACACTAATTTTGTCTTTATACTTGTATTGGGAATATAAATGTTATATTTCAGTTTACAGGATATAGAGTATGATCAAGTTTTTTTCTTGCTCTCCAAGAAAATGATGGCTCTGAGCATAAGTCCCAGCATATCCTTTATAAAGGAAAATTCTAATAAATCTTTGCTGAGGGAATATTGAATATGTTTTTATGTCATTAACTGTGTGTTGGTGTGAGTTTATGACATAAAAAAGAAAATGAATTGAGGCGATTTGGAGCCTGTAGTAGACAATTGTAAAATTAAGATAATCTCTTAATTTATGATTCTCAAATTAATATTCATGTTCTCCAAATATAAATAAATTCTAGCTTACCCCCTTATTTTTTGCAACTATCTGATTTCTACAAGAATTAGGCTTTCTTTTTTTTTTTTTTTTAGATAGATGTTAGATAGATCGATATATAATAGATAGGGTAGATTTAATTGATGTATTTTCGATCCTTGCTTACTTTTAAAAGATTTTTCTCTGAAAGATAAGGTCAGAACAGATTTGCTAAGGAATCAAAGAAAAGATATTTTCACAGGTTATTTTTTGAGAATATTGTTTCATAAAATATGGGGAAAAGGCACAACAAGCTATTTATGATTTTGTATGTTTAGATATTATATCAATGGTTGAAATGTCTTTTCTTTTAATACTCTTTTATTCTGGCTGAATAGATTATTTTTTTCTTTCCTCTATAAGCACTCAGAAATGTAGGAGAAAAAAACATTTCTCAGTCTCCCAGTAAGCCTAGGTTACTTTCTGCTCCTAAGAAGAATCTATTCACTTTTCTCTACTCCTGTTGGTACTTCCTATAAGATACCCATTATTGGTCCTATATTAAAGACAAGAAACATTGTCTACTTCATTTTGTACTTCTGTACTTTTCATTTTGTTCTTTCATAGTCATGCCTTTTCAATATTCCAATTTATTCTCTTTTTTTATCCACTCTGTCAGCTAAGTTGGGTTATAGCAGATCAAATCAGGAATGGTCTGCCCTTTCTTTATGGTACTTGATTGGTATTCAAAGCTTTCCTATATTGGAAATAGCCAATTATCTGATAAGGTTTATAAATTAAAGCTTAAATTAAAAAATGGGTTTATGTAATGGATAAACAGATTCTACACCATATATAAACTAATGGCCATATTTATGAATCAATTAAGTTAAACATAACAGTGTGTAGCATAGGTTCTAATTTCTTCTTTTAAACTCTCATACAATGAGTTATATTTGGTATTCTCAATAGAACTCCTTTAGCCCATTTTCTCATGGGGTGGGGGAAAAATGACAGGTTGCCTTTTTTCAGTGTTCCATTTTTAACAATTCAAGGTCTTTGCTGCTTCCACCACTAGCTCTTTTATCTTCTTCCACTTTTCCCTACACAATTTCTCTCTAGAAATGGCTGTCCTCCATTATTTTCCCACCACTTCCTCTCATGAAGGCCCCTGTCTCTGGGTCTTTGAATCCATTTCGCTCTTGGCCCTGCTCTGTGTTTCTTACCTCTTCACTCCAGCTTGTGTGCTCTGTTGCTGGTTGTACTTTAAGGAAGCTTTTTTTATTTAAAGACTCCACCATGGCCAACATGTCACTTAGGTTCATTGATTATGCTAATTTCATTTTTCATATCTTCTGCATGATAGGACCATTTTATTTTCTTTTGAATGCTACATTAACCACCATTTTGAAAGGAAGAGATCGACTTTCCAGGAGAGTGTCACCACTAAAAATTATCATGCGTGGAAATGAAAAGCTTTTTTTTTGTGTGTGGGGTTCTGCCATTTTTCTCTCTTTGATAAAATCCTATGACACCCAAAGCTCCAAGACTAATCAAAGGGAGAACTTGTTTCAGGAGCTATGGGAGCTGACCAAAGAGTTTTTTATTTAATCCCTTGTGGATTACAGGGCAGTAATGTAACTTCCCATGTCACCCCCAGTTAGTGGGCACCTGGTACAAAGTCAAGATTTTCGAGGCACTAAAAAAATTCAGTATCTGGTGGTGCTACACATGGTTGCTATAAACTTGATTAAAGGAGACAGAAGACTGTAGTATGAGTGCCTGCTTTATGCTTTAGTGTTCTTCCTCAGAATGATTGCCATATCAAGTGACAGTTTTCTAACCTTACAATTAGTTGAAATGAAAGGTATAAGAACTTATTCTATGATAAAATTTTGCTTTCAAATTTAGTATTTTTTTCCTTTTGTTTTTATTTAACCACATGTTTTGAATATTTTTCTCATAAATAAAGCAAAGAAAAAGTACAAAAAATACATAAAATGGGATGTTTTGGGGGTAAAATTACCTTTAGATTCCATATAAATGTATCTTACAAAAATATTCAATCATAAAAGATTAATTGATTGCTCCCTACTTGTCAAGGACTTTTCTGGATCTTAGGGCTGTAGGATAAAGAATAGTGACAAGATTTCAATATTTTGGCAATATTGACAAAGTCCTAGAGGAAATGGAAAAGATAATACACAAAATAAATTAATAAGATGCTGTGGAAACAATGGTTTAGGAGATGATGGAGGAGCAAGTGCTAATTTTGATTTAGCAGTCAGGGAAAAATCACTAGAGAGTTGATATTTGAGCTGATGACTGACATAAAAAAAGAATCTGACATAAAAAATATCTGGGGGCGCTAAATCTGATGCAAAGGCTCAAATGTGAATATGAGCTTAGAGTGTTTGAAGAACATAAAAAAGGCGCGTCTAGAGTAGTGAGAGATTTGAGCTGCGTGTGAGAGAATCAGAAATTTGATGATGTAGGTTATGGTAAGGAGTTTGGATTTATTAAAAGTGTAAAGGAAAGCCTTTGGAGTTTTTGAGGAAGTAGAGTTATATGATTAAGGTTTAAAAAGAGTTCTCTGGCTGCTATAGGAATAATAGAGTATAGAGGTTTAGGCTTTTGAATGGATATGAAGATATAAAGATAGATAATATTATAGCAATATAATGAGAGATCATGGAGATTTGTATTAGAGAAGTATTAATGGAAGTGGAGAGACCTGAACAGATTCTAAACACATTTTGGAGGCAAAGATGACAGATCTTGATGGATCAAATATGGGGGCCAAACAGGGAGCAGTGAGGGAAGAGAAGGCATCAAGTATGATTCCTAGAATTTGAGGTCAAGCATCTGGTTGGATAGTAGGACTTTTTCCTGAGATGGGGAAACCTGTTGTGGTTCGCTCAAATCTAAGACCCACAGAGCCAATTGAGATGAATTGTGAACCTTTATTAGCTGGCTGGTGATTGACTCTCTACCACGCAGGGTTAGAAGAGATCAGTCCCAAGCTCCCATAAGAGGCGGTTTATAAAATCTAGAACCACACCCTGGTTAACAAGTAAACAAATTACAGCACCCTGATTAACAGAATCAGAAGTTGGCCATTAGCATATCTTTGAGCATATTACCACACTCTGGTTAACAGAATCAGAGCAAATCCTTAATGCCAGTTTGCTGGAAAATTTTCCACCCTTAACAAACCTAGATGAGAACTGGTTTTGAGGGACTAATCAAATAAGCATTGGAGATACAAATTTGGAGTCACTGGAAAGGCCATAAAGGAGGATGTCAATGGCATATAGATGGTATTATTTAAAGCCTGTATTGTTAAAAGGGTAGGGAGGTAAGCATTAACAGATTATGCTAAATAAGGAGCATTCCTCTCTCTTAGCCTAAGGCTTGCTAAAGATAGTCTTTTAATAAAGTCAGTTTAAAAACAGTTAATTTCAGAATTATGTGAATATGTACATCTAACTTTTTAAGAAACTGCTGAGCTGTTTTCCAAAGGGGTTGTAACATTTTACATTCTTACCAGCATATGTATTGGAATTTCTAATTCTTCCACATCCTTGGTCAACACTTGGCATACCTTATTGAAAAACGTAAAACAATAGAAAAGTAGTTATTTTATTACTTTTCATTTTCCAATTTTAGTAGATACTCTCATTGACACTGAAACAGCATAAAATTCTTAGAATAGCACCATGGTTTTCTCACTTCTGCAAAATAACTTTATCGTACTGCTATTGGGGAGTTAAGTATTAAAGGTTATATTAACCCTCTCTTCAATATATGGTTATGTTGCAAGAGTTTCACACACATCTCAAAATATAAAATATTGAGTAATGTGATAATGGAAGTTCTTTGTAGAATATAGCTTTGTACACTGACTTATTTAGTTCCTTGAAAAAGTCGCAGTGCAGACGAAAAGTGGTGATTAGGAGGAAGTGACTACTTCAAAATATCCAAAGAATTAGAGATATACCTCTGACTTAAAGAATCTAAATATAAAAATTGAAATATAAAAAAGACAACACTTTTCCTTTTTAGTCAGTCTTCCAGGAAGCCCAGAACCAAATTTTGAGTTCAATTTCAGAGCATTTATTATTATTATGTTTAAATTTCCATTTGGTCTTCAGGAATGATATTTTCCTTCTTATATTCCTTATTTTTATACAAAAAGAGATAATCTATTAAAAATAAAGTTAAAAAATTTTCAAGTGCCTCAATAAATAACACTAAAAGCTCACATACAAAAAGAAGGATTAAAAGAATCTTTGAGGAACTTCCACCGAATGAATTTATTTCTTAAGACTATTGGTGAATTGATATTTGACATTTAGTGATTATTGGTAAAGTATAAGAATTATTTACCGAAAGATGAAGATCAAAAGTAAATTTGACTAAAGCATATTAAGTACCTACTTTAAAAATTAGAAATGATCATTTTGCCTACTTTATACATGAGGATATAGAAGCCTAGTGTTTATCCTATACCAAGCTAATATAGGTTGGACCATTTGTAATTGTGATAGTCAACTGTTTTAAAAAAACAGTGATTTAATATGGTTTGACTTAATATTAATTAGTAGTGAACCCAGGTCTCCTGATCTCCAAGTCTGTGATATTTCATGAAACCAGGGTAGTATTTCACAGATTTCTCATTATTAAAAAAAAGAGAATTCACCAATGAGTACTGGCTCTGTGACCCTTAGACTTACTGTTTTGATAGATAATAGAAGAACCACAACCATTAGGTGTATAAGAAATGGCTACAAATTTTTTATGCTAATTTTTTGAAAAGCTATTGTAAAATACTAGTTTCAGTAAAATATATTTGTAAAAGATCCTGACTAGGCAGAAACTGATAGCAGCATTGATATTTACTGTCTTGCTAATTCTGCAGGTAACTCCTTATTTAAATCATTGCAATATTTGAAAGAAGATATGAAAGATTTAGAGATAGAATGTAAGAATTTATCCAATTTGACATCATCATACCAGCAGCATTTAAATACAACCTTGCTACATATAACAAAATGAAGCATACACCAATTCCCCCCCCCCCTCAATGGAGGGGACAATTCTATTGTAGAAATTTAAGTCAAATTAACTGTACATTTCTTACAGCAGACCGAGATTGAGTGACCTTCTCTCCTCAGGAAATGAAACCCCCATGATTTCACTTTAGCCTCTGATAATAGAAATTATCCTTTCTTCATATTAGCAGTATTGTTTATTTTATTCAGTGGATGTTGCAAATTTAGCATCTTTTAAACATACATGCTAACCACAATAAAGTATTCTCTTGCATTCAAGTATGATTCTTTTGTATATAAGACCCCAACTGAGTTGTGAATACCCATTTAAAATGTCCCTCTAAATGATTATAATGACAGGGGAGTTGAATAGTCAGTGAAATTTTCTATTATTTTATTTTGTGTGCATTTTCATTAATAATTTATCGATATAAAAGATAAGAATGTTTTACCTCCACAAATTTGTATCTGTAATTTTTTTCTCTGTGCACAGACATATTGAGGATGCTACTCGGCAGTACTGATTGAATATTTATTTAAACAAATATCAGTATAACCCAACTAGCTGGAAAATCCATGAGTTTGGTTTTGATAGCAGAGCATTTCTCAACAATTTATGTGTGCATGCAAATTTTGGTGCTTTGGATATAGGCTAAAGTATTTGCTTTATATGTATTATTTTGTTTGAATACAAGAAAGCTGGTTTGATTTGTATGTTTCCCCCTTATAGAATTGTTCCAAGGCTCTGTCAGAGATCACGTAGAGTAATTTTTCCCATCAATCTTTGCTGTGCAGCCATGCACGAATGCAGTAGGAAAAAGGGGGCAGAAATCAAATCACTTAATTGCAGCATTTTTCATCTACATCTTTTGTTTTATGGTGGTAAAGGCCCCGGAGTAGCCTACCATGATTCATGGCTGTCACTGCTGCCGTTAGCAGTTCAATCCTTCATTCTAGGCATTTTGGTACTGAAAGTACCTACACAATTACTTTGATGAATATGACTTGTTTGTTTTTTCCCCATTTTTAGCAGAGAGTGGTTGTGCTTAATACAGACATTTAAATAAGATAGTATTCGTGCCTATTGCATGTGCACTGTATTTCAAAAGTTGTGTGTCGAGTTTAACAATAATATTGCCATTGTCACCCAAATATTTAAGTTACTGAGTGTATGGGCTTTTACTCCTATTTTTATGTTTATATAATGGGAAGGCCTTAAAATAACCCCCACTCTATATAAAAGGAATAACTCACCTTTAAAGATCTACAAGGCTGTGACAGATTCCTACGAAATCTCATTTTTTAAAAAAAAAGTCATTTCATGAGTGTGGCATTACAAAGCCAGCAAACTAGTCTGCCTCTGCATTTATGCCTAGTTGATCATAAAATAATAACATTTTTGGAAATATATGCATGCATCTTAGAAAGTGACTTATAATATTTGCATATTTGGAGAAAATGTCAGTGATGTCAGCAGGGGTTCTGAGAGTAGCTAAATGAGCAAGCTTTTCAAAAATTGCTGTTTTATCAGCTATGCACTGTCAGCACAAAATGCAACCTCTTCAAGAAAGAGACAAGAAAAAGGCAAGTGATTTAATTTCTTCATTAGCTTACTTGCAATTGAATTACTAGTACACCTAACAGCAGAGAACTGTATTCTGTAAGCTTGAGGAAATCATTTAACATCTATTTTGCCCTGATGACAAATGTGTTAGAAATTTTGAGACTCCACCCTTCTCTAAAATGAAATGAAATTGAAGTTCTAATGATATTGGAGAAATAGAAATTTGTCACCTCCTTACCCCTCTACCCTGGTATTATGATTGAACTAATGTTTTTTGTTCTTTTGGTGTTTTTTTTTTTAATAGTCTTTTCTGTTCATTATTTTAATTTCTTTGTTTACTTTTGGCTTCAGGCTCTAAATATATGTTCTGCATAATATGTTCATGCTTAATTAATGTGTATACAGCTTAGAGATAGAACATGTCTATTATTACCTAGCAATGATAACAGTGTTCATTTTATTTGACAAAATAGATTAATAAAGTATTTCAGTAAACATTTCAGAAAATCATCTCATGTATAACTACAAATAAACCTCATAAATGAAAATTCCAAAGCATATTCTTTAAAAAATGACCATTAAAACTGACCTGATTGCAAACCCTAAGTGCAATCACATTTTAAATCCTCTAAATATATACTTAATGTGTATTTATGACTTGTTTGTTGTCTTTGTCTTGTCGTAACATGGCCTATCTAAATTTCAAAATAAGGAAAATGAAGAATTTCTTATCTTCATATGTTCATATAGAAAAGTGGCAGAATGTAAGAATTTTAATTTGTTCTAACGAGGATTTATCTTTTGGACTCTTTTCACATCTATTAAAATGTTTCAACTTTAGGTCAATGTTTGATGATTCACATTTGATGATAATAATTTATCTCTGTGAAGTATGAATGCTTGGATGTTATATATATATATATATGAATTGAAATAAAAAACATTTTAAACTGAAATATGAAGTTAGGAGCGAGAATTAATCATCAAAGCAGGAAATTGCTTTGTACTGTAGTGAACTTAAGAGCCCTAAAATCTAATTCTAATTACTGATCAGTTAGGGATGCAAGGATACAAAGTGGTTTTAGCGGAGATGAACATTCTATATTTTAATAGTATTTTTGGTCAATGTTCAAATTTTTTTCCTAAGTACCAAGGATATATATGTTATGTGTACACTTTGAAAATGTATAAGTGCTGTGTGTAAGAGCTCATTCCTTCACTGAAAGAGTAAACTATCTACCTAATCCTAAAAGTAACTGTAAACATTTAAATTATTGAAATCAATTTGTATTATCATGTTAGGACTTAAACATGCCACAAAATGACAGTTCTAATTTAAATTAAGAGAAAAAAATTCCAGATGACACTTGCAGTAAAATTATAAAGACTGAAGGAGAAATCAAGAAAAGTCCATTGATTCCTCTGCTGGCGGACTCAGAGATTCAGAGGTAAAAGGTCAAATTATTTTCAAATTGGATTCAGTTCAGCTTGTCCATTAGTCTTGGTAAAGGGGCTTTTCTTCCAAATCCTTACTTCAACTTTCCCTGAAAGGAGGTACAGAAGAATGCATCATGTGGTCCAATTAAGTTCTTAGATGGTAGTTGTTTAAGGTTAGGTAGAATCAGACACTGTGACAGAGTTTGGGAGATCAAAACTTGTGAAGGGAAGTGGAGGAAGCAAGACTGGGTAGAGGAGGAAGTGGAATGGCCATGCATGTTGAGATAAAGCATCATCAACAAATCTGGAAAGATGCTAGTAAGTGAGTATTACTTCTCAAGGTGTCGTATTTTGGATAATGTGTAAATAATAAAATGCTAAAACATAAGCTGAAGTGACCTTCTGCTGAAAACAGGTCTTCAAAATTGTTGCTACTTAAAAGATAACATTTATGTCTTGGTCATGAAATATGTCCATGAAAAAGTAATAAATGAATATAATATCATGTTAATATACAATATAAATTAGCTCCATTAATTCTTATATTATAAAAATTAGCTTTATAATATTTTAAAAGCCCAATATATTAGAGTTCTAAAGATGGTATCTCTTTTGGGGAATTTTTTTTTCTCATAGCTCTTGGTATGGTTTACATTTTAAAAAGTTGTGAAATTGAAGGAAGCATATGGATTAGAAACTCACTGAATACCTAATGTTTTCTTAACCTTAAAACCTTAAATTCAATTGATTACTTTAACATGGGTATATAATATGTTTTGATAGAGTGTAAGTTCTACATAATATATTATCTCTTCCAGAAGAACAATATTGGAACTTTTAAGGAAATAATGTTTCTTCTCAATAACTAGGTACAGAATAACATGAAAAAGTTCTAACTTAATTTTGCAAAGTAATGGGATTAATTTATCATAGAGCCCAAAACATGCAGTATTACCAAACTCTTTACTATTTCACCATGCTTATCCTCATTTTTTCTACTTGTAAGAGATGTGAGGAATTATTGTGCTTATGCTTAAAACTATCTTCCACACAATTAAATCTGGGTTTTGAAATTCCTCATATTAGAAGACCTTCGTGTATCCAGGGTGATAGGGCAGGTAGAGGCTCTGTTTGATCCTTTCTGGACTAGTGTCTCAGTAATGCTGTATCCTCAGAGTAAAGACTAAATAGTAGCATAGTCACTTTCTTAACGTAAAACTTCCTCAGAATCCCATTTAGATCCCTAAAATTCTTATTTGAAATCCAGAAGTTTGAAACATTTTCTTTTCTTTTTTTTTTTTTCCCCACAGTAGGCTCAACAGAGGATCCCCTACTGGTATTTTCATTCAGTATTGAGAGCTTAAAGTGGGCACAGCCTTGATCGCATATACAATGCCAATTGAAAATATGTCTGTTTTTGCTTTCTTTACAAACCCTTCATTTTTAGTTTCAGTTGGCTAATGCCAGAAATGCAGCACACATATTTCAATATCTGGTTATGAGAATAAAAAACACACAAACAAAAAACCCACCATATTTTATAACTTTAAAATATCGTTCAGAATGCTTATCTTGTGCATAAGATGGTCTCCCTTACTCTACATTCTAATTAAGTAGAGCAGTAAATCAAAGCATGCTGGATGTTTTGTGAGGAACAGCTGGATTAAAATGTGCTTGAGAATAGGGCCTGGTGTCTTGGATGCCTTTTGGCAGGCTGCCTGCATTGGTGCAGCTACAGAGTACTGGAATGCTTGATAATTTCAGGGCAAGTTCTGTTTTCCATGGCTTACAACCTGCTTAATGCAGGGAAGAAAGCTTGTAACTGTTTTGCCATCTCATCAGTATGTGATACAGAATAATCACAGTGGTTACCTAACAGTGATGGAAAGCCTGAGCAGCAAGGGGAAAGGGAACTGCAAATCTGACTGAACATGGGCATTTCAGGTTCGGAAATATGTGCTACCTACTAAAATGAGCTATCGACTAATTCAGGAAGAAATGTTGTATAGACTTAATGTTCATCTTCATCCACACTATAATGAGAAGGATTAGACTGGCTTCCATATGTGGGATATTTATTTCAGCAATACAAGAAAATATATTCCCCTAATATTTTTTCTGTACGCACAAGGCCCTAAATTTTACAGATGTGATTAATGTTTTAATTTGCTGTTCTAGTTGGATACAAGTTTACCATACAATATAAATTACTTACAAAGAAATTTGCTTATATGGAGCTTAATTCATAAGCTGTTTAACCACCTTGTGTGGTATTGCTGCTATTTCTCTATGGGACTATGCAGCTATGTAGCTTATTTCAAAAATAAAAGCAATCATCCTATAAAATATTTTTAAATTATTTAAAAATAATATATACTCAAATGATTGTCATTTAGCTAAATTTTAAAAAGTAACCTCAAATCTTAACAATTAAATCCAGGCTACATATTTTTAAAATTCAAAATAAGCCAGATATGTTTAATGTTCACAAGCCTGATAGGTTTAACATTCATTTTTTTCCATTTTCTTGATATTTAGTCCACTAGTATTCTTTTGGCATGAATTTAATGTAGTTTGTTGGTAAATATGATGCAGAACCTGGGTTTCCTTGAAATTAATTCTCATTTGTTTCTCTCAGAATAAATAATGCATTTTTAGAAATAGAATGTTATGTCAAAATAACACTGGGCACCTCTTGAGCTCAGTAGAAGGTGTCTGTATGAATCAATTAATATGTGTGAATTTAAGTTTTTTCATCTATAATAGAAAGGTGATATCAATATCCCCCTTATCTACATTTTATTGTGAGGACCCATCACATAATATATTTGCAATGCATCGAACACTTTAAAATTAAATATTTGTATTTGTTATTGCTACTAGTATGAATAACCTTTTCATTCAAATGCTAAAGAAGACCACTGCATCAAAGTGAATCATCACAAGAAACATCAGCCAATACAGAAGAAAAGTACAGATTTAGGTATTGTGGATCCGATGTCCATACAGCTTCTGAGAGGGGGCATCTTCACCCTTTTAAACAAAAAAGGTTACAAAATTATGTTTACAAAATTACATGAAAAGTAAATATTCATTTAGAATGAGAAAACAAGCACTACAAATTAGAGGCTTGAAGATATAGGTCTTGTTCTAGTAAATTGAGACAATTTGCTAGAAATGCTTACACAGACATGCTACTTGAATCCAATCTCATTGTTCCTCCCTACCTAGAACCCTCTTGGGCTCCCTCCCAGTCTCTCTCCTGCCCTCTCATAACAGCTGGAAAGCTAATCATTAATTTCACCTAGAGTAGGCTTCTGGTGGGAGCTTGTGTTGGTAAGGACAATACTGATCTTTGTTAGTTTTCCCACTTAGTTTTCATAGTTTAATTGGTCCTTCTTAGGTTATATAATAATGAAAAGTTGCTTAGAACAAAAGAAATGGTAACAGAAAGAAAAAACAAGTATGAAAAAGGTACACAGGAGAGCTATATACAGCAAGTTTTAAATATTATTGTTTTGTTGAACATTTTGTTCAACATTGTTATGTTATAATGTTGATGAGAAAAAACTTGCAGCCCCTGGCAGGAGCCACTGTCTGTGTGGGTTTTCTCCAGGTAATCTGGTTTCTTTCCATATCCCAAAGATGTACGTGTTAGGTGAACTGGTGTGTTTACACTGTCCCTGTCTTAGTGAGCGTGGGGGTGTATATGAGAGACCCTACAAAGGAAATGTGACCTGTCCAGGGTGGGTTTTGGCCTGGTGCCCTGAGCTGCTGGGAGAGGCTCCGGCCACACTGGACTCTGAACTGGAATAAGCAGGTTGGAAAATAATTATCTTACTTGTTTTCATTCATCTTTCTTAAATGTATGTCTAACTCACATTTATTTCAATGTTGGATATTAGAAGAGTTTGGAGTCTTTATTTAGAAATTTGATGATGTTTTCATGACTAGAAATATGCCACAGGAACTTAACTCTTGTTTATATCGATTAGCCTGTGGTAAAATTGGTTTCCTTATAAGGTTTTTTTGGTTTTTGGTTTTTGGTTTTTGGGTTTTTTTTTTTTTTTTCCTGAAAGTCACAGTTCCCAAGAACCTACTGATGATGTTAAGTGAGGACCTACTATATCATCAAGTAGCTTGAAGAGATGATGTCTTATTTTCCAAAGGTGCTTAAGGATTGTTTGGGTGAGGTGAATTGCATATCCAAGAAGAGCAGATGTCCATTCCCCACTGGTTCTAGGTATGTCACTGTGCAGGTTATGTGTAAATGAGTGCAGAAACGCATAGGGATCACTAGATCCCATTTACAATAGGACAATTTGCAAATATGTTTTACTAGATACTGTGGAAAGTAAATTTCTGAGAAAATCTTACTGCCTAGAATATTGGGACCTACAGCACAATGCCTATGGCTGTTTAGATAACCTTAAATACATTTTCTTTTCCTAACTTTCTTTCCTCAAATGTCATTTGTTTTTACTGTTGGGGAGTTCTTGCTCTTTCATTAAATAGGACCAGAAATAACAGGAATAATTGAAATTTTTCATGGAACTCAAAACTAGTAATAGTCATATATTTAACATTTTTTTCTACATTAAAAAATAAAAACTTTCCCAAGTGTCAAATTAATCTTGATAACTACTCACTTTGCATCTTTTTAAAAATTATTTTTTGGCAGCATATTTAAACACATTAAAACAACTTTCTAAAACCTATGTTTCAGCAAAATATCAACATAACCAAGTGTACAAACTCAGTGGTTTGGTAGAAATGTAAAAGTAGGATTCTACTATTTATGTATATGATGCAAGATTTATATTTTTTTTAAAAAATTAAGGACTCACAAATATAATGCAAGCAGAACTGGAAACAACATCATTTTGAATTAAGCAACTATAGTTTGTATTCCCTAAGTATACATTGTAGCTTACCAATCACCTATTTAGCTTTAAACCTATTTCACTTTATTCATCTAATTAATAAACATTTATTCATAACCTTTGACATGTTTATATTGTAACTGGGGAACAAAGATCAGGATACAAATCAACATTGGTCCTCCATTTTATTTATTACTTATTTATGTATTACGTATGATACCATCTTGTTTCAAGATGTCATATGTCATATAATCTGATTCTTTATATTGTCTTCCTTTTATGATTGAGAAAGAATAGAGTACAAATAATCCTAGGAAAAATTATAAATTGATTTAGAAAAAAAGAACACTTAAAAAAACTTCAATTCGCTTGTTAAAGTTCTAGTAAAGAACTATTATATATGACAGTGACAAATTACTAAGTTGCTGTGGGTTATACAGTTGGGCCACAGGAGAAGGGAGAAGTAGAATATACAGATGCACCTTTGGACAATAAATTTGAAACCTATTTCGAAAGAAATGACACACATGAAGAAACCTGAGAACAATGCAAAGTCGTGTACAGAAGTGTGAGACAAGTGAGGAAGAGTTGTTTCATAAACAATGTATACAATGCGGTAAGGGTATGGTCTCGGTCATTTCAGGTTTCCACAACATGTAAAGTTTCATCTGGTCCTTTGAGGATAAAAAAGGGTGCCTACTGGTTAATAGGGAAAGAATGGGAGATAATTTCAGATGGAAAAATAATGGAATAGGGGGCATGATAACAGCAACTTGTAGCCTTCAATTGCGTGTAGGCAGTTACTATAGTCTTTAAGGGTGCATATGTAATCTAAATGATATAATAGAAAATAAATACTCTTATCTTTTCAATGAATATAGTTACCTTATAGCTTTCATTTGAAAACAAATTACATTGCTTGGAGAGCCCCACCAGTGCATTCAGCCCCATGCAACGAAATAAATAACTAAAGGTAAAGCTTACTATAATATTTATATGAAAGCTAAACATTATTTTAATATCCAGTATAGTGTTGAGGTACTATTTTAAATTGTTCCATGATTGAGAGATGCGTTTTTTAGTTGTTGTTTTTAAAATTTTTTTTTTAGACGAGGCAACCCTTAGTTGACCTCACAGATTGCAAGGACCTTATCAGTTTACGATCCCTTATTTTTTATTTTTTATGCCTACAGCACCTGGTTTTCTTAGGTGGTCTCCCATCCAAGTGCTAACCAGGCCCGATCCTGCTTTGCTTTCGAGATCAGATGGGATTAGGTTGTTCAGGGTGGCATGGCCATAGACGAGAGATATGTTTTATTAACAGAAACTTAACCTAACTATAAGAGCTTAATAGAGTTGTAGAAATCAGCTATGTGATGTTTTAGCAGATTATTAAAAGATTTAATGATCAATGACTGATTCCTATTTCTTTTTTCATTGCTGATAACATAACATAACAATGAAATTGCTGCCAGTACTGCTCTTTGTAACTTTACTGAGTATCTTTGTTTAAAAGAGAGGGAAAAAAAGACAAAATGAAATTAAGATTATTTGGTTATATAAGCTTTGCTTGATCCTGTTTAGCGTCACTTTGGGGTTCTGCAAGTTTTATTTCAAAGTTATGCTATTTGAAACCCTTCAGTGCTATAAACATTCCATTATATAGAAAAGCAGACACGTATACAAACTTAACTTGGCAGAAATATATGTTTGCAGCCAACAGACTGTGCACAGTAAGCCCAGAATGAAATATAATCAAGGGTCTGATGCTGACATGGTAAGAAGACTGTGGTCTCCTAAAAAAGTGATGAAAATGTTTTCCCTTAGAAATCAATTACAAAGAAAAAGTGTGTGTATGTGGGGGGAAGCTCTGATGTTTTCTCTGAAAATGTACATTTAATAATCACTTAATGTTCATATTTATAGAAATGCTACCAAAACAAATTAAGTGCATCTTTTGTATTCTGAAGGCTGTGTATAATGAGAGGGGGAGTTATGCAGACTGACTACTCAGAAGTCGCCAACATACTATTTATCCATCGGCAAACTTGCCATATTCCAAGACCTGGTCCTCAGCTTTTCAGGATCAGCAATTTGATTTGGGCAGCACACCAAGAGTTCATGGATCCCACACAGCTGGATACCCATTTATCACATTCATAGAGAATGCTACATTAAACATCAAATGATGATTTATTAATTTACGGTGAAAAATACAAATGTTGATCAGTTCAGAATTCTCAAGTTGGCCTAACCAAAGCTTTTTCTTATTTTAACTAAGCCCCTGCATGGGAGGCTGAATTATTAGTCTCTCGATTTCCTCCCACAGATAACTAATGACATCTATCATGACAGGTTTTGCTAGTTTAAAGACAACCTACTCAACTTGTTTTTGTGTGGTTATCCTTATACAGCACCAATGATGTCTAAGATCGTTTTACACTTTATCTTTTACTGGACACTATCTTTAAATATATTTTTTAAAAAATCATTAACATATAAAATGAGCAGACATTAGGAATCCTAATAAATGATGAACTATGTCTGTTTCACTACAGGTGCATTAATATGATACAGAGAATATATATTCAACATAAGACATTTCCCTCACATGTTAAAAAAGGAATATGGAAATCATTTGTTGAAATTTATTGGTTAACAAAGGGATAATCCTTATTACTGTAAGTGGAAGATAAATGAAATTATATTTATGGTCATAACTAGCTACTCAGCTTTCTCACCTTCAGCTAGAGATTGCACCACCTAAATTATATACCAGGTACCCTCTCCAAACCCCTCTCCCCGATTTAAGCTGATCCAATCATGATAACTTCTTACCATCTGCATTGTTGTTCCAGAGATAAACACTTTACCTAAGCTTGGTTTATCAGTACATTTTCTGGACATTTGGGACTTGAAAAAGAGTCTCTTTCTCTCTCTGGTGGCTAAAGCTACATAATGTATAATTTGGGAACTGTCAGTGGCCACATGGAAAGTGCAGGGCTACAAAGATACACTAATAGCATGTAGAAAGGATCAAAATAAATGAAGACAGAGTGTTTCAGAAGCATTAAAGGTCCTGATCCCAGTGGCCTCTGAGGTCTAAATCCCTGAGCTTTCTGTAGCAGTTTCAGTTTTCATACTGAGTGTGAAATTTTTAGACAGGACAACGCCCTCCCCCACCCTCCCAACACACCCTTTTTTGTGTGTGTGAAGCTAACAAAAGTTCAGTTTTTATTAATTGCAACAAAAATTTTAATAATACAAGAAAATTTATTTTTTAGCCAGATAAAATTCAAAGAAACTTAGTTAATAAAAAAGTAAATATGTATTAAAAAGAAAAATATATTGTAAGTTATATAGCATTTTCTTTATTTATTCAAGGGCCTTAATGATTGACAATTAGCAAAAAACCATATGATTCCATTTAAAAACTCATCATTCATACCTTAATATTTTTACCTGAGAGAGACCTATATACTCCTATATATATGAATATTGATATTCAATGACATATTGCTTTTTAAATCTCATAATCAAAAACATTGAATTAGTGAGATAATATCTAATTACCAATAAAATACTAAAGGACTACTATTGCCAATATTTTTTAAAGACAGTTCTAAGTAGGATATTTGTTTTTACTTATTATCAGTCAGTGTACTTGCTAAATGTGCACTCTTTCCAAAGCACTCTTCTAGATGTTGAGGGTGAGATAAATATGAACTATATGACCTCTGAGAAGAATTAGAGGGTAGTTAGACATGCTTCAGTAGATGTAACAAATGATACAGTCCATCAAACAACTGTTTATTAGCATCTTTAAAGCATCTAAGTCCTCAATGAAACACTGAAAATATAAAGTGGGATTAATAGTTTTTGTATTATTTTGAATGAAGACAATGACATACATTGAGGGTCCATTATGCATTTTATGTTACTATACATGTGGATTTAGTTACTGTTCCAATGGGATATTAACCTAAAGAATTAATCTCAGAAATCCTTTCTCCCGATCAGGTGGGCCCCTCTGCCTGGAGTACCTTTCCTTATTCTACCCTACCCTTCACTCTTGATTTGTCTCACTCCTACTTATTCTTCGTATCCTAGCTGATGGACCCTCCTTCAGAAAGTCTGCTGTTAGCTTCCTAAAACTGAGAGTTTAGATTCCTCTCTAAAGGACAGTCGATTCCTACTCTCATGCTGGGTCATTCTCCCTGACTAGCCCTGTTTGTTCTCTCCTCAATAGATAGTGAATTCCTGTAGAGTACACAGAGATTGTGTTCATTTTGAACATAATATCGTTAGAGATTAGCACAGTGCAGAGCATATAGTTTCTCAATAATAAATAAAACAGCAATGAACAAATGCATCCAGGGATTTTATATAAAAATTATCAAATAGGTGCTTTCTAAAAGAGAAGATGGAAAAATAAAGTCTGAAAAAAAATCCAAGTTTGTTTTCTCAAAGTGAAAATTAAAGTTTCTTTTCTGATATTGGAAATAGAAGCTAAAGATATGGTTATAATATGAAATCATAGGATAAATGAATTAGTTGGGAGGGACCTTATTATTTAAATTACTTACTTCTTAAGTGGTAGGCAATTGTGAGACATGGTGTTATATTCATTGGGGAGATTGTAAACCTAAAATAAATTACACCATGCTTCCTAGGTTATATAAAATACCAATATGGAAGTCATGATTTGGGGCAAGATATTTCACACCAGTAACCAAAGTGTTAAGTCTGATGCTCTTGCTTCTGCTAGTACTCATATCATGGGAAACTATGCACTTCTCTAATTTGGGGGAAAAAATGACATTTTATAAAAATTATTGTTGATAATGCCTTAATGAACAGTGAACCCTCTGTTAATTTCTTTTTCAGAATAAATTTTTTTGACTCGAAAAAGGCTAATGAATGAAAGGATTATTCTGTCTGATTTATGGGGCTTTTAAATAACAGACAATCCTTCCAATCAGGGAGCAGGACTGTGATTTTTAAGATTCGCAGTCTCTAGTGAGAACACAACACAGAGCTGTCATTGCAAACAGATTAAAAATAAACTGCAAAAACTTCCCTTTTATATCACTGCCTGTACATTGTGTAAAAATGCATTATTTTATATAAGTAAAAAGCCGATACCTGGCCTCAACTAAAAAAGAAAAATATTGAACTTGGTTATTATATCTGTTAACTACTTCTTTTAAAGTGTAAATTTTCTTACATAGATATACTATATATATTAATTACATCTACTGATATGTGTGTGTTTGTGATAATGGGTGCTTAGAATTATGCATACACATAAGGATAGATATTGACATATTTTAATTATAAAATATATTATGCAATAGAAAGTATAAATTATATAATGAATGCTCATTTTTATACCACCCAGACTCAGAAATAAATTTTTAAAATCTTTAGAAACCATGTGTTTGTCTGATCCCTAACTCTCCCCAAGAATTAACTTCCATCCTGAATTTACATCTCTTTATATTTGTAATAAATATGTTTAAATAGCATATAACATTGACTATATATTTTTAAATTAACATTATTCACACTACAAAAATGTTTGAGCAACTTAGTCTTTGCATTTATCATTATATTTTTGTAAATCTGAGACGTGTGGCTCCATTTATTTACTTTTACTACTTAATGATATTTCATTTTATGCTATTTTATTCATTCATCTATTATAGTTCACTTGGATTATTTTCATTTAAAAAACTACAAATAGCAGTGTTATGAGCCTCTTGCACATGCCTTGTTTGCATGTGAAAGTGTCTTTAGAGTATATACCTTGACCGACATTACAAAGAATTTTAATCTTCATCATCTTCATCTGTATTAGACATTGTTAAATTGGTTTTCTTAGATGATTTTATCATACAAGCTATAAATAAAAGTGCCTTTTCCTTTATAGTCTCAGAAATACTTAATATTTTCAGAATTCCAACTTTTTGCCATATCTATTGGATATGAAATAATAACCTGCTGGACCATTTCCATATTCCTTGGGGGCAGGGATGATGGGAGTGGAGAGGTTCAGATTTATTCTTTTGTGAATTGCCTTCTCAAATTATTTGCTTTTTGAAAAAAGTAATTTTTTTTTTACTTTATTGATTTTTATGAGTTTTTCATATGTTCTATATACTAATTCTTTGTCTCATATATACCATGCATATTTTCTGCCAATCTGTAAATGCTTTTTACTTGATATAGAGTGAATATGCAGTATTCTCTGAAATTGTCTACTAAAGTTACTAAAATTTTTCTTTTCATAGTACTATTCAACACACCCTTGTTATTTTGTTGTTGTTAAATAGGATTCTAAATTTTATATGAATAACTAATTTTTTAATACCATTGATCAAATATTCTGTCCTTTTCCCATGAATTTTCAATATCAATCTTGATAAAAAGACAGAGAAGAATATCTCAGAAGATCAATTTATATGTTTGTATATTTAACTGTATTTTAAGCATAGAAAGAAAATAAATGAGGATTGGCACATACCATGACTGTTTCTGCAAATATGAAAGTTCTCGGATAGGATGCTAATAACTTTATAGCCCAAAGACCATGAAGATGACACAAATTTGGAAACCCACTACTCTGAGGCAGTAAAGTTGAAATGAAATATGAATTGATAAAAATTAGGAATGTGTTAGGATATTTCATATAATTCAGTTTTTTTCAGTAAATTATTCAATATCACTTTGGTTTTGAAATGACTGAAAGGAATAGAAAGACAGGAAACTCTTCAAAGAAATTTCGCAAAAAAAATTTTTTAATGACAGCCCATAAATAACAGTGGAAAATCTGACATCAAAACTAGTTTCTAATAATGTTCATTAAATAAATAAATAAATAAATAAATAAATAAATAAATAGATAGATAGATAGATAAATAACAACTGTTGTGAAGTATTCTTTAAATATTGAATTTTTTAAAAATGCATTAATTTACTAACACTACATAAGATATTATTATTAAATTAATATCTGTAGCTAATACTTCTCATTTCTACCCTGTTCCATTTTGTATAAGTATGAACAAAGAGCAAAAGCAATTATGAGAGAATAATTTAAATAAGAAAATTAAAAAAGGAGTTGAGGAATTGGACAAAATTTATAGTAATTTAGGATAGTAAAATTATCACAAACATATTATGTATTTGTGTAGAAATATTAAAATTAATAGGGAAATTCTTGATTATAACACATAGCTTATTAAGAAATATAATCAATAAGATACATATGCTTATTTAATATAACTCAATTTTTATTAATATGACTTATTTTTGAGCTATATTTTTGGTGAGATCAAAATAAAATGAAATATTTTTCATTGAGATTCATATAGTACATGACTAATTGGCCTTGTGTAGAGTTGTTACTTAAATTATCATCAGAAACAAGCATTTGAAATGATTGTTATTTGAAAATTGCAAGACTAATATAATACTCTTACACAGTTGTTTGTTCATATCTTCAGTTCCTATTGTTACAATTCTCCAAAATGAATCTTTTACCTTGTGGTGTTTGATTTAATCAGTGGGACTAATGCACAGTATTGTTTGAACTAAGACACTCATGTTTATTTTCTTTCATGTCAATACAATTATTGGAAAATAGATACAAATGGATTTAAATATCAACTAATTTCTTATTTTTTACAACAACATACTTTAGAATGTTTAGTGATTTGTCTACCAGAAGGGTTATGCATTGCCCTGTTAAATATGTATGAACAAATTTAATTGGGTGTAGCTACATTAATTTTATAGGACATGATAGAAATGTGTTGGTAATGTATATCCCATGCCAAACATTTGTCTTAGGGCAATTATCTTATTTTTGTTTCCATTGAAAATATATTGGGCACTATAATTTTGTTAAATGGACTAATACCTCACCAATCCATTGCAAATAGCTTTCTTCAAACCATTTAAAAAAGCATTCTTAGTTCTTTACTCATAGGGTCATAGTGAGAATTAAATGGAAATAATTTTTATAATTAATATTGTGATACAATCAGTTAAAACAAAATAAAAGATAAACTGTTATCATAAAGACATATTTCCTTCTAAAATGGCATTTTCTCTCTCTAACCCTAGTACTGATCTGTATGCATATGTAGACATACCGTCTTATAGTTACAATTTTGTATTAAGTTTAAAAAATGTATTTTATGCAAAAAAGCCCATGTTGCTCATAGACTTCATAATTATCATATTTAATGTCACTATATCAAATGTAATAATTATATTTGCTCTTTGGATATTTTAACATTTTTTAGTACCATAAATAATTCTGCCATTAACTTTTCCTTTCACCTCACCATTATTAGGGTGACTCATGATTTTAAAATAGTTTCAGAAAATCAATGTCACTTAATTGTTGTTAAAATTGTAATCTATCTGATAATATTTAATATTAAACATATTCTATTTGTATAATTATATTTCTATTATGTGACTTGTTTGTCATGTTATTCGTCCTTTGAATTTACTTCTATATTTATCTATAATGCATCCTAATATATTTCTTATCAATTTTATAAATGATTTATATAACAAAAAACTTGTGGCCATAGTTGCTATATTTTTTATATAAACCATATTCCTTTATATTCTGAAAACAGGGTTTCAACCTCTGTATAGTAAAACCTACCTACTTTTTGCTTTCTAATTCTTCTGTTACTTCAAAGCTTAAAATTGCAATGCCTCAGGAGAGCTTATATAGTCAAATATATTTTCTACATTTTCCAATTTAAATGTATTTATTTTAAATATTAACTCGTAATACAATTAAAATTTATTTTGGTTTCTATCTATAGATGGAATCCTCATTTTCGGTTAAAAGATTCCACATTTTTCTATTATGCTGTGACTCTCATTTTAAAATATTATAAATGTACAATAGAATCTACTTTTAAGTTTTTATTCCATTTATTTCTATATTTTTGGATACCAGTTTTGAGTTCATTTATTTTGGTGCTTTTTTTAAAGATTAAATTACATGTATTAAGACTAATATACTTATGCTTTCTTTCATGAGTTTTCATTACTTAAAAGAATTTGTAATTCATTACAAATATAAGGGATAAATATAACAACTCCTTCAAAATTATGAAAAATTATATTATCTATAAAATTTGGATTTATTCAAACTATGCAAATTAGTAAATTTATACCATCCCTGAAACATATTTTGAACTTTTAAGCATTTTAGTACGATGGTTTCTCCTTCATTATAGTGGTTCTTCATCCCTTTAGTCTGCTTCCAAATTTCGAAAAATGTTACACAACGTTCAGCTTAAATTAAGAGGGGAAAATAACCCCAGCTCATTTTGTAGAGAGGTGTTCTGTAACACTTGTATGTGTATGTGATAGGACTGCAGTCAAGGAAAAAAAGATGAAATGTTTTCTAAAGTGGGATGACTTTAATGAAACTGCTCAGTCTGTACAACAGTGTCATGTATTTTACTTGAATGAAGTTGTTAAACAAGATCTCTGTTTACATATACTGTTGTGTGGTTATCAACCCAATCAAAAACTCACTCATTGTTTTTTAATTCAAAAGTGATTAGCAAATGCTGAGAAGTTACCTTATCTCACTGAAACACAGGTACCAACTCAGAATAAATATTTTGGTAAACAATTATTCCATCCTTGCATATTCAGCAGTGTGCTAAATTATGCATAATCTTGCATAAGTAATAAGTGAAGGTAGCTTAAATTTCGTATTTTTTTTTAACCTGACCTATTTCTTTCAGTGCTGTTAGCTGCTTAAATCATGTATGAGCTTTCCGTAAAGCTTCAATGAGTAGCTCGGGTGGAGAAACTTCAGTAATAAATTTCAGGAGAAGACAAGTTTTTTGACAGGCATAATGCAACACATACAGAGTCTGGAACTCACACTCTGGGAATTTAGAGCAATCCTTGCAAAGCAGCTTTTCTCTGTTACATTAATAGAGAAAATGAAGTATGAAAGTCCTCAGGAATTACCGCTAGGTGTAATTTAAATAATTTACCAGAAGACAGTTCAGCACATGCATAGAACAGGGGCATACGGAATTTGCCATAAGCAGTTTATAAATAAACTATATTCAGCTGAAGTAAGTCAGGCATAAATTATAGCTATTCCCTTTGTGGCTGTACCCTGTTCCTCATTGTAGTAGTTATTTATTTATTTTTTTAAATTTTGGTTTATGACCTTCTTGAAATCACAGACATTGTCTTCCTTGTACCTTGCTTATGAGCTTCCTTATGGATATTGATTTGATAGCTATGAGACGAAAGTAAAATTACTACTGCTGGAAATTAAAAAAAAATGTATTACCTACCTATCTGTATACAGAATTCTGAAAGAATTTCTTAGACTGGTTGGGGGCGAGGGGAGATTTGTGTCCAAAGACCATCAAGGAGATACCATTTTATGAAAGCTTTACATCTTACATATAGAGAAAAAAGGATATAGTTTCTGTTTCTTACCTTGAGCATTGTGCCTTAAATTATCAGGCCTAAGTAAAAATTCCAAATAGAAACATATAATAAAGATTAAAAATTATGCAGAACTTATTCGTAAAACATGCAAGTGAAGGGTAAAAAGTTTCTATTTCATAGAGTTATTAAAGAGCAGATGAACTATAATGGCAGCCAAAGTTTTCCTAAAATATACTGTTAGTGCTTTAGAAAGAGACTTTGTAAAAGGCAGGTGATCTGGAGTGCTGATTCTCCTCCGAGAATATAAACTAGCCTTCTGTAACTTTTACTTTCACTTAGCTTTCTTTCGATAGAGAAAGTACACTCCTTTTAAAAACTGGTATAGACTAGAGAGTGAATAGCAATATTCCTGATGTTACATATGAAACACAGAAAGATAATATTCATCCTCAAACGTATTCTCTTAAATATACATGAATCATACTTCCTAGGTTGTCCTTTGGAGTAATATGCACTACAGTTTTTCAGTTCTCCATACTCTATGTACACACACACACACACACACACACACACACACACACACACACACCCCAGAGTTAAAACTTTAGGAATTCATGGTCTCTACATACAGGTGTTAGAACCAGAACCTAAATGCTGCTTAGAGGGGATTGTGGGAGCATAGAAGATATGTTGCAATAATTATGCTTTTATTTTCAGAATCAATTTTGTAATGATGGCCTTATAACTTGAAAACACCTGTAATTAGAGAAAATTTTTCTGTGATCCTTAATCTGCAATGTAGAATGAAAATATGCTTTCATTTGTCCATATCTTTAATGAAGAAGAAAGACTTGATGTAGTTGACATTCAGACATTCATATCTGGGCTGTCATTTATTTATATGATCTTCATATGCGATTCTGTGCCTTCATTGTAATATATTGCTTGTGATGATAGGTCTGGAAAACTTGGCCCAAGTTATGAGATGAAGAGGTTCAGAGGAATTATGTACAACATGGTGACGATAGTTAACAATTCTGTATTGTATACTTGAAATTTGCTCAGAGAATAGATTATACATGTTCTCACAAAAAAAATGAAAATCGATATTAACTATGAGAGGTAATAAATGTGTTATTAACGTGGTAATCATTTCACAATAAATATATACATTAAATCATGCTGTATACTTTTAGTATATTATAATTTTATTTGTCAACTCTACTTTGGTTAAACTAGGGAGAAAAAGGAAAGCTTAGCCCAAAACCCTAAAACTGGGAACTTGGTTAATATGGGTTAGAATCTGTAATCTCAACTCAATGCTGTAAAGTAACTAAATGAAACAGCCAAAATAGATATGTAACCTGTAGAAAAAATGAGAAAGTTGTGTAAAACTCTCTTTTGTGTGTGTGTATTTGGCTTGTACTTGCCTGAATATAGGAAGAAATGTAAAAGTTCTAATATATTTTTGCTGTTGATAGGCAATCAAAATCATCAAGTGTAAAATTATAATGAGATAATTGCTAAAACAGTAGGTTATTTTATTTGTGTACCACTCACACAAGGTGAGTACATTCCTATACAGCTATTGTAGATGCTAATCTCATATCATTTGGGGAATGTTGAAAGTCTCTGAATTTTGGTAAGGGCATTCAGAAAAGTCTGAAAAAATACTATTCTAATATCCAAAGGAAGTAATAAAGGAAATGTTGTAAAATATAAATTCTATAATAAGCATTTATAAAATGCATATTTACATAACACTAATATTTATATTCATATAAGAATAACATTTAATTCTATGAATGTAAAATTTAGGTACAGTACTCGTTGATGGGATGTGGGTGGCAAAATTGGGCAGAGGAAAAGGGATTAGTTGTACTTTGTACTGCTGAGGAAGGGAATACTCCACTGAACCACACCAGACAGAATCTTGCAAAATAGGAGATATTAAAATAGGAGATAAGATGCCCTGGGACTACTGGAAGGTGGAGGTATATATCCAAGCTAAAGAAAGTAGTGTCACAAATTATAACTAATTTACAGCTCCTGTTTTGACTTTGGCCAGTCTGGTATCAGCACACACAAATTCAACTTCCTGTCGTTTTATTTAGTCATTTATAAATCAGCAGTCAAAACTCATGTTGATAACACAAGTCTTCTTTACTTGTTGATAGATTTGACACGTATGAAAATCAAAGTCATTTGTTACTCTAATAGAATTCATCCCTTCAGCATTGCTTAGTTATTAGTGATTGTTTCCCTGTTAACATGTTGAACTTATTGTGAAGGAAAGTCCAGCAGCCTCTCTCTCATATAACTATACAAAAGAAATATTCTATCAGGTAAATACATCAAGTTAAACAACATGCAAAGATCCATTATAATCTACCCTATATCTATCTAATATAGGTTATGCATGTGTGTATGTCATGTGTGTGTGCACACCCATACATGTGTGTGAGCATGTATGATATCTGGCATTTTGGATAGTTGTCTGTTTCAGCCTGCCATATGGAAGTATTTATATGCCAGAAGTACTTTACCTAATGTCTTCTATTCTGGCTCTACAACAAAGACAAAGAAATTCACTGTGGTTGAGCAGAGTGAGGAAAAAAGTATTTTATTATTGCCATGTAAGATGCCAGTGAATAGATCTATATAATATCAACCCAATCAAAAGCAAGATTTTATTAAGTAGTATTTTGTAAGTTTAAAAGAAATCCTGTACTCAGATCCAGGAAATATCATTTTGTATTTTTTCTGTCCCCATTATAGCCTCTAAGAACTCTGCTTAATTTTTACTTTTTTAAAACTTACTGTACACACCTTAAGACTAAAACAAAAGAACAAAAAATAAACAAAATCATTAATGAATGCCAATCTCACAAAATATTTTTCTTTGGAACATAGAATGGCACATTATAGAGACTGAATAAATGTAGAGTGAATAGATAATGCCTTTTCTATCCAATTTTAATATAGCCTATCCCTAAAAAAATGAGCTAAAATATCAACCATGCTACCTTTTCAAGCAACCCTTCTGCAACTAAATTTTAATTACAAAAATGGTGGTAGCAAACAAAATCACTTTTTTTATCCATTCATTTCTTAATTCAAGAAATTTTTGTCCAGTGAATTATGTGGTAGGTATAGTGTACTATTCACTGAGAGTCTACCATGTTACCAGGAGAAGCTACACTAAGATGTTTGAAATTACTTATGATCTGGAGCTAACCATGAACAAAAAAATTATAATGTAATTTACATTAGCATGAAAAGTAGCAGTGGATATACCTTTGAAAATATTTTCTTTATAAGATTCTTTTTATACAAACTTTAAAAGTAATCTCTAAGTCTCCAATTAGTTATATAGTCAAATACAACTTGTGATGTATGCTGTTTGTTAAAAAAATGTTTCTTTGATATGTAATTGGAACTTATATAGACATATTATTATACTTTTCTTTATTCCAATTTCTTCTTGAATTAGCCATACAGTAAAAATATAGCATCATTTGAACTTTTATAAATAATGTTCTTCAGAAAAGCATATTTTTATTATTCAATGGAACCTTCAGTAGATTAAACAATATTAACATGAAATTTTTTTCTTAATATGCAATAAATAGGTTGTAGACCTGATAAAAACAGTTTAGTTAAAAGAGTTCCATTAACATCATTACAATGAGAGAGAAAATAATGTGCAAAATAGAGTCACTGTCATGATCCTGACCTTGTGAAACAAATTAAAATAAAGAAAAGTGTCATATTTCTCCATGGTTCAACTTGGGTTCACCTAATAGAACTCTGACAAAAGCAAATGTTTTGTCACTTAGTCTGTTGCCAAGAACATTTTAGTGCATAATTAATGATAATACACTTCTTAATATGTGTCTATGAATGAACACAAAGTTGCTGCCGGTGCTACAGAAACAATATCATGTTCTGTATGAAGTGAGCAGCACAATATCTCCTAAAATAATGAGCTGTGGAAAGGATAATGGAAGATGTCAGAAGTACAATAAACATGATCAGAGTGGACTAGGAGAAAAGAACGATATTTAGAACCATCATTATTTTTCTTTTAAAATAGAAAAGTATATCCTCGGTGGATTAGTTATGATTCCTCTTGCCATATTTCCCATAAATATCATGGAATAGAAGTCTCTTGCTTAGCTTACATTTCTCTCTTGTATGTTGACCCCTTTTTCTCAAATCAACCCTCAAGACTTGGTGATCTCTAGAGTAGTGCTTATCATTTTACTCTTCATTCAGATCACCTGGGGAATATGTTAATATGCAAATTATGATTCAAGAGATCAGGGATGGGGCCCAAGAATTTGCATTTCAAACTAGCTCCCAGGAGATGCCCTTTTTTTCTTGTCCATGAATTACCCTTGAACACCAAGGCCTATAGGACTAGGCCTCTTCTCAGGAGATATAATCTCCCGACTAGTAAATCCACTGCAATGAATTTAAATATATCCTCTATCTTCACAATCTCTCAACCTCAACTCTTGTAATCTTCAAAATCTGTAATTCCACATGATAGAAACTAAGCTTGCTATTGTCACCCTCAAACTCAATATTTCTGCTTTAATCACTATCATATTAATGATACCATCATTCCTCAAGTTGGCTAAGATGGTCATATTATATCTATTTTACAGATATTGCTTTGAAATTTTCATTATCTGTTAAAATGATTCTGCTAGTTAGTAGCCAAGATTTGAGCACATGTTATCTAATTTGAAAGTCTGTGTTCATTTGCTCTATTTGATTATCTCTTTTTAGAATAACCTTCCACTTCTTTACCTACTGATGAGTTCACACTCAATCATAAAATGTACTTCTTTCTCTGTAATATTTTCCAGTTATTCAAGGCAATGTGATTTTTCTTTCCTTTATGATTCCACAGCAGTTCTGTATCCATTCCTTTCAAGGAATATATCACATTGCATTCCAATTGTTGATTGAAATGTCTATTGTCACACCTTGGGGTATACTCTCCTTAAATTTCTGGACTGTGTTATTTCTGTTAATTTTTTTTGATTAATTAGAAAAAAATGCATAATAGCTTTAAACATAAAATATATGATATAGAAATATACAGGAAAAAATTTCTCTTGTAACTACTCTCTTCAAATCTCACTTCTATGCATTTAGTAATCATTTTTAGAAGTTTGGTGTGTAATCCTTGAAAACATTATCTATTCACATATTTAAATGAAAGATCCAAATTTGACATTTTTTCTGATTTTTGTATTGTTTATTTCAATCTATTTATTTTACTCTTTTTTTTTTTTTTTTTTTTTTTTTTGCTTTATGTCAAGTTTGTAGTGTTACTTTACATAAAGGTTCATCATTTTTAGTTTAGGTAGGTTAGTTTGAATAAATACACATAGCTGCATAACCACTACCACAATGAAGATATAGAATATTTTGTCACCACAAAAAAGCAAAACCATTCTTCTCTGTAGGTGATTGTCAACGCCCCCTGGAAACCATTACCTAGTTTCTCTTCCTATTTCTTTACTTTTTCTAAAATGTTATATAAATAAGATTGTGCACTATTCATACCATGGTGTCTAGCTGTTTTCATTTAGCATAATTGTGAAATTCATCCATGTTCTTCATGTATCAGTAGTTTATTTCTTTTTATTGTTGAGTAGTATTCTGTTTTAAAGATGAACCACATTTTTTTTTTTATCCATTCACCAGTTGGAGGACATTTCATTATTTCCAGATTTTGATAATTATAAACTATAAACAATCACATATAGGTCTATTTGTGGACATATGTTTTCACATTTTCTTGGATGAATAACCAAATGGCATTGATGAATTTCATAGTTAGCCACTGTTTTGCAGGTGGTTATATAACTTGCATTTCTACCAACAATGTATGAGAGTTGCAATTGTTCCTTATCTTTGGCAACACTTGATGTTGCCAAAGTCGTTTTTTGTTTAGCCACTTACATGTGTGTAGTGATATTTCATTGTGATTTTAATTTATATTTCTTTAATGACTAATGATGAGAACCTGTCCATATACCTATTTGCTATCTGTACCTCTGAATAGAAGTTTCTTTTCAAATCTTTCACTCTTTCGAAGTATTTGATTATTGGTGTCCTTAGTATTGAGTTCGTGAAGGTTTACTGGACATAAATCCTTTATCAGATGTGTTTTGCTAATATTTTCTCACAGTCTGTCTTGCTTTTTATTTTTAACTAGTTTTCAAAGAGCAAAATTTTTAACTTTGATGATATCCAATTTATCCAGTTTTCAAGTTTGCTTTTTACCCTCTATTTAAGAAATAATCTTGTAACCCAAAGTTTCAATGACGCTTTTTTTGGTATATATTCTTTTAGATTAGATGTTTTAGAGTTTTAGGTCCAGGATATATTTTATAGTTTTGTTTCATATGGTGTGATGTTGGGATCTAAGCTTTTTATTATTATTATTATTATTATTATTATTATTATTATTATTATTAGGTGTACAACTGCCCTAGCATAATTTATAGAAAATTTATGTACTTTTCCCCATTAAAATATCTTGACATCTTTGCCAAATATCAGTTGACCAGAAACGTTGTATTATTATCTATTGTTGTGCAACATATTACCACAGAACTTCGTGGCTGCAAACATTCAACATTTATTATTTCAGATTTTCTGTAGGTCGAGATCCAGGAGCAACTTTGCAAAATAGTATGCCTCAGATCTCTCACAAGACTGCAATCAAACTCTTGGCCAAGACTTTGGTTAAGACTCAAACAAGTGAGCTTCCAAGCTTGCTCACATAGTTATAGACTTTAGGTCTTCACTGAATATTGGCCAGATTATCGTTGTCTTACTATGTAGGCCACTTATTGAGAGAGTTTTCTTCCTCCAGAGCAAAAATATAGTTACAAGAGAGCAACTAGAATGGAAGCTACAGTCTTTTTACAACCTAACCTTAGAAGTGATATCTCATCACTTCTGTTGTATTCTATTAATTAGAAGTGAAGCAATAAGTACAACTCAACTCAAAGGGAAAGGATTCACTAAAGGTGTGAATATCTGGAAAATAAATCATCACAAGCCATGTTCAAGGCTGCCTACTACATATGGGTTTATTGTTGTACTCTCTCTTTGGTCTGTGGATTCACAAGTCTGTCTTCATTCCAGTACCACACGATCTTGATTACTGTAGATTTACAGTAAATCTTGAATTTGGGTAAAGTGTATCTGCTAAGATTTTGCCCCATAACTATTTTCATTATTCCAGATTTTTTCTTTTCATAAACATTTGAGAACCAACTTGTCAATTTCTACAAAAAACTGATGGGGATTTTATTCATAATTGCATCAAAATGTCGTAAATTTGGAATAATTTATATCTCAGTATCATGTCTTCTAATTAATGAAAATCCTTCTTTGATATCTCTCAATAAAGTTTAGAAAAATTTAATAGTCAATCTTAAACATATTTTTGTAGATATAACCCTAAGATTTAATGTTTTCTGATACTGTGTAAAATGGTATTCCTTATTTCAATTTTCAATTATTCATTGCTATTAAATAGAAATGCTACTGATTTTTATAAATTGCCTTGTAAACTACACCCATGATAAACTTACCTATTAGTTCTAGCAGCTCTTTTCTAGAGTCTACAGGCTTTTCTGTATGGATGATCATTGTGTCTATGAGTTAAAAAGAAGTTTGTGTGTTCTTTTTTAATCAAAATACTTTTCTTTCTTTCTTCTCTTTCTTTCTTTCTTTCTTTCTTTCTTTCTTTCTTTCTTTCTTCTTTCTTTCTTTCTTCTTTCTTTCTTTTTATTGCTTTAACTAGGATTTCCAGTAAGTTTTTAATAAGAAGATATTAATTGACATCATTGTTTATTCCTGATCTTTGGGGAAAAAATTCCATCTTTAACTTAGAAATATGATTTTCTGTAGGTTAGCTATAGGTTTCTAATAAAAACATTTTATCAAATTTAAGAAATTCTCTATTTTAAAAATGCTAAAAGTTTTTATCATAGATGATAAATTTTTAAATTAATTTCTGCATCTACTGAGATTATTTTTTTTTATTTTTCAGTCTATTGACATAGATTGTCATTGAAATACATTGTCAGAATTTTGAATGCTGAAACAAACCCACAATCCTAGTGGCTGGGATAAACCCCAATGGCCATAATATATCTGATATATAATTTGGTAACAATGCATTTAGTACCTAATGCAATTTCTCACATACATGCCCACACATAGACTCACATATATGGTAATATATATATGTATATATGTAGGATAACAAGTATATACAGAAATATATATGTATAATATGTGTGTAAAGGGTATATAGTACAAATATAAAGGATAATATTTTATATTTGTGTGTGTATACATGTATATATTCGAGATAGAGGGAGAAAAGCCTTGACTGTGAATAGCCATTTGTGCTAGTTTGGAGAATTTGAGGTTAATGTATCATGCTATGTAAAGGCATTGAAAAGGTGACATTATATGACTTGATGACTATAGTCATGTGGGAAGAACAATCTGGTTTTAGCTGTGATAACTTTTTAGAGAAGGAAGACTCTATGATCAAGGATGGACTTACTTAGAAGATGATGTTCAAAATCCAGATATGAGGCAAGATGACTTGAACCAGAGGATTAACAGAATAAATAGATGGAGTGGCATGAGTAAGATTTAGTAAAAAATGAAACAAAATGATACTTAATTTGTAACAAGTTTAATTAAAGAAAAGGCTCAAGAGAATGGCTCTAAGAAATTTGAGTGTGAGTCATCAGAAGAATAATGATACTATTGATTAACTTGAATACTTACTAGGGTAGAATACAACCAGCCAAATCATCAGCTTGGCAAGGAGGAGGAAGAGTTGGGAAGCAAAAGTACTGATGAATTGAATAGAAAATGGAAATAGAGATCACAGAAATGAATCTGAGCAAGTGGGAGTAGAACAACTCTAAATACTGTGGGGGAGATACATTAGGGTCATAGACAGTGAATTTCCATAAATTACTAATAATGGCTCCCAAGTCTTGGAAAGCTCTAGCAGTAGACTGTCCAGTCTGTAGTCAGAAATGACAGTACCTCTTTTCCTTAAAAATGTCAAGTAGGCACCCACACAAAAAAGTAATCAAGCTCATCGAGGGAAGCAGGTGTATCTGTATGTATTATGAGTGAAAAAAAAAAATCATAGAATTGATCCTTAAGGAGTGTCATTTTCAAGAAAGTGGGGAAATGGGAAATTTGATGTATATTTTATGAGATAATTAAAGTAGAGTTGGTAATACTGCAATTTCTTGGCCAGCTTCATTTGTACCCAAGCTACAACATTAGTGGAGAAAAATACAGAACAGTTTTGTATATAATATATATACTATATGCTATTTTAATGTATTATGTACAAAGTAACATTAACATATTGATTACTGTTAGTATTTGTAATCAATGCTTTTATATTAATTATCATATATTAACATATACTTTATATTAATGTATACTGTTTTAATGTATATACATTATGAAAAAAATGAAAAAAGTATTTTCAAAAAAATCATTCAAACCCTAAAATTATTTTATCCAATTTAAAAATTACTGTACCAAGTTGCAAAACAACTTATCCTTTTAAACACTCCTATAATTATTTCCCAACTTCAACTTTATCCTTCCTTTTTACTTTTTCTTATTTTCTTTTCCATTCCTTTCTGAATTCTTTTAAAAAATATTTTACAGACTTTTAGTCTTTCTCTGTCCCCAGTTCTCTTCTTTTATTTTCTTGAATTTCATTTGGAAATAATTTTTCTCAGGTTTATAAATATGCATCATTAAACAAATATATATCAAGTATCTACTACCAAACAGTAGTTTGGTACAGAGTACAAGGGACAGTCATGCACTGCCTAACAATGTTTTTGTCAATGACAGACCACATATACAACAGTGGTGTACCATTTGGCCTAGGTGTGTAGTAGGCTATACTATCTAGGTTTGTGTAGTGCACTCTGTGATGTTCACACAATGATGAAATTACCTAATGACACATTTCTCAGAACATATCCCCATTGTTAAGTGGTGCATTACTACAGACAAAATATGACTGCTTTTGTGAAGATTATATTCTAACATACTAATAATACTAACCATGTAATAAGAAATAAAAATTAAATTAAAAATAGTATATTAGTTAATACATTCTATGAAATACGAGCATAAGTAAAACAGGGCCATGGAATGAAGGCATAAGTGAGCAAGGTGGAAGGCAAGTGACAATTTTAAATAAGGTAATCGGGCAGGGCTCATTGAGTGAGAGTCATTTGAACAAACACTTGAAGTTCATAAGAAAACAGACATGCAGTACCCAAGGGGTTGATCATTGCAGGTGGTGAGAACAGCAGAACCAAAGTTCTAAGGCTGAGTTATTACTACCATGCAAGGAGCAGCAGGGCGATGATGGGCCTAGAACAGAGTGAGCAAAAAGAACCTAAGAGGACGTGATGTCATCAAGGTACAGGAGCTAGATCGTATAGGACCTTGTAGGCTACTGGCTCCTGCTAGGGAACAGATGTAAAATCATTAGAGTTTGAGCAGGGCAGTGACAGATTTAACACCAGTTTTTTAAAAATCACTTTGGGTACTGTATCGAAACAGGCTGTAAGGGAACAAGAAAGAATTAAATCAGTTATGATGCTGGTCTGGGAAAGCAAATTAAGAATTTTCTGATGATTGGATTTGATGTGTGCAAGAAAGAAGGGAGTTAAGAATGGCTTTCAGTATCTGAACTGAGTAATGAGAAGAGTGGATTTGTCATAAGATAATATGGGAAGGTTGTGAGTAAAGTAGATTTGAGGGGAAATATTAGGAATTGGTTTATGATATTTTTAATTTGAGATGCCTAATAGACATCCAAATAGAGATGCTATATAGACAGTTGGATATAAAAGTCTGGAGTTCATGAAAGAAGTCTGAAAAAAGATATAATATGGCAGTTACCTGCACGTGGATGTTATTTCAAGCCTGGATGAGATTTTCAAAGAGTCCAAATGAGACTTCCAAAAATTAATAAGGCTAGAGGCAAGAATAAAGGATTTAGCTTAGATATACTTCAAAATCAAGATGTTGGTAAAGGAACTAGCAAAGTGGATTGAGCCTGGAGGAAACCAAGTCTAAGCAGTGTCCTAAATATGACAGAGAAGCTTACTAAGTTAAATGCTTCTGGTGGCTAAACTAATTAGGAATTGAAATTTTGTTACTATGGACATCAACCATGATCTACAAGACCATATTGATATAGTGGTGGAAGAAAAAGCTTGACTAGAATGAGCTTATGAGCAAAATGGGAGAGAAAAGTTAGAAAAGGATTATAGACATTTTTTTTTTTTTGAGAATTTTTGCTATGACTTGGAGAAGGGAATTGGAGGGGAGTACATAGCTAAGAAAGATTTTTTAAATTATTTTTTTAGTGAAAGAAATAAGTAGCATGTTTATATGGCTGAAGGGAAAAATGAAAATTGAGGGAACAGATCAAAGGAGGAAATTCCTGGAGCAATGTGCCCAAGCAGAAAATAAATCCTTAGGTCTAATGCAAAAGTGGAGATGATAGACTTAGAAGCTCTAAGAGTCTACCTATTCTAACAGGAAGAAAGGCAAATACATGAGTACTCATCATGGTGGCTCGATAGGTTGATAGCTGGAGCTTAAGAAATTTATCTTCTGTCTGCTTCTATTTTCTCAGTGAAACTGAAAGCACGGTTTTTGCCTGACAGTAGAAATGAGGGAAGAAGTGTTGGAAGTTTGGGAAGAGTCACCTAGGAAAGTGGATTAGTGAATGGACAAGTGAAATATAGGGTTGCTATATGGGATCCCTTAAAGTTCATGGTTATAAACTTAAACTGAATTTAAACACATAGTCTATGTAGTTGTGGTGCCTTTCTCCTGCTACATGCAGCTTGGCTGCAGGTATAGGAATAGACTTGAGAATTAGAATTTTCTTAAAAAAAAAATGTGCTGAAAGAAGAAAAGGGCAAAGAAATCCGTGGTGTGTGGAAAAGGAAATGAACGGAGGCATTTAGGCCAGTGATTTCATTCACAGCAAAATCCAAAGGGGCAATGACTTTAGTTTCTTTGCAGATCTACAACAAATTGTGACATACAGAAGGATTTTGCTAGAAAAAAATACAGAAGTGGAAACAGTATAAATGTAGGAAGCAGTGATAAAAGGAAAGAGACAAGGAATACTGGCATTATACAATAGCTGAATCTAGATAGTTTCAGTTACATTTATGATCTTCTAAAGACAACCATTCTTCAATTTTTCCTACTTGTTTTTTTCTACTTTGCAAACTTCCTGTAACTTGAATACTGTGTTCTCAGGTGGTGAATTCAGCTGTCAACAAGGATGTACTTTCAGTTGAAATAGTTACCAAGTCAACAACATTTCTGTCTCTTCTATAGCACTATTATAGGCACTCATTTAAATGTGAAACAGGACTCATCAGTAAAAAACTGCACATGGACACAGGTTCAAAAGTTCAATCCCACCATGCTGCTAAAATCTAAAGACAGGAAAGTAGTAAAGTGCCATTTATCAATCATTCAAATTGGGTATGTTTAATGGAATTATGACAAAAACCAATGTTCTTTTTTTTTTTCAAGAGTGTTGCCATGTTAAATTGTAGAGCCTTTTTAGTGATATTTTACTCTTGTCATTCACTTCAGGAAATGTTATACTAAGTATTAGAATATGATTATTGTATAATATAATAACCTTTTGCTTCTAGCTTTATGTCAAACCAGATGCCCTTCTAACTTCAGTGCTGTGACTGTTTGTCTTCAGTCTCAATCTCTTGGTGATCCAAGTGCTGCTAGACTAGTAATATTTTATTTGCAATATCAATCCTACTGGTGGCTAAAACATTAAACTTTGTAAATAAAACTGTATGTATTCATTTGAAACATGAACATTATTTCCACTTATAAGCTGGGAAGAGAAGCCTTGGCAAGGAGCCACATCCTTTCCTGGCATTACTTAGGTGACCTTTAATGCACTTGATCAGGGTATGAGTCACTGTTTCTGAGAATTAGAGTTTTTTTTGCAGAGTGGTCACCTTGTTGGAAGGGAACTGAAGATGTAATTCCTTAGTCACACCTCTATGATCTCAGTGTCTGCTGTAGAGTTGATAGAAAAATTTCAACAAAAATAAAATAATCCAAAATTTAATATGTGAGGTGATAAATATTTTATATTTAGACAAAAAGAAAATGCTCTACCATAGAACATAAGGTTCATTTTATTGTAGTACCTTATCCATAACGAATTTTCAAAGAAATTTAAGCTATTAGTCTCCATTCTAGCTTTTTGAATGACTTTCTTGATGATTATGAGGTTAGGGATATTTCTGCTTGCATTTGGTTATGTAAGTGTTAGATGATAGGAACTTATCTGTAAATGTTGCTAGTAGAATAAAAGAGGAAAAAATGAAATGAGGAGTTGATGAATATTTAATAATGCTTTTAATCAGTCCCACCAAATAAACATTTCTCATGTTGCTTTGCAAATGAGATTTCCCTATCATAGGAGCTTGCAGATGGTAATTTTTCTTTTCCCCAGTGAAAATCTTGGGAGTCTGGTTAGACTGGTAAATGATTTTATAATCATTAATGAATTTCAATGACTGACACTTAATGTAAACAAAAACAATATTGAAATGTGTTTTCTTGGTGAAGTTACTATCAAAATATACATTGCAATTCTTCTTAAAGTATTCACTTATTAAGAACATAATCTTTTACATTTTGATGTTTAATTTATATTATTCTTATACATCTCCTAACCACTTTAATTAGCACATTTAGTAGTTGTGGAAATCAGCAGAAGAGAGAAATACCAGCCATAGGACACAAACATAAAGATAATTTCAGATCATAATTAGATTAGAAATGTCAATGAGTTCATTGTTACCAGAAATGATAATACTTTCTAAAAGAAAGCCCACTCTAGCAGTACCTCTTTTAGTAAATGTAAATAAAAATGAACCAGGTGTGCCATACCTGGGAAAACCATCATTTTGGGATGGAAAAGCATAATATTTAAAAAGTATTGTTGAAAAGCAAGGCATTATGTTACATCAAGACAACAGCACATGTTTAGAATGAACTAGATATCTTGTGGTCTGTTCAACAGCCTTTGGGATCATTAGGGATGTCCTAGTTGGATCTAAAGTCAAAGGAAATTCTTGTAGATATCTACTTATTCTCATGGGGACCAATTTTAATCCCTTGTAATTCTTGTGCTCCTATATAAGTAGTTCTCCAGTTTGAGAACAAAGATTTCTTCAAAATCCAGTGGATTGGAATACTCAGGGTCTCTAGAAAAGTGCTGTAATGAAACACTGATTTTGATGTTGTTTTGCTGTATTGTGTATGTATGTTTAAAATGAATAATTATTTGCAGAGAAACTCTTCTCACTTATTTTGTTAGCTTATGTTATATGGAGTTACCTTCTGCACATAGAATGAGAAACAGGGAAAGAAATATAACTTCTACATTTGTGCCACTAGGGACTCCCTTCACAAATGACTGTGACTCACGATTTTATCTAACTTAAGAAAAAAAATTAAATGCTAGTGGTGGTAGAGGTAGTTGAGAGAGATGTTTACAACATTAATAAATCATATATCATTTACTACAAATATATCTGTCACAGAATAGAAATTTTAAACATAGTACCCACAACTTTTACTAAAGAAGAGTGTTTGAAATATAGTTACTGAAATAAAGAATGCAATAATACAATAGAGGGAATCAACAGTAGATTAGATGAAGCAGAGTTAGATCAAATCAGTGATTTAAAAGGTAAGGCAGCAGAAAACACCCAATCAGAACAGCAACAATAACAACAATTTTTTTTTTAATGAATATAGTTTAAGGGGCCTCTGGGACAAATTCAAGCATACCAACATTCACATTATAGGGATACCAGAAGGAGAAGGCAGAGAGCTAAGAATTGCAAAACCTATTTGAAGAAATAATGACAGAAAACTTCCCTAATCTGGTGAAGGAAATAGACATATAGGCTCAGGAAGCACAGAGTACCAAATAAAATAAACCCAAAGAGGACCACACCAAGAAACATTATAATTAAAATGCCAAAGGTTAAAGACAAAGAGACAATCTTAAAAGCAGCAAGAGGAAAGCAATTAGTTACCTACAGGGAGCTCCCATAAGAATGTCAGCTGATTTCTCAACAGAAACTTATCAGGCCATAAGAGGTTGGCATGAAATATTCAAAGTGATGAATAGAAAGGACCTACAACCAAAATTACTCTACCAAGCAAAAGTATTATTTAGGATCAAGGAACACATAAAGAAATTCCCAGAGAAGAAAATAAAGCAGTTCATCACCAGGAAATCAGTATTACAAGAAATATTAGGGGGACTTCTTGAGAAGAAAATTGAAAATATGAATAATAAAGTGACAATAACTACATATCTATGAACAATTACTTGAAATGTAAATGTATTAAATGCAATAGAAACACTATAGGATAGCCGAATAGATAAGAAAACACGACCCATACATATGCTGCCTACAAGAGACTTTAGATCAAAAGAAAAACACAGACAGAAAGTAAGTAGATTGGAAAAGATATTTGATGAAAATGAAAACAAATAAACAAAATTCTAGGAGAGCAATACTTATACCAGACAAAATAGAATTTAAAACAAAGACTATAACCAGAGACAAAGAAGTTCTCAGTATCCTACTTATAAGTATTTATTTGAAGAAACCCAAAATACTACTTAGAAGGGACACATGAATCCATATGTTCATTGCAGCATTATTTACAATAACCAAGATATGGAGGCAACCTAGGAGTCTATCAATAGATGAATAGATAAAGAAGGGTAATACATATATGCAGTGGAATGTTAGCCATAAAAAAAGAATAAAATCTTGCCATCTGCCAAAACATGGATGGACCTAGAGGGTATTGTGCTGAGTGGACTAAGTCAGGCAGAGAAAGACAAAGCCATAGGATTTCACTTACATATGGAATCTAAAGAACAAAATAAGCAAAAACAAACAAACTAACTAACTAATAGATACAGAGAACATTTTGATTGTTGCCAGATGGAAGGGGGATGGATAAAAAATGGGAAGTGATTAAGAAGTACAAACAGGTAGTTATGAAATAGTCATGGAGATGTAAAGTACTACATAAGGAACATAATATTGTAATTAACTATGTATAGTATCACATGAGTACTAAATTTATCATGGTGATCACTTTATAAGTTATATAAATGTATAATTACTATGTTTTACACCTGAAATGAATATAATATTGTCTACTAACTGTAATCAAAGAACAAAAAGTATATATTTAAAAAGAAGAGTATTTGAATCCAAATTTTACCACAAAGGAATGTAAATAGCATTTTGAGCTTAGTCATATACTGTGATCTGAGTCTTGCTAAATAGTAGCTTCCTGGTCATTATTATGGATTGGAAAAATGTCTGTGAGGCACTCTGTAAGCCCAATTGATAAGTACAGGCAAGAGAATAATTCTAAATCTTTTCCAATACCCATGTTCCTCTTAAATCTCCTGCAATTCTTTTCAATCTTCCAGATTCATTTTCCAGAAGTTTTCAGATGACTTTTGATTGGAAGGATTAAAAAAAAAAACTGAGGTTTTCATCAGAAAATTACATTTATAGTTCTTCTGAAAGTGTTTATCTATGGAATTACCCATGAGTTCATCTCGTAGGTTAGTTCCACCTTTCACCTCAATCAAAGAAAAGTCATCTTTTATGACATAATCCAAAATCCATATACCCTAGAGAAGCGATGCCCATCCATTTTGTGCTGTTTGGAGGGATGTGAAACTTCATCTTTTTAACAGTTAAGAATTTGAAAGATAGACAATTTTTTCATCATCCTATAAATAATATTTGTTTAAAATGCACTTTAGCAGAGATTGAAGAAAAAAAAGCTTATTCTCTTTACTTAAAAAAAAATGTACTCTATAGAATCCAATTATTTTAAATATTTTTTGTCACACTCAAAGAGGGAGACAGAAAAAGATTTCTGGTTCAAAGAGGGCAGCACCTAAATCGTTATTTGTTCCTGATCAAAGAGATTTATTCCTACTCAAAACATTTAATGAAGTATAAATTAATTGATACAGGAAGACAGCCTTTAAAAAATCTTGCCATTTAATTTTTTTTTAAAACAAGTAGTTAGTTGTATAGTAGAAACTGTAAGTTTTATAGATAGAAATTGGTGCTGAAGAGGTAACTTAAAAAAATAGACTTTATATAGAGTAGTGTAAATTTCAGAGAAAAATGAAGAGGAAAGTATAGAGGTTTTCCATATAACCTCTTCCCCCCAACATATGCACGGTTACATCACTATCAAAATCTCCTGTCAGAGTATTACATTTGTTATCATAAATGGACCTACATTGATATATCATTATTACCCAAGTCCATAGTTTACATTAGCATTTACTCTTGATGTTGTGTTTCTATGAGTTTTGGAAAATATATACTGACATATATTTCACAGATCTAAAATTCCTCTATGCTCTACCTATTCATCCCTCCCTGACCCCTTCCCACTGGAAACTACTAATTTTTTACTGCCTCCAAGTTTTATCTTTTCCAGAATGCTCTATAGTTGGAATCATAAAGTAGGTAGCATTTTTAGATCAATTTCTTTTACTCACTAACATGTATTCAAGTTTCCTCCATATCTTTTCATAGCTTTATAGCTCATTTATTTTTTAGCACTGAACAATATTTCTCTGTCTGGATAGTCCACAGTTTATTTATACATTCACCTACTGAAGGACATCTTGGTTGCCTCCAAGTTTTGACAATAATGAATAAAACTGCCATAAACATACATGTGCAGGTTGTGTGGACATAAGTTTTGGACTCCTTTGGACAAAGACAAAGGAGTAGAATTGCTGAATTTCATGGTAAAAGTATGTTTCATTTTGTAAGAAATTTCTAAATTGCCTTCCGCAGTTACAATATGATTTTGCATTCCCATCAGCAATGTATGAGTCCTGCTGCTTCACAAACTTACCAGCATTTGTCGTTGGTGGTGTTTTGGATTTTGGCCATTCTAAAAAGTATGTAGTAGTATGTCATTGTTGTTTTAACTACATGTGATGTGGAATATCCTTTAATATGCCTATTTCCCATCTGTATATCTTTGTGGCGATGTCTGCCCCGGTGTCTGGTCCATTTTTAATCGAGTTGTTTGTTTCTTATTGTTGAATTTTAAGAGTCTTTTGTACATTTTTCACAAAAGACCTTTATTAAAAATGCTTTTTGTGAACATTTTCTCCCAGTCTATGGCTTATTTTCTCATTCCCTTGATAATGTCTATTAAAAAGTAGAAGTTTTAGTTTTAATGAAGTCCAGCTTATCAATGGCTACTTTCATAGATCATTCCTTTGGTATTGCATCTAAAAAGCCATCACACTACCTGAGACCATTTAGCATTTTTCTTATGTTCTTTTCTGGGAGTTTTATTGTTTTGCATTATCTATTTAGGCCTATGGTGCAATGTGAGTTAATTTTTGTAAAGGATATAAGGCCTATATCCTGATTCATTTATTTACTTGTGGATTTCTAGTTGTTCCAGCACCACTGTTGAAAAGACTATTTTGCATAATTATATTGCTTTTGCTTCTTTGTAAAGTTGACCGTATTAATGTGGCTCTATTTCTAGGTTCTCTATGGAGTGCCATTAATCTATTTGTCTAGTCTTTCACTGATAAGACACTATCATAATTACTGTGCTAAGATAAATGGTTTATAATAAGTCTTAAAAGTGGCTAGTGTCAGTATTCTGACTTTGTTCTTTTCTTTCAATATTGTTTTGGCCATTTTGGATTTTTGCCAATCCAAAAATTTGAGAATCAGTTAATATTTCCCAAATAACTTGCAGGGATTTTGATTGGAATTATTTTGAATGTATAAATCAAGTTGGAAGGAACAAACATCATGCTAATATTGAGTCTTCCTATCCATGAACAGGGAATATTGCTCGATTATTTTGTTATTTTGATTTATTTCATCATAGTTTTGTAGTTTTCATAAACTTGTATGTATTTGGTCAGATTTATACCTAAATATTTCATTTTTAGTGGTGCTAATGTAAATGGTATTGTGTTTTCTATTTCAAATCGCACTTGTTCACTATTGGTATATAAGAAAACAAATTATTTTTGTATATTAATCCTGGACCCTATAATGTTGCTATAATCTCTTTTTAGATTCGAGTATACATATTTTTATTATTGATCTGGATTTTCTATATAAATAATTATGTTAGCTACTAACAAATATTTTATTTTGGCCTTCCCAGTATGTACACCTTTTGTTTCCTTTTCTTGACCTAACTTGACTTAAGATTTCTAGTATAATGTTTAAAAGGGCCGGTGAGAGGGAATATCCTTGTTTTGTTCTTGATCCTTGTGCACAAGCTTAGAATTTTTCACCAGTAAGTATTTTGTTAGCTGCAGGTTTCTTACAGATGCACTCTTACAGATGCACTCTATCACATTGAGAAAGCTCCCCTGATACCTAGTTTTCTGAGAGCTTTTATTGTGAATACATGTTGCATTTTGTCAAATGCTTTTTCTGCATGTTTATATGATCATATGATTTTTCTTCTTTAGCCTGTTGATATGGATTGCATTAATTTATTTTGAAATGCTGATTCAGGGTTGCATGCCTGGGATAAATTCAACTTGGTTGTGATGTATAATATATTTTTTTACATTGTTGGATTTAATATTCTAATATTTGCAAGGGATAGTTTGTGCAAATTTGGCAGATTGTATTTTTCAAGGAATCAATCCATTTCATCTAGGTTATCCAATTTGGGGACGTAGAGTTGTTCATAATATTTTTTATTTTCCCTTTAAAGTACATGGGATAAGTAGTGATGGCCCATTTTCTTTCTGATATTAGTAATTTGTCTTATCTCTTTCTTTCTAGTTAGCCTGGCTAAAGGCTTTTTAATTTACTGACCTTTGCAAAGAAATTGCTTTTGGTTTTGTTGATTTTCTCTATTGATTTCTGATCTTCAATTTCATTGATTTCTGTTCTAATTTTTATTATTATTTTTTTTATTCTGCTTACTTTGGAAATAATTTGCCTATTTTTAGATACCTAACTTGGAAACTTAGATTATTGATTTTAGATCTTTTTTCTAATGTGTACATTAAATGCTATGAATTTCTAAGCACTATTTTCACTACAACCTACAAATTTTGATAGGTTGTATTCATGTTCATTTAGTTCAAAATATTTTGCCTCACATATTTATGCTCTTTTCTTATGTGTATACATGTTTAGAATCATTATGACTTGTAGTATTGACCTCTTTATCATTATTTAATGTTCTTCTTTATCTTGGAACTTTCCTTCCTCTGAAATCTGCTGTCTGAAATTAATTCAACTACACCCATTTCTTCTGATTAGTGTTAAAATTGGTGTCTTTCTCCATTCATTTTCTCTGTCTGTCTGCCTCTATCATCTATCATCAATCTATCTATCTATCTATCTATCTATCTATCATCTATCTATCTCTATCTGTCTATCATCTATCATCATCTATCATTTATCTATCTCGCCTATCATCTGTCATCTGTTTATCCCTATATTTAAAATGAGTTTTTTATAGACAGCATATAGTTGAATCTAATTATTTTGGTCTACTCTGAAAAATCTTTATTTTTTAATTGGCATATTTAGACAATTGACCTTTAAAGTGTTTATTGATCTAGTTGGATTAATATTCACCTTATTTTTTACTGTTTTTGTTTGTTGCCCTATCTTATTGCTTCTATTTTTCTTCCCTTCTTTGTCTTCCTTTGTTGGCTTTGAGCTTTTTATACAAATCTATTTTCTCTTTGTTTTAGCCAATCGGATATATATATTTAGTAATGTGTTGTTTATATATATTATATATATTTATTTTACTATTTGTGGTGGTTCACCTACAGTTTGAAATACACATTTACAACTAACCCAAAACTACTTTAAATTACACTATGTCACTTCATGGACAGTGTGAATTTCTTACAATAACAAACTATTCCTAATTCTCCTGCTGTCCTTAGTGTCATAGTTGTCATTTATTTGACTTATACATAAATATACATGTATATGTATATATAAATATGTATTTACACACACATATATAAGCATACTTAATTTAATATATTGTTGCTATTTTTATTTTGAATGGACTATTATCTTTAGATCAATTAAAAACTTGAGAAATAAATGTTTGAATTTTACTATCACTTATTCCTATGTAAATCTGAGTTTCTGACCTATATCATTTCTCAGGGAACAGAGTTCTAGATTAGTGGGGTTTTTTTTTCTCTCTCAACACTTTAAATATTTTACTCTGCTATCATTGCTTATAAGGTGTCTGAGAGGGGGAAGAATGTAATTCTTATCTTTGCTCCTCCAAAGTAAGATGTCTTAATACTCTGGCTTCTTTCAAAATCTTTAATTTTCTGAAATTTGACTATGATATGTCCAGATGTAGTTTCTTAAGAATTTATCCTGCTTGGTGTTCTCTTACATTTCTGGTTCTGTGGTTTGGTGTCTGACATTAATTTTGAGGAAATTGTCAGTCATGATTGCCTCAAACATCGCTTCTGTTCTTTCGCTCTTCTCTTTTTGTTATCCCCAGTAAGTGTGTGCTACACTTTTCATAGTTGTCCCAGAGTCCTTGGTATTCTCTTCTATTTTTAGTCTTTGTTCTCTTTACTTTTCAGTTTTAAAATTTTCTATTGAGATATCCTCAAGATTCTTTTCTCATCCATCTCCAATCTACAAATGAGCACATCGAATTTATTTGTCACTTGTTACAATGTTTTTTTTTTAATTTTCAGCATTAGCTTTCATTCTTTTTAGAATTTCTATCTTTCTGCTCACACACCCATCTGTTAGTGCATGCTGTCTACTTTATTCATTAGATCTCTTAACATATTAATCATAGTTGTTTTAAATTTCAAGTCTATTTTCAGTATAATCTTCACCATATCTGAATCTGGTTCAGATGCTTGCTCTGTCTTTTCAAATTAAGTTTTTGCCTTCCAGTATGCCTTATAATTCTTTTTTTGAGAGCTGGACATCATATAAAGGAACTGCAATAAATAGGTCTTTAGTAATGTGTTGATAAAGTTGAGAGGAAGGAAGTGTTCTGTGATCTTATGATTAGGTCTCAGTCTTTCAGTGACCCTTTGTCTGTGGAGTGCTTCTTATTCTCTGCACCCTTAGGTAGGACGTGATGGCTGAAATGGGCTGGAGTTGGGCATTTCCCTTCCCCTAGGTTGGTTCCTAAGTCTCAATAGTTTAGAGCCTCATAAAATAGGATTTTTTTTTTAGGCATACACTATTGTTAAGAAGAACATAATGCTCTGACATATTTCAAAATGGTTTCTGCAGTAACTATTTTATGACTCAACTCTAACTTAAATTCAGACTGGGACTTATAAAGAAAGCACTCGTGATGATTATGTAAAATTGTATTTGTAAATGTTTAAAACAGTGTAAGGCATTTAATGAGTGCTTAATAGATATTAATAAATATTAATAACCATGATAGCATGATGATAGCCAGGTAGGTAAGAGATCAGTAGCAAACACTGTGGATTAATTTGATGTCTTGGGCCTAGAAAGATGGTACTCTTAGATATTGATTTATTCAGCAAATATTTATTATGTGTTAGACACTATATTCCATGCTGCGGTTATAAATAACTGTAATATAATTTGATTGTTTTAAAAGAGACGTGTACAATCTACTCTGGGAACACTGTGCAGGGATTAATTAATTCTGTCTAAGAGAGTCACAGATGACTTCACTGAGGGAAAAAGCCTTTGGAGTTTGGTCTCTAGAGATAAGCAAGGGTTAGCTAAGGAAAGAATAAAGTGAAGATAAGATAATAAGAGACTTTCCAGGTAGACTGCACAGTGTGAGCAAGAGACTTAGGCATGAAAGTGCTTGGCATGTTAAGGAAATAATGGATAGATAGTTTCCCCTGACTAGTTGGCAGAGTATAGAGGGGGAATGGTAAGCAATGAATCTGGAAGAATTGAAGACACATGATGAAGGACTTTTATACCTTGCCAAGGAGTTTAAAATTATACTGAAGACAATATGATGCTAATTGAGAGAGTCTTGCATGTATTGCTTTAATGCTCAGTCATTCATTAACTTACTTATTTCTTCAGCAAGTATTTATTGAACGGTTACTTAGTATTGGTATCATTCTAGGCACTGGACATTGAGTAGTAAACAAAAGACAAAATGCCTTGCCCTCATAGACTTTACAACCTAGTGTGGAGTAGCAAATGAGATAATAAATAAAATAATAAAATAAAAAAATAAAATATGAGATGAAATGAAATAAAATACAATAGACAGATATAGATGATAATAAATGTTAATGTGAAAAATAAATCAGGGAAAAAAGATAGGCAATGTTGAAGGAAAAACTGCAATTTTAGATATAATGACCAAACAGGGTGTTGGTTGAAAGATAACACATGAGCCAAACCTAAAGGAAGGAGGAGATGACCCATGTGGATATCTGCAGAGAACAGCTAGTGGGAAGGTCCTGCAGTGGAAGTGTGCCTGATACAGAAGGCGTGCACCATGGAACAGAGTAATCAAGGGAGAAAAAAGCAAAAAGTATGGTAGAAAGATGAGAGTTGTAAAGTGGGGAATGAAGACCACAAAGGATTTTCTGGGCCAATTTTAGGATTAGATTTTAATCGAGCATATAATGACATGATAAAAATTCTATTTTAAAAGGATCACTCTGACTGCTATGCAAAAATAAACAGAGGTGTGGGGAGCTAAAAGGGTAGAATTAGGGAGGATAGTTAAGAGACTGCTGAAATAATAAGGCAAGAAAGGATAATGCCATGGAGCAGGATGGCAGTGGTGGAAAAGATGATAAGAGAAAATGTCTGGAAATATTTTAGAGTAAGAGCCAATGGGATTTCCCGATGGGGTGACTTGAATGTGAGGTGTTAGAGAAAGTATCCATGCCAGCTCAAAGGTTCTTAGCCATTCTGCCCTTGTTTCCCTTGCCTTTGCTTCCATCTTTCCACAAAAACCTGGACTTCAACAGCGTCTATTCCTCCTCCAAGTCTCTATCACTGCCTTTTCTAGTCTTATTCATCGAAGATTATTTCTGGGGTGAACATAGGCTTCCTGGCTCTTTACAGCCTTAAAGACGACTTTCAGTGTTTTACTCTAAATTAATATGAAAAAACAGGCTATGTATAGTACAAATAAAAATAAAGACAGTCTGAAGTTTATGAATTACTTAAAGTAGTAATACTTGGTAAAGAGTACTTCATTTTCTCTGAGAAGGTAAATGAAGTTTTGTTAAGAATTCTGTACTGTTTTCCCTTCAAATGGGATTCTGCTTTCCCTTTCCTCAATGAAAATCATATAATGTATCTCAAGGAGATAGTATTTTTTTCTCCTGATAAGGATGAAATCCTGGTATAAACAATAGGGATTCATCCATTTATGAAGGAACATGTTCATTTCTGTGGACTTTAACTGGGCGGCTCCTAAAACACAATTTTAGGAGACCCTCTTTAGGAAAATGACTTCACAATTATGAATATGAGACTTTTAGAGTTCCTCTCAGAAACTTGGAAGACACCTGAATAAATGAGAACCTAAAGTTACATTTCATCAGCCATAGAATAAACCTCACTCTAGTGATACATTTTTACCAACTCCTCATTTAACTCAGGAATAATCTTAGTCTGATAACCTCTTTATAAGAGCCACAGATTTGGGGCAGAAGAGTGCTATGATCTGATTTGCTCTATGATTTAGAAAGAAAATTATCAGACAGTGTAAGGGCATTTTTATACAAGACTGTAAATCAAGATGTTTCTTCAAAATTGCTTCACTATTATTCTCCCATTCTTAAATAAGCAGACTTTGACATGGAATTTTCTCTGGAACTTTATCTTTCCATGCAATAAAAATTAGTTTTACATACTCTCTTCAAATGAAAAACTGCCGTGTTCTCAATTTTGGAATGTTTTTCAATTCTTAAATTTTTCAACCTTTAAACTTATTAAAGAGCTACATATGTAGTGAATATCTTTAAAGCAAAACACTGTATGAGAATTCCATTTTTCTTTCAATAGAATCTCCACATTTTGTTTTCTTTTCTTTTCATTGGAAACAGTTATTCACTCTACAACACAGGAAATGATATGGGGGCAAATTTCTATCTCTAGAGCACCAGATAAGCTCTTGCTTCTTATGAAACAAAGACTCTCAGGGGTGGCTGCAGATTTTTGTGGTTTTCATCGAGAAATTCTGCTGAGGCTCTTCATCTGTATGCACTACTGAAAAATATTTTTACCATTGATTTTCCTCCAGCATTGATCTACCACCTGACGCCATCAATAATGAGGTTTGTCGGCTGATTTCTTAGGCTGCCTGGAATTTTTTTTCCTGGCAGAAGAGACTCTGGTAGTAAGGACAGAAGAAACGTTGATAACTTGAACTTGGGAATTTGCAGCCAACACATCGACTCCACTAGGTCATTCTTCCCAGCCCTTCTTCCTCTCCCTTTTGTTCACCTATCACTTTATTACTTTGATAGGAAGTCTTTTATCCAGTTGGCCTGCTGAATATTGCTATTTTTCAGTTTGGTATGCATTGGAATGCAAATTAAATGGGGGCAATTATCTGTGGTAAAGTGTTTTCTTGATGCTGGAAGAATGCTTTTTCTTTTGCTTCTTTTAAAATTCTGAAGGCATCTATAAAGCTGATTCAACTCAAGTACTTAGTAAGAAACCAATTCTATAAACTGTGCCACTTTCATTTATTGAAGTTAGCCCGTGTTTGGGCCTAAAGGGAGAATTTTCTGAAACACATGTCTATTTTACTGTGGCAGAATGCTTCCTTTTATGAAGCAATAATATGGGGGAAAAGTAAAATAGTAGAAAGTCAGCATTCCCACATCCCTTGTAAAACAAAATGAAAATGCAGATACCCTTCTGTCAAGGTCCTGCTCCTGGACAAAATTATATACCAAAATTTGACAAAGCACGTTCTGGGAGATATATATTCATTATTATGCACGAACTTAACTAAATATTGATTACTCTGAGTAGAACAGATGGAAACAGCCATTTTTCTGGATTCCAGATATTGAATTATGAGAGGTCAGGGGAAAAAAATCCTCATTGATAGGTCAGAACAAAATAATTCAAGAAATGAGATAAAAAAGAATATGATTTTATGTATGACATATCTGTCTGTAAAAAAACAATTTTTTTGCCTCCATGCATTACAAAAAATTTGTAATCATAATAGATGATTTTTATTGAAAAGATAGATTAAATATAAAGAATTTCTGGTGTTTTACCCTTTTATTAGGAATGCATGTAACCATCTATTTCAGTTAATTATATAAATACTTACAACAAAAGGTTTTTCACATTCATTCTGTCTTTTAATTAGTTATAAGTTTAACAACTTAACATTTGTTTCAACTGTGTACATCAATAAGACTCAAGTAATTTCATATATAGCATACATTTTCATTACATATGTGGAAGACATCCCCTGGAATTTCACAGTACACAAGCTGGTCAACTCTATCTTGTGCCACTGGTGTACTCAGAAGTAGGATTGATGAGTCATTCGTATTTAAATTTTGTTTTCATTAAAACCTACTAGTGTACTCCCTAGACCAGCATTTGCCCTCCTACCAACACTCAGTACTATCTACCTGTTAGTTTCTTCCAGCTTTTAATGTTATCTTTCTGGTGTTTGCCATTTATGCGAGCCTGTGCTATGTGATCCTTTCTTATTTTTCCTTACTGTCTTTCTCTGATGTTACAACCTAAATGCCTTCTATCTCCCCCAGGGCTTCTCACAGTTTCTGTATTCAGTTACAGAATCTACCACCATCCCTGTTCCTTCTGAGATAGCTTCTGGGTTCAGAGAAGGAAAACTGAGCTAATGAGCTATTACCAATGTTTGGAAGCATGCACTGTTTCTGTGTGTGTGTGTGTGTGTGTGTGTGTGTGTGTGTGTGTGTGTGTACAAACATTAAACTTGAATCTGCTCGAGTGATTTTATTTTTTATTCAAGCTGTGTTTTTCCCTCCACTGAAGTTCTATTTCAATAGGAGTAACCTGTTGTAGGTATTCTGAAAATCTTCCCCGTTCTTCTGCATCCCCTTAGGTGGTATTATTTTCTTTTGTCTAGTTATTGGGTCTCAGGTCTAACTGCTGGAATGCAACAAGCAGCAATAATCCCATAAGTGAGGAAAACATGGGGGCCAGTTGTTTTGAATACATGGTCATCCCTGCCAAGGTTTTAGGAAGAAACTTTTCTACTACCTACATCTGTAAAGGCTAGGGCTCTCCTAGCCTCAATTGTAGCAAATATTTACTGTTCCTGGTCAGCATCTTTCTAACTGTGCGGAGGCCAGGTTGATTAGATGGTCCTTGTAGAGATGCTCATAGAGGATCCCCTGCCCATTCTCTCACATGTTTGCAGATTGCCAAAGGCCAAAAAACAGTCAGGTGAAAGACACTTTAAGAGGGAAGGCACAACACGGTCAAATGCTGAAAGAGTATATTTTTTAAAAGTCTGAGAACTGGGAAAATATCTTTGAAGTTTGGCATTTTGGAAGAGATTCATGTTTTTTCCCCTATAGTAATGCTATCAGATATCAGGGGAGAAAAAGCAAAAAAGTAGGATGAGGCTATAGAAACTGCTAATCAGAACTGTTATTCTTGTGGAATTCCTGATAAAAATAATTTGCAAGTATAAAAAATGCAGATGGCTACAGGTACACAGGGTCAGAGTGAAAGGATTTTTAATTTCATTGATGGGGATCTTGAATATATTTTATACAGATACAGCTAAGAGAGAGGGAGCATTTGGAAATACGAGAGAGAGGGAGTGCCAAGGACACATAGTTCTGGGGTTAGTGGGAGGAAATCATCATAACTAAGGTGAAAAAATCCATCTTGAACAGAACAAAGAACACTTCTGAGACAGCTGTAAATGAGGTCAGAGTAAGTAGAACCGGAAAGAAATTTGTAAATACAGGGGCAAGACATTGAGGAAATCACGTACAGTCTGTTTTCTCAGTAAAGTATGAGGCAGGGTCATTGACAAAGAGAAGTGAAGGTTTGCAGTGGGTGAAGCAGTAATGTGCTGGCACTGGCTAGCATAGGCCAGCAAAAGCTAATTGCTAAGTTTTCAGGAATTTTGCAAGTCAATTGTTATAAAATGTAAATTACATAAATTTACAGTTAAATTATATTAAAACAAAGGTAATACTCAACATTCATCACTTTCTAATTATTTTATTACATTTTATTATTATCTATGGTCTTGAGGTTATTTTGATCCATTATGCCTGAGAACAGATACAGTGTTGTATCTAGTAGAAATACCATAAAAGGTGTGCTACTTACTACACATTATTCCCCACTTTGTGTTTGGTAATGTCACATTGATACCTTGATATGGGCCACGGTGGTATTATTTGCAGTTTGAAAATCAACAAATGCTAAAGATAGGTTTTGTTTGTTTGTTTGTTTGTTTTTTGTTTTTTGGGTTTTTTTTAGGTTTGTTTTGTTTTTCAAAGATCTGTTGATTGAAAATGTGCTGGCACACCATTAGGGAAAGCTATTGAGCAAAAAACAGTGAGTATTTTGAATGAGCACTCTGTGGAAACAGGAATAGCTGATTACTGACTGATAAAGGAGGGCCGAAACCACCTTGGCCGGAGTGAAGTTAGGGAATATGTTTGAAAAGGCAATGTAACCCATGAGCAGCCCTGGTGTGCAAACAGCAAAAGTGTTGGGTTGAATTGGATGCAGGGTCTTGGTTGGAGGGGTGGGGGCAGTTCAACCTGAGCATCTTGAGGTCTCAGCCAGTAATAGAGAATAGTGAATCCAAGAGGAAGCTAATATACTAGGAGAAAAGGATGGTAGTGTGGAACCAGAAATGAGGTGGAGCTGAAATGATTGAGAGGAAAAGTAATAAGGGTACAGAATTGAAATCAGAGAGTGGGATTTTGGAATTTATTACTTCAGACAGAGCTGTTTCCAGACCTTGGGTGAGATGATGCTTATGAGTTTGCTCAAGCTGTTGTGATCATAGATATAGTGAAATTGAAAGAAGAGTCACAAGTTTGGATTCTTAATGAGTTAAACATGGGCTAAAGATACCAGGGATCATAGCAGGAATTGGAGTGAAGAACTGAGAATGATACAGGAGTTAAGTGAAGAAATGAAAATTATGTGCATGTTGGAGTGGAGAGCTCCACCGAGCTGGATCAAATAGCTCTGCAGGTCCTTGTGTCCAAGAAAAATCATTCAGTGAGAGTGGCTTCTGTGGAAATATACGTGTAGGGCTATTTTACCAGCCACTGCCACCCTTAGGCAATAACTGTACTGGGTATAGACACTGTGTTAGGATGTATAAAGGAAAACTATTTTAATGTAAAAACATTTTAATGTCTTGTGAAATATAATTTGCTTAACATTCTATGGCATTTCTTATAAAACCTATATACAGTTATGCCGATTGGGGTGCAGACAATGGCAAATACGTCTTGTTTAAAAAAATTAATTTTTCTAGCCCACTGGTTTCCTGCCTCTTCCAGACACTACAGAGGGACGTTTTTTCCTGCTCTTTTTCATGTTCATAAATAAGTAAATAATTAAGGCAATACTATGCTTATTTTTTTCTCTCAAGTTATTAAGTATTTTCAAGTTCTTGGTTTTGCGGCATATTGTCCAGAATTAATTTAGTATTTGTTATGTTTCCCTCCATTTCCTATTCCCTCTAGATTAATTTCCCTTTTCCACCTTAAGTAAGGGAGTCATATTGAGCTCTGTAAAGCATTAGCTCTCAATTTTGCCTTTCATTATTGATACAAAGCATATATAAAAAGTCATTTTATCCTTTAGTGTTGCATCCTCTTATAGCAGTTTTGGCCATTATTTTCACACAATATTTTAAAAGTAGACACTTAGCTCATATTTTTTAATGATGTACTCTTTAAAATGTGGGTGACATCATTGAACATGTGTATTTGTAGTAATAAATTTTCCAAAACCTCTATGTAAATCTCTTGTTTTGTGCTACTCAATGGGGAATCAAAACCGAGCACTATAACAACAGGTTATTCTCTTTTTACATTTTCTCTTTCATTATAAACATGGCCGTGGTTTTAACAAGGGCCAATGGCTTAACCCAGATTGATCCAGGACCCTTTGATAGGTCAGTGCTTGCATATTAAAGACATCTATCCTTCAAATCTCATTAGCAGAGAGTTTCTTACACAGGCCAAGCAAAAGTGAGAAGAAAAGGATCCTTGAGTGCATGCGTGCATGTGTGTGTGTGCGAACTTATGAAAATAATATCTCTCTCATACACACGCACACACAATATCCCCACTCAAATTTGATTTTATTCTCCACCTGAAGGTAAACACTTAAAGCTGATTATTAGTCATGCATATTTCTATGTAGTTTAGTTTATTCTTTTGTCATTGCTATCTGACAATAATGAGTTTCAATAGGCCATCAGGGAGGAAAAAAAGTAGTTATTTTAAAGTCCAGGCCAAATCTGGGTGAACAGTTTGGGAAAATTGAGCATCACCAAAGTGCCAATGCTTGAAGGATGAAGAATTGTTTTACCTTCATAATTATGAGAGGCAGTTTGATGTAGTGTAAAGATATCAGTTTTGGGGCCCCACAGTCATGAGTCTCAACTTGGCTTTGCCTTACTCTATGATCACTGGCAAACTATTTACCATTTCTAAATCCCAGATGGTGTCTATAAGTTGAGGATAATGATACCTGTCTCAACTATTTGGAAAGGATTGTATTAGATATTCTATTAAAAAGCCTTGTAGTGTACCTGGCATAGATATGAATTCCTGTGTCTCTAAAACCATAAAAGCAAAAAAATCCTTTGCTTGCAATAATCTATCAATTACTAAAAAGTTACAGTATATGTAGCCGTAATTTCTAAAATTTAAATTAGATTTTCAATATTCTACCAAACTAAAAAGTCTTGAAATGAAATAGTGGTTAGTGTTTGCAATTCATATTTATTAAAAGAACTTGTAAAGTTTATGAAATAGCCACATAGAAAATCATAAACTATTAGTAAAAAAAGATAATTGCAGAAATGGCATTTTTCTAATATTCATTTGTAATGGCCATCATAGCTGAATTCGGTAATATATTTTCTAATGAAAGAAACATTTGCTGCTTTATTCTTACCTCTGGGAAAGTATTTTATTATCTTCATCAGATAATTAAACTTTTGGCTTTTATTTTTTAATCTTAGATTTTTAAATTATAAAATATTTCACTGCCTCAAGATTATCATTCTTAATCTTAATAACCTAATAACTATTATTGATCTTACTAAAATATCATACTTTCTTCTCTGGTATTTTTCTCTACTAGATAAAAATCTTAATGGGACATAATAAAATATTTTTTCCTCTTGTTTCAAAGACCTAAGATAATCATCGTATACTATTGGCCAGTTTATTTAATGTTATTGGAGATGATTTATTATACATGTTATATTTTCTCTTATGTCTGTTCTTTCCATCAAGTAATACTTTAATATTAAAAATTATTTGAATTTACACATAATTGATGACATAATAAAACTATTTGAGAAGTAGGGAAATATATGTATATTAACTTTCCACTAAAGTAAATCTTAATTGAAAATTTGGGGTTTCATATTAGTTTTGTTTAAAAAATGGAAATTAATTACAATGTTTTATAGGAAAATTTACTGTGTTCTCTGTGTGACGAGAAACCAGACCTACTTGTTTTGTATGCCTTGCACTAACAATTACAAAATGACATGAATTCTTTGTAGATTTATATAAATACATAATATACATTCCTCTACTGTCAAAATAACTTTGTTATAAATGGGGGTGTGTCCACAAATGCAGATTTGGCAAAAATGGCTGATTTTCCCAAGGAAAACAACAATGAAAAGCAATTGGCTGAAATTTTGTTTAAATGTATAAAGAAATTACATTATATCTCTGCTTAAAGACTATTACTTTCTGTTTATAGTGTTTAGAAAGCCAAAGCTGCTTTAACAGAAAACAGAAAATAGTCTTTTATAAAAGTACCTAATCCAATTCTAGCTTGGTCGCTAGGAGAATATTTGATGCAAATTAATCAGTAAACATCTAGCAGCCAGCTACCTGAGGAGAAGGGGAGTGGGAGAGGCTTAGAAGCTGGCCAGCAGGGAAACCGCTGATGGGAAAATGACTGTTGAGGGTTTTTTTATACACACCAGCGGCATCACACTGTGATATGATTTTTTTTCTCTGTCATTCTTGTAGGTAAGGAGGGGAAAAGAAAGCAGGAAATATTAGAAAGATAAATGGGGCCTTTCCAGTAAAGATGAGCTGATCTTTTTCTGTCGAACTTTGGCAAGTCAGCAAGTGTTAGATTAATTAATGATTAATAACAAATGAAATTAGTGAGAATGGAGAAAGTACCTAATTCTACCTAGATATTTATATTTAAATTTTACTCTGCATTATGTATCCAAATTGAAAATAATATTTTTATAAACTACAACAATAATAAAAAAAAAGTTTGTTTTACCTTAAACTTTCATCTGGAACAGGATCCTAGAATATTTTAGAAGAATTAAGAACAAAAACGTAGCTATTTTCAAATGAAAATTATGCTCTAAAAAATCAACAAAAGGAGAAATAAATTTTGTTTCTTAAATTTTGATGGAATTTAGGTGTGTTCTACAAAGAGATTTATATCATTGATTGACATTCATATCTGTGGATGCAAAGTCTCAGTCCTGGTAGAGCCTAAGCTGTTTACATACCAGGAGACATTTTACCTTGGTTTATGGGACCTGGATTAATTTCTAACCTGAAGTCCTTTCAAACAGGTTTTGTTTTTGTTTTTGTTTTTCCTACAGAAGAGAACCAAAAAGGGAAATTCGACTGATAGAACTTTACTTTGTAATGAATTTAAAAGAACATAGATCTTATGTTTAGAAATGAGTATCTATGGGAATATACAAGCACAGAAATATCCTACAAAAGCTGCAAGGGAAGTATAAGAATGAAAAATATGTTTATCAGTTTTACATAAACTCATTCAATTTTTTTAATAGGAACAAATTTGTTGTGATTAGATGCTTTTGTTTTTGTACTGAAAATATGTTTTCAAAACTTTTCTATAAGGAAATTAACTTATATATACAACTTATTTGTTAAATGATTTTTACATGCGCAGTCATGCCATGTATTTCAAACATAATCCAAAGTTTAAAGTCATGATTTCATGATTCTCCTCAGCATTTTGCTGCATGTGATGTTAATCTAAGCTCTAAGATGTTGACTAAGATTATTTTCTCTTTTGTATAAAATTGTGATGTGTCCAGTAAGTTTAACTTGCTGCTCATCTTTTAAATTATCTGGCAATAATTTATGCATGTAGAATATTATTTTATTTCTTTTCAGTCTTTCCTATGTAGAGCTCAGGATAAGTAAATTTATCAATATAAAGAACACAACAAGTATGTAATTAACATGGTTGCAAGGGGCTGTGCACCTTCAAGTGTGAGATTGGATCTCTGACCTTGAAGAGATTGCCATCTGCTTTCAGAGTTAAAATTTAAACCAGCACAAGGAACAATATGTGAAGACGATACATTTTCGTATGGTTCATGTTCTAGAAAAGTTTGTAAACAAGAGTGTTTGGCAACTTTGGTAGGAACCAGAGCAGGCTCCAAAGAGGGGATGAACTTGAGTGAAAGCTAAAAGATGAGGAGGAATCGGAGGCAGCTGTAAAGGCTTAGAGTTACAATATGTTTTAAAATTACGTGTTGAATAGCAACTGATATTGACTGATTGTCTTTGTGAATGATATTGAAAATGCTATTTTTTTGCAAACGATGTTGAACATATACATTTTTTGATATACCACACAGCATATACTATCATAGAGCTCTACACATGAAAAATTAACTAGGTAATTATTGTTTGTGAACAAAAAATGCAATTATGATATATCAAAAGTACATTAATCTGATATGTACCAAAGCCCAGCATTGTAAAGTGTTACCTACACAGAAAAAAAACTTTGGAACAAAGATAATTTAGTTAATTTAGTTAAATATTTATAATCCTTAATCGAATAGGTATTTACCTAAAATTTTTTCAAAGCAAACAATGTTTTACTGTTGTTTTCCTGTATGAAAAGATATAGAAAATTGAAAAAGTATAACATCTAACAAAAATACTCAATAAAAATATTGAACTAAAATTCTTTAATGCCAACGTATCAGTCACTTGAAGATTTAATGAATCTACATATACAGTTTAAGTGAGCCATTGTTTTACTTATTCTTTTTTGAAGGGAAATATAGGTACCATTACGCTCCAAATTCTCTTATATTTGATCATTGAAAAAGGCCCATATTAAGTGGCCATAATTTGGCTATAGTAATAATTACTTATAAGAAAGTTGTCCATTTGAATGTTTGTAATGCCTGTATAAAGCCCATCTTTATTTTAGTGCAAACTTCTCTCTGCAGCCTGGTTTGCCTCTTAGATGTTACCACAGCCTTTTCAAACTCAACCCCCTATATTTACTTTCCCTCAGGTGTATCTCATAGTGATCAGTGACATCACATTTTACCCAGGTTTGCAAGACACGTTCTTGGGCATGAGGCTTGTCCCTATCTTGAGAGTCATTTGACCTCTAATTTCTATTACATATACTCTTTGTACTATTCCTATAATTGTTTCTGATTTCAACTCTGTGTTGGTTAATTTTGTATATCAGTTTGGGCCAAGAGGGGCTGAGATATTTGGTCAAACTTTATTCTAGGCATGTCTGTGAGGGTATTTCTGTATGGAATTAACAATTGAGAATCAGGAGACTGAGTAAAGCAGATTTTCCTCCCTAATATCCATGGGCCCTATTTAATCAGTTGGAAGCCTAGCTAGAACAAAAAGTCTGATTCTCACAGAAGTAAAAGGGAATATCTCCTTCCTGGCTGCTTTTAAGCTGACTCTTGTTTTTTCTGTTTTTGGACTCAAACTGAAACATCGGCTTTTCCTGGGTCTCCAGTCTACTGGCCTTCGGACTAAAACTACACTATCGGCTCTCCTGGGTCTTCAGCTTGCCTATTGCAGATTATATTATATCTTTGGTTCTGTTTCTCTTGAAAACTCTGGCTAATACAAAGTCCTTGGCATTTTTCTTCTGGATTTTGCAGTACTTCCTTAAGTGCTCTTCAATTTCTCACCCTTGCCTTCTATCTTCCATATGCCTGCCATAATTATATTTCTCAAATGCATATCTCTCAGGTCTTTCCTTTGCTTAAAATTCTTCTTGGATGCTCATCTGTTTCAAGATAAAACAAAATGGCTTTTAAATGTAAGACCTGAAACCATAAAACTTCTAGACGAAAACATAGGCAGTAATCTCTCTGATGTTGCTACTAGCAATTTATTTTTGAACATATTTCTTCAGGCAAGGGAAACAAAAGGAAAAATATGGGACTACATCAAACTAAAAAGTTTTTGCCTAACAAAAGAAATCATCAACAAAACAAAAAGACAACCTACCTATTGAGAGAAGATATTCACTAATGATACATCTAATAAGAGGTTAATATAGGAAATATATAAAGAACTCATACAACTCAACACAACAATAACAACAAAATTAAAAAATGGTCAGAAAACCTAAGCAGATATTTCTTTAAAGAGGAAATACAGATGGCCTATAGACATAGAAAAAGATGCTCAAGGTCACTAATCATCAGAGAAATGCGAATTAAAACCACAATGAGATGTCACCTCTCACCTGTCAGAATGGCTATCATCAATAACTTAAAGAACAAAAGATGTTGGAGAAGATGTAGAAAAAGGGAAACCCTCATACACTGGTGGTGGGATTGCCAATTGATACGGCCACTATGGAAAACAGTCTGGAGGTTTCTCAAAAAATTAAAAATGGGTATACCTTTTGACCCAGCAGTTGCACTTCCAGGTATTTATCCAAAGAAAACAAAAGCAATAATTCGTAAAGATCTATGCACCCCTATGCTCATGGCAGCACAGTTTACGATAACCAAGCTATGGGGGCAACCTAAAGGCCTATCAACATGATTGGATAAAGAAGTTATGGTTCATATATACAACGGAATACTACTCAGCCATTAAAAAAATGAAAACCTGCCATTTGCAACAACATAGATGGACCTAGGGGCTATTATGTAGAGTGAAATAAGTCAGACAGAGAAAGATAAATACCATATGATTTCACTTTTATGCAGAATCTAAGAAACAAAAAGAACAAACGTCAAAAACAGACTCACAAATACAAAGTACAATCTTGTGATGGACAGAGGGAGGTGGGGCTGAGGGGCCGGGAGAAAAGGGTGAAGGGGTAAGGAAGTACAAATTAGTAGTTGATAGATGGTCATGGGAATGGGGAGCATGGCATAGGGAATGAAGTTAGCATTAATGTAATGACTAGGTGAAGAGCCAAAGGAGAGAAAGAGCAATTGGGAGGATCATTTTATGAAGTATATAAATGTCTAACTAATGTACTGTACACTTGGAACTAATAATAAAATAAAATTTAAAGTCAACATATTTAAAAAGTAAACTAAAAAACAAAAAACACCAGTGACTAACATATCAAATAAAACACTGCAAAAATTTAGGCCAGACTTGTTGGCCCCAGGTTTTTCCTTCCTTCCAGCAAAACTGAAAAAGTTCCCATTTCCTGAACCCAGCTGCTGGATCGTCATGTTCTACTTGATCTGCCTGTGCTGTCACTTCTTCCACTTGTCCATTGTTCACTTGTGTAATTCCTATCTTCCTTAAAATTTGATTTATGTTGTATTTCTTCCTGGAAGCCACCTCTTAGTTCCTTCGCCTCCCATCTCTTTGATTTCTTTTTTTTTATGGCATGAGTCATAATAGTTGATTTCACACCTATATTTCAGGTAAAAATGATAAAATCCTTGAGAGGAGTTATATATCAAATAACTTTACTCAGTTCCTGGCACAAAATAGAGTATATAGAAGATATTCACTAAAGTTGTGCTGAAAAAGTGAATGAATGAAACTCACCCATGTCAATTAAGTTCATTTATTAACACACACTTTCATATTTAACATATGAGTCACCTCAGAAATTCGTCTAAGTCTGAATTTAGTTCTCTGTTTCTATTTCTTATATTCTTTGTTTTCCCTGTCAGGTCCACCCTGCTCAGTGACTCTGGAGGCTGACCTTTATGAATTCATTAATGAGTTCCTCTGCTTTCTGGCTTAACTGTGGGTTCTATGGATAATAGATATGGGCAAAAGATGAGAGGGTGGCAGGTGAGGGAGACTGAGGTTTTATTCCCATGGCACCCTTCCAAACATGGCAGTAGATGCACTCCCCTCTCAAGCTCTCTGTGACTCTCTCCCTTGGATCTAATACCTGTTTCCTCTCCTTGCTCTTCAGAACAGAGGTGCCAGCTCCCCACTGTTAGCCAGAGAGTACTTTACTTCCTATTGCTAATTTTATTTAAACTTGTTAATCACTTTCTTAAACTTTTGTCAGTTACTCTGTTGGACAGTGCGATAGCTTCCTGCCAGGAGTGAGACTGATGCAATATAGAGCTTTTCCCTCCCCCTGTAATCTATTTTAAGAATTTCCAACATGATAGCACAATAACTCTACCAATTAGGTCATATGTTGGGCTCATCAAACACATTAAATGTACCAGTAAGTATACAGAAGGCCAAGCTATGGTATGTTGGGAAATCTAATATTTTTTAAAAATGACTAAAATAATTTTACAGCTTTGAAATGCTTTTCAGTTTAAAAGATGGTTCAAATGCATTATCTCATTTATAAATATCTTACTGGCAAACAGTAGAGATACTTCAATTATACAGTTTTAAAAAGTTCATTTAAATTTTATTAGAATTAAAAAAATAATAATTTGAAGTAAAATTATATTCTTGTTAAAAATAATCATTTTCATCAATGTTACTTAAGGTTGTTATATTACCCCCAAGTTGATAGTAAAAACTACAATTATGATTCGTCTTTTTTACACCTAAGTGATTCCCTGGTAGTATCTTGGGGAGTTGGGGCCATATTAACTCAGATTGCCAGGACATCTTGTGGCACAACTGAATGTGCTCCATGCATGCTCTTATGCCCACACTAAAGTGAAATACTTGAAAAACTAGTGCTCTACTGAGGGCTGCACACAATGTGTATAAGCCCACATAGTCCAAAAGCATTACCACATGTGTTCTATAGACACTGCACTGTGGCTCCTGCTGCCTGAGAGAAGGTCAGAGCCATTCATTGTCTTCCCCAGAAGAAGAGCACTTGTTCTTTCTCCATGTCTAACTCCCAGGAGATCACTGAAGCCCCCAGGGTCTCTGGCCCATGATGTCATAAAATGCAATACCACTTTATTCTGCCCTTTTGCCATTTTGATCAAAGGTATAAATATGATTTATACAGGCTTAAAAAGGGTGGAGGGGATTGATATATTTGCATAATCAAACACTTGAAAAAGCAGAAGCTTTATTTCTGGGAAATTTATGCAAACAAACTAGTACAGACTCCAAGGCCGTCAGATTCCAGAGGTCAAAATTATCCTATGCATTTAAGGTGAAAGGAATGATGAGGTTGCCCAGGAGAGCTACTGCTCCCAAAAGCTACTTCTTGTAGAAACAACTGAGTTTTCTGAGAGCTTCTTCAGTTTCATATTATGTAAGTTGAGTGCACTTGAGGAACACCTCTCAATAGACTCATGTTTTTTAAAAATATAGTGCATTGTATACATCTGATGGAATACCCCAAAGACACTCTTTTTAAGTGTGTCATCTAAATTTGATAAAAGTACACAGAGATTGGTCTCCAGATTGTGTGAAAAGTAGAAGCACTTTTGTTGCATATTTAATCCTGTCCCCATATTAAAGTAATAGAACAGAAATAGAACACAAGGTGAAACTGTCGCTTGTTAACTTCAGATCTAGATTGAGACTCTGTAATGTCCTGAAACATCCCAGATGCAAAGTCAAATTTAATGACTCAGTTTTTCGTCAAGCCCTGTTAATTCAACAAAGAAAAGTTGCAGGATGGATTAGACAACTGTATGCACTCAGTAACAATTTCCACAAGTATATGAACGTTTTATTTTCTATTTTAATTTAAACAACTGATTAATCAGCTAACAAAGCATATTATTGACAATACACTCTGCATATTCTATAATATTACATGCTATAAATATATATAATAGATTCTACATATTCTATATTCTATAATCAGACCCAAACTGAAAGTATGTCCAAGGGAAAAGTGAGACAGAGAGGAGAATCCCAGGAATGTTTTAGGTGGGCAACGGATGTTCCTCAAGTATTTACTGACACCTACTCCAACCTCAATGGTATTGGTACATCCTGGCTGATTCTTGGTTCTGGTATCAGGGGAAGTTTCCAATGAAGGTAACTCAATCTTAATGAAGCTAAAGAGTCTCTGGGAATGGAAAGAAACCTAATGTATGGGAAAGATCCAATAAGTAGGCAACAGTAAATCAAGGCCAGTTAATTTTATGCTAAAGCATTTGGTATGGCTATGATGGAAGCACTCAAAAGCACCAATATAGGGATAAAAACAAAACAAACAAAAGAACAAAATAACAATATAAAATACACATGAAGTTTAAGTGCAATACAAGCTAAGAAAAGAGGGACATCGATCATATTTCCAATTTTCAAAACAATTTTGAGAACTTCAGTTTACATTGAAGCCTAACTTAGAATAAATTGGTTATCATCTGGGGAAAAAAGGGATTTTCCATAAACTGTCATGACCCTAACATTTTTAGCAGAATGTCTTCCCAGAACCCTAGTCATTGGTAATTGCAAAAAAAAAAAAAAAAAAAAAGTATATAAATAAAATAAAACAATGGATAAGCAATAACCAACAACTGAGTCATCAGGGAAGCCAGGATCATCTGAGAATATAAAAAAGTTATTAAAAAATTCAAGGATCTTAATTAGATTAGCAAAGACATGAAGGTGAGTGTAGGCAATGGAAACTGCATTTCCAGGAGGTTCTGAATAGGTTGAAGCAGGACTCGAGCACATGGCATTTCCTGGGTGGACAGACAGGATCAGGCAAGTTGGTAAAATCCTCAGCGAACAGGTTGGAGTCAGGAAAGGTGAAAGCAAGGTGACTTCTCTCAGCTTGATATGACTAGAGATGGATAGAAGGTGAGGATTTGGTTAACATTCTTATGAGGGAGTATTTTTTTAATGTAATATTTTTATTAAAGTATAGTTGGCATACAATATTGCATTAATTTCAGGTATAGAACATAATGATTTGACATTTATATACTTTATGATGTAATCACCACATTAAGTCTAGCAACCATCTGTCCTCAAGCAAAGTTATCACACTATTATTCACTATACTCCCTTTACCTCTTCACCCACCCCTATACTCCCCTTCCCTCTAGCCAACGTCAGTTTATTCTTTTTCTATGAATTTGTTTTTATTTTGTTTTGTTGGTTCATTTGTTTGGTTTTTAAGATTTTATGTATAAATCAAATCATGTGAGATTTGTCTTTCTCTGTCTGACTTATTTCACTTAGCATAGTAGCCTGTAGGTTTATCTGTGTTGTCGCAAATGGCAGGATCTCATTCTTTTTTATTGCTGTATAATATTCCATTATGTGTGTATATATACATTGTAGAGTATGTGTATTTATCACATCTTCATTTTCCATTTATCTGTAGATGGACACCTAGAATGTTGTTGTTTTTAAGAGACAGTAGATAATCACGCTGGTCACAATCACCCTTCTACTAGATGGCCAGTGTCAGCTAGAAGTGGCTTTTGTAACTGAGTGCTAGTTAGCGTGGTTGCAGATCTTTAGGAGCTGGTTCTGAGCATTTGTCGCAGGAGAGCAAATCGTAATACTTATAGGACACCTCTTCCTCTATTGGAAATGCTAAATAATAACATTTAGACATAATAATAGCATCAGAAGACAGTAAAGGAAAAGTCCATTTCCACATTAAACCATGCCAAGTTCTAGATGCTGGCATCTACTTGTTACACACTAGACTTCATTAATAAAGATCCCTTCCATGGGATCTATTCACTATCATACATTGGTGAGTTGTATCTGTAATCCTCACTGTAGATTGCTCTTAAGCTTATTTGCTGCCTTCTATTGAATGGCTCATCTATCACCTAGCCCAATATCATGTCATAGTCTATAACTCTCTTCAGAAATATCTTTTGACAGATGAATACTGAAAATTTCCCTCCCACGGTGGTTAGGGAATAGAGTGTAAAGATATTGCTATAACAATATAATATCACTTCCAGATTCTCATACAGGATCCAACCCAGAATAGGTGATCAGTTTGTTGAATGGAGTCATCATCTCTGGGAACTACAGTGCGTAGTTTAGTGTGCTAGGCATAATCTTTGATTAATTTCTGAAAGTGAAACTGACTCCTCTTTAAGATTTTTTTTTTGTAGCCTTCCTTGATGAAACTAGAAGCACACATGCCTCACTACTCAGAGCGTTTCTTCTTGCCCCAGTGCTTTGTTAGCTCTCTTTAGAAGTAGGTGGCTTGTTCTTTTCAAATGTTTGCTTTCTTTATAAGAAGCAATGAGACACTGTACTAAACACAAAACAAAAACTCCTTCAATTATAAGATATGACTGTTTCCTGGAGCTTACTTGGAGACTTGTTTCTTTTAGTGTTTCAATGTATTTATTTACTTTAAATAATTATGGCAAAGGATTCTTATGATAATGTCTGTTTTAGCATCATGTAACCAACAGTTAACAATTCATAAATAATTGAGAATAGAGATTGACAAACATTTTTTGTAAAGTGACAGAGAGTAAACTTGGGGGACATTGTGGGACATACAGCCTTTGTGGCAACTACTGAGTTCTCCTCTGTAGCCAGACAATATGAAAAAGAAAATGATGTGGCTATATTCCAATAAACTTTTATTTATAAAATGAGACTATAGGCCAGATTTGGCCCATGAGCCATTCTTTGCTGATTCCTATTCTAGAAAATAATACAAAAGTATGGCCTGAAAGATGGAATTCATGTTCTTTACCAAACAAATTCCAGGTGACAATAATACTCCCTCTCCTGGATTCACAGCTCAGGTGAGTGTATAAATGAAATTCAATGATAGTGATATATTGCTTTCTTGCATTCCAACTTTACAACTCCCATAGGTGGGAGGGAAAAATGAAACTTCAGTAATTTATTTCTTGTTGTTCTAATGTGTTACCTTCAATTTAATTTCGTATAAGAAAAATACACACATAGTATAAAATGGTGCAATTAATTAGGAAGATCAGTATGTAATAGTTATACTGAGATATGCAAAACTAGCTAGATATTTTTTATTTAGTAGTTATTCCCATTACTACTAGGTCAGTGGTGTAGGACAGATGCAGCATCTGATAGCTCCCATTCCTGTAGAAGAAAAGGGGTTTTTAAAACTGTACATTACACAGTGTCACATTATATAAAGTTATTGCTACATCAGGTGACACAGAAGAAACTGATATTACATGACCTGATGCAAATTCAAATGGAAAATTTGGAGCATACAAATGGATTAAACACCCTTGAAAATCAGGTAGGTTACAATTCCAAAGGATTTCAGGTCATTCAGAAATGCTATTACCTCCAGCTAAGAAATGTAGGCTGTTTTGTTAGTGATCACATGGAAGCATGAAATTGGTGAGGAAGACTATTAATGTGTCAGTTAAGGTAAGAAATCAGAAATATTATTTTAAGGTGGAATGTTGTGACCAATATGTGGCAAAATGTAAAATTACCTCTCAGAAAAATCTGTGTTTATTTTCAGTCACTATTTATGGTACTGAAAAATGTATTATGACTGGAAAATCTTACTCGAAATTTCTTACCAAAAAAATTCACCAACCTTCTTAGAGGAAGTCTGTCATTGTCTGTACATGCTACAAAATTCTTCTTGGAAAGCAATTTATGTCACGTAAAGTGTATACTTTTATACTTTTTTAAAAATAACTTTTTATAGTGTTTTTAAAAACAGGTTTGTATTTTTTTATAAAATGAAAATACCTATTATAAAACTGCTTACAAACATATAATAGAGATTGAGTTAACAAAAATGTTAAGGCTGGAGTACTTTGCTAACATACTTACTCTATAAATGTTTATTATCTTGGAGACTCTCTACTCATTAAAAAAATAGTCTTGATTGCATTAGATAGTTGTCCAGAAGAATTAAGCTCTTTCTTTTTTTTAATATTTTGAAAACCTAATGTCAGATTACTCTCTTTAATTTCTCTAAAGAGAAGTTTTGCTTAATTCTTATCCCTTCAGTTTTATTTTTTTCTTTTCTGTTCTTTTTTTCTTTTTAGTAAAGGAATCATTATTTGATATTTAAAATGGAATATAGGCAAATGGAGCCATTAAATTGAAGATTTATTAGTTGGTATATATATTAGAGTTGTTTTTGATAAAATATATTTACTGTGGGAAATTTGAAACATAGCAAAAGTATAGTAAAAAAATTAGTACAAAGTTATAAAATCTTTGCTATGAATGATTAAATACTATGATAGTATTTAACAAGTTAATTTTGGCTGGCTTTTTTTCTTTTCTGTTCTATTCTTTTCTTTCTTTCTTTTTCTTTTTTCTTTTTTTTTTTTGCCACATTTGTAGCACTTAACTGCCCCTTTGTTTCATCACCAGTAAGTAATACTACTTTGCACTTTGAGGGCATGCAGCATGCTTTGTTCACCTTTGTATTCCTACTACTGCCTACTCACCTAAAACCATAGTCTCTAGGCCAGTTTCTTTTCAAGAAGCATGGATATAGTACAAATGTGTTTTAGAATGATGAATGCAATAAACAAGCAAAACCTGCACATAATGCTTTCCCAGGGACAATACCATGAAATTATTTTATAGTGACTACTTTTAGGTCTTTAATTACCAACTGTACTCACCTACTAAATAATACTACTCTAACATAATGTCACGAAAGAGCCAGTTTAGTGTACTTTAAATTCATGTATGAAAATGATTATTGAAAATTCCCGTTTTAAATTCTTAATATACTTAAAATAATTGATTATTTGATTTGTACATTTGTGTGTATTTCTCAGCTTGCTCAGTATCTTATTTTAAAAATGTTTCTGTCCTCTAAATTTTAAATATATTTCTTTAAAAAGCAAGTAATGTGCTTACCAAATGCCACAAATTTGAAATGCATTGTTTGAAATGAGTATCTATTATTTAAAATAATAGTTGAAATATATAGAGCCCTTATATTTCAAAATATTAACCTTTCAATGAATTGATTAAAAGCATATAATATGACTTTGAAATATTTTGAAAACCTGACTATTGAAAATCAATCAAATTATTTTTGTTGTTAGGTAATACAAAACAATTGCTCCATTTTTCAAAGACTATGATTATCCCATACACCCTGCGAATGAATAGATTTAGTAGAAACCATAAGCTATACAGGAGAATCATTAATAAAAAAGAATCAAAAACAAAGGAAAATAGGTAAGTTAATTATGGTAAATATGATTTAAACATTCATTTAGGCTAGCAGAAGAATACAAAAGAATTTTAGAGATATAACCTAAATCCAAATTAAAACTCAAATAAAGATAGAATTATTTTCAGAGCATGATGAACATTTAGTAAATACTGTTTTATTTAAATGTTGACTTGGAGATGGATAGTAAATAGTACTTTTTTTTTTTTTAAGCCTGAATATTTTAAATAAACTCTTTACAACTGCAGCTGCCACAGGATCAAACCATACAGATGTGACCACAAGATCAGATTACATGAATTTAAAACCACTAGGTTGAAAAAGTATTCAGGGCACAAAATAAGGTATTTTTAAAATAATAAGTGTACATTTTTAAGTGGCATGTTGTAAAACATTTTTTGAAAACTTTTTTCTAAGATTTTAAGTAGGTTTATAGTCATAATGTTTATGATCAAATACTTTAGCTTTTATATTTTCTACATTCAATTTGGATTTAATTTTCTTGTCAATGATTTGATATATATTTTAGATATTCCATAGATGTATAAATATTGCATGAACATTCTTTTAATCTAAGTAATCGTTTTATTCTATAACACAATGATCCTAGGTTCTTAATTTTAACTAGGTCTATCTAATTTCAAAAGATAATCTTCCTAATATGCATATCTGGTTGTGTTCTGCTTTCTTTTAAATTCTTTATTGGCCTCCCATGCCAATGGAATAAAATCTAAATTTTTCTGTATGACAGAAAAGGCCCTTCATCTTCCTCATTTCTTTCAACCTCCCACTGTGCTCTCAAATCTAACAGCTGATCTATATTTGAAAATCCCATAGTTTCCCAAACTTGGCATGCTCCCTTACATCTCTAATTCTCTATGCTTTCCCTTGACCTTTAAGTCCTTTCTCTAAGTATATCTGGTTAAATTAGAGTTATTATTCAAAACTCATGTTATTAGTAATTTCTAGATCTCCTCCAGTATGTTTATTTACTTTAAAACTGTGCTGTTCAATATAGTGACCGCTAGTTACATGCAGCTAAATTTAAATTAATTAAAATAAAAAAATTTTGAAAATTTATTTTCCCAGTAGTGTCAGTCACATTTCAAGTGCTGAGTATCCACAGATGACAGCATGGATATAAAATATTTTCATTATTACTAAAAGTTCGATGGGATAGCCCTGGATTAAAATCTTACTCATCAAATTATATTGTCCAGACTAGTAATTTTAGTTCTTTGTTTCTCAATCTGGAGATCGTTTAAAGCAAATAACCTAAATCATTGGTCTGTAGACATATTCTAAGAAGGCAAGGTTTTTTGTTTTGTTTTGTTTTGTTTTTTGTTTGTTTTTGTATTGTATGTGAAATACTCATAAACATCTATAAAAGAAAACCATAGGAAACTATATAACCTAAAGGATAAGTAGAATTATTAAGACTCAGGAAATATCCATAAGGAAAAGGATTTTGAGTCCTGGGAATAAAATAGTCTCAGCCAAAAACATAGTTAAAATCTGAAGAAGAGACATAAATTCTCTTATAACAGCCACCACAAAGAGCATGATCTTAAACAGAGGTTATTTTGTAGAAAACATTGACAGAGAATGATACCTCTTAGGTTTTCAGCATATTTTATACCATCATATTTAGATATTGAAGTAAAATGAGTGTTGTTTATTTGAGTATTATAAGACTAAACAATAAAAAAATTGTTGGAAGTGACTGAGAACTTCCAACATTTAATATACCATTTGTGAGAAGGAACCAGGCATTGTGGGCATATATTCTCCCACATGGACATAGATACAAGTGAGAGAACCTAAGTGGAAAAATAAAGTATCTGTATTCCAATCATAACAGAGCGCAATTCTAAACACTATTATTCTACCAATAATCTGTATAGGGGATATTAGTAATTAACATCTTTGTTAAATTATGTTTGTGTCTTAAGATTATTTGTTTTATTTACATATATGCATACAGTGATTACAATGAGACATGTATAGTTTTTTTTGTTGTTGTTATTTGGATCCACTTTTTATTAAAATCCACAGGTGTCTTTAGAAAGCTAGTATATTGCAGTTGGGTGCTATCTAAAGCTATCATTGCCCCAGTGGCACTGAGGGGGCCTCGGTTCTTTCTGCTAATGCAGAAAGATCAGAGAAATTTAGGAAAAGTAAGATTTATTAAAGTATGTTTCAAGAGAGAAACAGGCTATGCCAGAGATAGCCTCAGTGCTGTAGAAGTGGGGAGGTCTGCATTATATTTGGGCCATGATAGGAGGTTATAAGGGTGGTGCTAGATGATTGGCATGTGAAGTCATTTTGATTGACAGTGGCTGTTATACAATGTTTGGTCTACTGTGCATGAGGTTACCCAGAATTCAGTCTGTTATAATTAGATTCATGAACCTCCAGGCATATGTATGATATTATAATGATGGTATAATGAGACTAAGGTCAAGGAAAGACAGTATACATACTAACTGCCCAAGCCTTGTGGCCAAACTAAACCAGTGGTTATTTTGTGGCTTTTTACTTCCTTGTATTTCAGGATGTAAGGGGATTGCTAATTGAAAAATGAGTGTTTCTGATTGGTCCTGGGGCAGCCTTTGGGTTTGGCCATCATACTTGTAATTCCTGTGGTTTCAAGCTGGTCCTTAGTCCTCATTGCTCATGGCTACTGAACTGCCTAACAAGCATGCACGGATCTTTGTAGTTGCAGTTGTGATTAGGATCTAGAAAGTTGAAAGAGAATTTCACTTCTACCAGAGAATTTAGAAAAAGCAGATAATTTCTCAAATCACAACTTTTTCTGAGCCCATCAGGGAACTGAGGTTGCACATCAACCAATAAACTGGAATTTCGAATAGTGACCACACTTCCCAAGAAGAAATAAGACATATAAACTTATCATTTGCAGAGTATAGGAAAAGGAAGTAGTCAATTTTCAGGTTGATAAGAAAAAATCAGCTAAAATGTTAATGATTTCTTAAGGTTTACTGAGAATTAACAAGCCAGTTTAGAATAGCTAGGAGTCACAGACACAATGGGATTTCATACTAAATTGAAAGCTCTTCTCTAAAGGTTCCCACTGGGTGCTCATAGGAAGGACTGAAGGCAGGACAGGAAACTGGAGAGAGTTCTCCCAATGGCATAGCATGCAGGAAGTAGTCAGCAGATACTGGGGCACAGGGCCAAAGTCATGCATCTTCCTAATTTCTCTCCAGCACACAGTAAAAGCTTTAAGCTGGGAGAAACCTAAAGTTCTCTTGTCATCTGGGATCAGACAAAATCCATTACTTCTGAGAAAAAAGAAGAAGCAAAGCACACCTATCTTTTAGAGAAGGGTAGGAAGCACACTTTTTCCTAGGACACAGGCAAAGATCCATTACTTCTGGAAAGGGAGCAGAAGTGAAGTATGTCTACTCCCAGGAAAGAGGTTGGAAACTGGTTTGAATCCAAGATTCTTTATTGATACCAAGCAGAAATTTACTTTCACTGGAGAAGGGACAAGAAACTCCTATCCAAGATCAATCACTGCTACAAGGCACAGAGTTTGGCTGCCATGGAAAGGAAACACTTGAACCAAGAGAGAGCCTAGCCCAAGAAACAATGTGGCAGTGAGATATGAGCTCCTTAGTGTTTCTTTTTACTGAATTTATTCCAGAGAGGGTACTGGAGACGTTGGCAACCTGGAAATGCTAACAGTTAAAGAGAAAGGGGTGGGAGAGGGAGGGAGGGAGGGAGGGAAGGAGAGAGAGAGAGAGAGAGAGAGAGAGAGAGAGAGAGAGAGAGAGAGAGAGAGAGAGAAGAAGAAGGAAAGAGTAAAAAAGAAAAGAAAAAGAAGAGAAAGCCAGAAGAAATAGCTGACCTCAAGTCAAAATATCAGGAAAAGGGCACCTTAATAAGACAATAACTTTAGGCAAACATCAAAATTTCCAAATGGTTGCACCCCTGGCAGCAACAGTTGAATCGAGAACCAAGACTTCCTCTGTTACCAGGCTGTAATCAGGTTCCCCAACACTCTCTCTCCACATGGTGTCAAGCAAGGCTGAGTGAGGAGCCAAGACTTTGATCCTCTGCCTAGCAGTAAAGAGCACTTCTTCTTCTGTAGTATTAGTGGAGAGCACATGGGAAGCTTGTACTTCCATCTCCACCCAGTAGTAACAAGACACCACCACACAGCATCAGTGGAGGCTATGTGGGCGTAATAATGAGGCAACCTTGTTCCTCTCAGCTAGTGTCTAACAGTGGAAACCTAGTGGGGAACCTAGATATCCACTTATTTCCTCCCTCACTGGAGCAGTATCAGAGGGATATTAAAAATAAGATTTAAATAAGATCCAATGTCTCATAATATAATACAAAAAAGGTCCTAGTTTTAATTGAAAATCACTTGTCATATGAAGAACAAGGAACAATTCAAATTGAATAAGAAAGAAAACCAACAGAAGCCAACACAAAGATGACACAGATGCTTGAATTATCTGACAAAAAAATTTAAAGCAGCAGTTAATATAAACATTTCAGCAAGCAATTACAAGGATGTTTAAAATAACTGAAACAATTTTAAGTCTCAGCAAAGAAAGAGAAAATATAAGAAAAAAGTGGAAAATTTAAAACTGAAAAATAAAAAATCAAAAGATAGACTGAGCATCAGCATGGAGAACACAGAAAAAGATCCAGTTACCTTGACATAGAACAGTGGAAATTACCTAAACTGAATAACAGAGAAATTAGACAAAAACAAAACAAAACAAAAGCAAACAACAACAACAAAAACAGAGCTTCAGGAAATTTTGAGATGTGATCCTCACAATGTCTAAAATTCATGTCATTTGAGTTCCAGAAGAGAGAAGAAAAAAGAGAAGACTGAAAAATACTCCAAAAATATTTGAAAATTTCCAAAATTTGGGAAATGCCATAAGCCTACAGTCAAGAAGTTGAGTGAATCCCAAACAAGATACATGCAAAGACAACCATATCAAGACATATAATCAAACTCCTAAAAACTAAAGAAAAAGAAAAAAAAAAGTCTTTAAACTAGTCAGAGAAAGAAGACTCTTTACCTAAAACAAGATAAATGACTGCAAACTTATCATTGGAAACCATTGATGTCAGGGGAAAGAGGCACAACAGTTTTCAAGTGCTGAAATAAAAAACTGTCAATCCAGAACCTATACTCAATGAAATTATGCTTTGGGATTAAGGGAGAAACAAAATATTCTTAAAAGAAGAAAACAGAGCATTTGTCACCAAAGGAATTAAACAGGGTGCTACAAACAGAAAGAAATGATAAAAGAAGGAATTTTTGGACATCAGGAAAGAAGAGTAATAATATGGGTGAATATGATAGACTTTTTTTCTTTAGTTTTCTTAATTGAATTTGACTATTGAAGTAAAATCACAACATTGATGTGGTTCTAATATTAAGAATATTAAGAAGAAATATTAAGACAAATATATTATAAAAGGAGAGAGAAAAGGATTTAAAGAGGCACACGATTTCTAACCTTCACTCCAACTGATAAAATGGTAACATCTAGATTGCAGTAAATTATGTATATGTAATATAATACCTAGAATAATTAGTAAAAGATATATAAAGCAAATTTTATACTAAATTATCTCTCAAAAAAAAATACTAAAGAGTTATACAAGGGAATACACTCAAAAAACACATAGATAAATCAAAATTCTTAAAAAGTTTATAAAACTCATAGAGAAAAAAAAAAAACAGAGAAAAATGGAGAACAAATAAAAAAAATAAATACAATGGTAGATTTAAAACCTAACCTATCAATAATTATATTAAATTAACACCAATCAAAAAATGGAAATTGGCAGAGTGGAAAACAATAAAACAAACAAAAAACATCAGCCAACTATATGTTGTATATGAGATTCACTTCATTTATAGTGATTTATGTAGGTTGAAAGTAAAAGGATGTGAAAAGATATAAAATGCAGTCATTAATCAAAAGAAAGCAATACTGGCTCTATTAATAACAGATAAAGTAGACTTTAGAGCAAGGAAAATTATTGAGGACTGAGAAGTGCATTACATGATGAGAAAAGAATTATAATAGAATAAAATCAACATTTATAGAACATACCAACTAACAACAGTAAAATACACATTGTTTTCAAGCACTCGTGAAATATATATCAAAATACCATATGCTGTGTCATAAAACAACCTTCAAAATTTTTTAAAGAATTGAAATCATACAGAATATGTTCTTCTTACTCTTATGGTAACAAATTAGATGTTAATAATAGAAAAACACAGGAAAATTTCCAAACACTTGGACAGTAAACATACTTTTAATAATTCATGAATCAAAGAGAAAATCCCAAGGGAAATTTTTAAAAGTACATTAAACTGAACAGAAAATGAAAGTACAAACATATCAAAAATGATATGGGACACAGATAAAATAGTGCTGAGTGGAAAATTTATAGCACTACATGCATACTTTTTAAAAAGAGGGAACCTTTCAAATCAATAATCTATGTTTTCACCTCAAGAACCTAGAAAAATAGAATCAAAATAAGCCCAAAGCAAGCAAATAGAGGGAACTAATACAAATGAGAGTAGAAATCAATGAAATTGAACATAGAACAAAAGACAAAAAAAACAATGTTGAGTCTTTGAAAAGACAAAAAAAATTGACAAACTTCACAACGACTGATAGATAATGGTAAAAAGAGAGAGTACAATTACTAATATCAGAAATAAATTATAGATATTACTACAGACTTTATACACATCAAAAATCTAATAAAGGAGCACTACAAATAACTCTACACAAATAAAAGTGACAAAGTGGCAAATTATTTAAAACTCAAAAAGTATCAGAACTCAACTAATATGTAATAGAATACTTGAATAATTTATAGGTGCTAAAGACAAAGATTTTGTAATTAAAAACTTACCTCTTAAGAAATCTCCAGGACCAGATGGTTGTGCTGGAGAATTCTACCAAAATTTTAAAGAAGAATTAAAACTAATGCTACAAAATTCCTTCCAAAACATAGAAGAGGAGAAAATACTTCCTAACTCATTCTGTGAAGCAAGTCAGTGACAAATACGATATTCTGATATCATACTCAAAGACAATGTAAAAATATAAAGCCACAAACCAATATCCCTCATGAAATGTAGATGCAAAAATTCTTTAAAAAGCCTTAGCAAATAGAAATCTGCAATATATAAAGCAATATTTAAAATATTATGACCAAGTGAAATTTATTCCAGGGATGGATGGAAGGCTAATTCAATATTCAATAGTCAATCAATGCAATCCATCACATTAACAGGCTAAATAAAAAAGAAAACAAAACACATCAGCATATCAATTGAAGTGGAAAAAACATTTGGCAAAGTTTTTTTCCCCTTTATGGTAAAAGGAAAGCTCTCAAGTAAACTAATAATAGAGGAGAGCCTCTTAAACTTGATTATTTACAAAAATCCTATAACTAACATAATACTGATGATATATGACTGACTGCTCTCTCCACCCTTGACTGGGAACTGACAGAGTGTCCACTCTCATCACTCTTATTCAGCATAGTACTTAATTTCTAGCTAGTGCAGTAAAGATGAGGAAAAGAAATAAAGTCAGGTATACAGAAAGGAAGAAATAAAACTCTTTATTTGCAGATGACATGACAATCTTTGCCAAACAAACAAACAAATAATCTGCATACACACACACCTTCCCGGAACTAAGAAGTTAATTCAACAAGGTTGTGAGGTACAAAATAAACATAAAAATAAATTATATTTGTATGTACTAGCAATGAACATGTGGACACCACAATTAAAATACAATACCATTTATAATTACTCAAAAAAAAAACCCACAGAACTATATAATAAATCTAATAAAACCTATGAAGCTCTTGTATGCTGAAAACTACAAAAGACTGGTAAAAGATTAAAAGAAGATCTAAATAAATGGGGAGGCATACCATGTTCATGGGTTGGAAGATTCCCCAAATGATATACAGGTTTAATGTAATTCCTATCGAAATGCAAGCAAAATTTTAGTAGTCATAGACAAGACTAACCTTTTTTTAAACTTCATATGGAAAGGCTTAGAAATTAGAATAGCTAAAACAATTATAAAAAAGAAAAATGGAAAAATCATTCTATCTGTTTTCAAAACATTATATAACTCCAGTGATCAAGACTATGTTGTATTGACAGAGGGATAGACACATAGAAAAATGTAACAAAATAGAGGACCTTACAATTTCCCACACAAGTACAGCTGCTGATTATTGACAAGGTTTCAAAAGCAATTCAATTGAGGAATCATAATCTTTTCAACAAATGGGGCTGGAACAATTAGATATACATAGGCAAAAAGAATGAATTTCCACCTAAACCTCACACCTTATTCAAAACTAACTCAAAACATAGATTTATGTTAAACTAAAAGTTTAAAACTTTAGAAGAAAACAAAGGAAAAAAATCTTCAGGATCTAGGGCTTAGTGAAAAGTTCTTGGACATGACACCAAGATCTATAAAAAAAACATAGATAAATTGGACTTCATTAAATTAATAACTATTGCTCTGCAAAAGACCATGTTAAAAAGTTGAAAAGATAAGCTACAGACTGGGAGAAAATATTTGCAATCACATATTCAATAAAGAACTTGTATCTAGAGTACATAAAGAACTCAGAAAAAGGGCAAAAGACATGGACAGATATTTCATAAAGAGAATATTCAGATGACAAACAAGCACATTTAAAAATGCTCAATATCAGTAGCCATAAGGGAAATGTAAATTAAGACCTTAATCAGATATCATTACATACTTAGTGGGACCACAGGTGGGAAAAATGACAATACCAGTTCCTGATGAGAATGCAGAGAAACGGAATCTCTTAACATTGTTTGTGGGAATATAAAATGGTACAGTTACTCTGTAAGGTAATTCATCAGTTGAAAAAATATGTATTATACATTTACCATACAATCTAATCATTGCATTTCTGAACATTTATCCCAGAGAAAGTAAAACTATGTCCACACAAAATATGTATGTGATTATTCACAGCAGCTTAGTTTTAGTAGATAAAAACTGTAAACAACCAATGTCCTTTAATAGGTGAATGATTAAATGGTAGCACATTTCATGAAATACCACTTGGCAATAAATACCAATTGGTAATATACTGGATGTATCTAAAGGGCATTATGATGAGTGAAAAAAAGTTGATCTCAAATGGTGGTCAAATAACACATAAGAAAATCTGGGCCTTCATGTTAAAATAGCCTTTTGAATAGTTTTAGAGATTTTTAGGTATAGCAGTTCCAGCGTCACTGACTTTTAAGTTCATGTTCTTCCTAAATAATCTTATCAATTTCTAATACTTTTTAACTTTGGTTTTAAGAAGTACAAGTATGTGCCTGTAGTAAATATTTTCAAAATTCTTTAAACAATGTTGCACTTAACTGGGCCTAGAAGGTTAACCAGAGTCTATTTTCTATTTTGAATAATTTCTAGCCACAGATAGATGCACAGTGCTAACATCCCAACTAGATAATTACTTTCACCTTTATTAAGTGATTTTGGTCCTGAAATAGTGGTCATTTATTTATTTATTTATTTATTATTCTTTACACATTTAGGAGAATTAGTTTTGCTTTGAGCATTTATTTTCAAGTTCCCATGAGTCTCAGCTCACTTTATACTTTGAAAGTTATGAAGCATTGTTTACATTTATTTCAAAGAAATTATGTTAAACGTGCAGTTTTGCTTTCACTTTATTTCTCATTTTCATTTTCTATAAACTAACTTTGAAAGCAGAGTAAAATATAGTTTTTTAATCATCATTATGGAAAAATACTTATATTTCCCAATTTTGGTAATCAAATAATAACTTCCATACTGTTAGTTTTAACTTAAGAAGATAATAAAATCAAAACAAAACAAAACCAAATCTCTAACAGTTACTCAGAGTTTATAGGTCTATAGTAACTATGAATAAACTGCTACAGGCAATTTTTTTTTAACAGAAATTCTGCTCTGCTGTATTTTTTCCTTAAAAAATATTTTCTAAACAAATGTCAGGATTAATATCTTTTAATTAATTTGGTACTTCATACAGAAGAGTCCTAAATGAAAGTGAGTAGCTGTTTTTGCCTTGGTGCCCAGAAGGATAGCGCTATTTTGCCAAAAAAATGTTCTGTCACTAATGTGAAGCCTGTTGACAAACTGTTGTTTATATGTTGTCAATGTGATGCCAAGTCAATTGTCTCACTACGGGAATCCTGGCTTGGCCCCAGTGGCTGTCTAAATCTTCATAGGCATACAGATACTTCTAGGAGAAAAAAGTAAAGGTAAAAACCTCTTTTCACATTTATTTGTCTCTTAACTGACATTTTGTTAAGATAGTAAAATAAGTGGTGATCAAACAACTTTGTAAGAACTGTAATTCTAAAAACTTAGACATATGGCTGGCTGGCTTTTAATTCCTCTAGCAATCAATTAAGAGGCTAATTGTACAAGATGGTTAGGTATATATCATCCTGCAAAATTTACCTTTTTTTCTTGTCATTAAAAGTAGCAAAGTAGGAGCTTTATCAGTCTTGTCCTTTAAATCAGTGGTTGTCAACTGGGGGTGATTTTGTCCTCCAGGGGACATTTGGCAGTGTTTGGAGACACTTATTTGTCACTATGGGGAAGAAAGCTATGGTATGTAATGGATAGAGGCCAGATATGCTGCCAAACATCCTACAATGCCCAGACAACCCCTACAACAAAGAATTATCCATCCCCAAATGTCAATACTGATGAGGTTGAGAAATTCTGATCTATATTAACTGGCTGAGGTGTATAGAGAAGAGCATTAAAAAGTTATAAAAACTCAGTAATTGTTAGAGAATATATATAATTATTATTGCTAGAAATTTAAAAGGGCACTAAAGGAATAGGAATAACATTCATATTAGCAGAAAAAAATCAAAAGAGGGAATGAGAAAATCATCAGTTCACAAACAGAAAGAGAAAGGGGAAAGAGGAAGCAAAGAAAAATAGTATAAACAAAAACCAAAAATATGAGATTGCAAATAATCTTTTAAATGTCACTAATTGAAATATATGTAAAGGATCTAACTAAAATAACAGTAAAAGATTGAATATATACATATATTTTAATATAAAAGAAATACAATTAAAATGGCATACAAAGCTTAAAAGTATTTAAATAGCAAACTGTCCCAAACAATGCCATTATAGCAAAATTAATTTTGGTGTAGATTTTTAAGGTAAAACCATTATTAAATTAAGGAGAATCATTACAAATCACTAAAAGTAATGACCCACCAAGATGATATAAAAAATTGAATCTGTATACAGCTAATCAAATAACCTAGAAAAATGTTACACAAATACTGATAAAATTACAAGGGGAACTGGACAAATCTACAAACATAATAGATTGAATACCCTTCTGTCAAAAAAATCAGATCGCAGTCAAAAGACTGTATAATTTAAATTTAAAATTGTTTTTATATCTAAAATTATTATTACTTAAACAGAAAAAGGAAGTAAAGGAACATCTTATGTATTTTGTAAAATTATCCTTTGTTTATTTTGAGTGGGATATTTTGTATTATCTTCTGTGTTTCTTTTAATTTTGAAGTATCCAAATAGTAAAATGTATTAAAGTAATAATTTAAGGTATCTCAATTTTACCTGGAAATCTTTCTATAGCAGAAAACATCTCAATCAAGCAATGAACTCTGACTGAAAAAATATAAGAAATTAAACTGATATTGAATTTTATGACACAAATATATTTCCTCTAAAATGTCAGCCTTCTGTCCCAAATAAGGTTTATTTATTCTAGAAATTTGTAGCTCTATTGAACAATTGAAACTTCTGGCCATTGAGATTGGGTAGCTATATTAAGAAATTCATTATCAGATTAAATTCTCTTAAATTTCTCAACTAGAAGTCTACTAAAACTCTACTTTTTACTGTTGCTCATGTAGAATATCAACATTCAATGTTGGAAATGACCAGAACAGAAATATATTTTATTAATAGTATATTCACTCTAATGCTTGGATTATAGAAATAACTTAGGGCATTTTATTTTCATGAATTTAAGTTTCGTAAATAGATAAGACAAAATTATTTTTATATTCTTAAAATGAAATTTCTTCTGAAACATCTTTGTTATCAGATTTTATCCATATTCGTATATTCAGAATTTAGCATTTTCTAACATTCTTAAGATGTTTTAAATGTTAATGAAAAATAATATTAGCTAATGTTTTTTTTTGATATTTACTATACCCCAGGTAGTGTTCTAAGTCACACACACACACACACACACACACACGCACATTTACATACACACATGCATGTACACATGCATGCAAACTTATGTATATTCATTTAATTAAATAACTGATCCCTTGAATCACCATAGACACTTAAGTGGACATTCATGTATGTACTTATTTAACAAACATCTTTGGCCAGTATATGTAACCTTATTTCCATATACATTCTGGGACTCTTCACAAGTATATCTTGTCCCCCTGGAAGTACAGGCCACTGGATGCAAAACATCGCTCTAAAAGTTGGGATTGCCCTTAGAGCATAGATGGAATTAACAGAAACTTCTGAGGGAAATGGAGCTCTTTTTGCTTATTTCCAAATAAAGAAAGTTATATCATTAAACAATATATATCCCATACATCTCCTTCTCCTTTTAAAAATTGGAGATTGGCATAGTACAGAAAAGTTAACAATATTTACTAAAGTAATGAAAAGTAAAGTAAGTAAATTATTATTTACCATTGGAAAATGAGAATTCAGTAAGACTATTTCCCTTGAGGAAATATGATGGATTTAAATAACTAAACCATCTATTTTGAAGTAAATATTTTTGCTGTTTTAATTTTTCATTCACTTGTTCATTTAACAAATTATATTTAAAAACCACTATATTTATCATGAACTATGGAAAGATCCACATTTTACTTATTCTTTTTGGACTTTTTAAAATATATGAGTTTAGACTTTATTAAATTATGTCTTCACATTTAAATATTTTTAGTTAAATATTCAGACTACTCTATAGTAATAATCCAATGCACAGCCAGTAGAAGGGAACATTTTATTTACTTCACCCTATTGCAGATTTAGTGAGAAATTAGGTAAACTAGTGAAGTAGTTAGTTCTCTTGAACAAACCAAATGATTGTTATTTCTCCTTGAAAATATCTAATACAGAAAGTAATGGGGAACACAGAAGCTATTAGGTTTTCAAAGATATCCATAGTAATTTGTAATTTGTAGCATCAGAGACATTTTATGGATGAAAGTTTACTTCAGAGAAAATAATCCATTCACCTAGTCTCCTTCTGAGACGATCATAATGTTATAAGATTTCCTAATGATATCATTTAAATAAAATTATTTGTAGTTACTATATAAATATTTATTTTTTCTACTTTATTTCCAGGCCATCAATTTTCACTATGAACTCTAATTTTAATTCACTCTCTAGATTTTCCTCAAAATATTCTCTAGAATTTGATTTTTAAAGTACTTTCTACTGCTGTGTTTTTCCTTTATGCACTTATTTATTCTTTATACATATTTATTATTTTCATTCACATAATTATAATTGCTACACAGAATTATATAACTGTGATATAGATTTTTCATATAAATTGACTATAGAAATTCAATATTAGCTGTTATTTGAAAAGGAAAATTAAAGAAAGCAAATGTAGAATAAGAGTTATGATTTCAAGATTTTACTGAGCATGTTTATTTTTAAAATGCTTTTGAAATAATGACATGGCTGACTAGCTAAATTAATAAAAATACAGCTATGATAGGTAAAAATCAAGAGTGAAATAGTTTTCTGTCCTCCATTTGAGATCTATTGCTACCCTTAACCACATGTCTTTTAAATGGCTGCTGTACTTCCTAGGCTAAGTGGGAGGTAAGTGGATAAGTAGAGTAGCAAAGGAAAATAAATATCTTTCTTTCCTCAATCCATCTTTACCTAACATGTCCTCCCTTTATCCTTTATCTTAAGGAGAGTTTCTGCTAGCCCAATTCCCAGATCTATGATGCAAAATTAGAAAAGTTGATATATAGAGAGAGTCAGATCTGTAGAAATCTGAGGAAGAGGATGAAAAATTAGTGAGAGGGTCTAAAACAATCTAAGTAATGGTGGTGGGAGAGATGATAGACAATGCAATATGTGGTGGAGCTGGAGGTAGAGCCCCTAAAGTACTTGTAACTTTCCAAGTGTGGAAAGATATGGCCATCCAGGTACCTCGAAGATCCCCCAAAACATTCTATCTAAATAGATTTTACCAAGAAACAAAGTCAGATTCTCAAAAATTAAAGACAAAGACAGAATTCTGAAAGCAGCAAGAGAAATAAAGAAGAGTCATCACATACAAAGGAACCCAACAAAGCTATTAGAAGATTTCTCAGCAGAAACCTGGAAGGCCAGGAGAGATGGGATTACATATTCAACACTCAAAGAAAAAATACCAACCAAAAATACTTTACCTATCAAAGCTGTCCTTCAGAATTGAAGGAGAGATACTTTGCCACACTAGCAAAAGCCAGGGGAATTTATCACCATAATTCTCTCCTAAGAAGAAATGCTAATTAATAGTTTTTCAAGCTGAAATGAAAAGACATTAGGAAAGCATATAAAAGTATAAAATTCACTGGTAAAGATAAATATATAATCAAATTCAAAATACTCTAAAGCTGCAATTATAGAATTAAATCACTTTAAACCCTAGCATATAGGTAAAAACAAAAGTAACTATAACTATAATATTTTGTAAATGGATACACAATATAAAAATATGTAAATTGTGACATTAAAAACAAAAAATGTGAGGGGGCATTTGCATAGAACCTTTTTGTGCAATTGATTTTAACTTGTTATTAGCTTAAAATACACTTATAATTGTCAGATGAATTATGAAAGCCTCATGTTAATCACAAAGCAAAAACCTATTATAGATACACAAATGAAAAGGAGAAAAAAATCAAAGCACACCACTACAAAAGAAAAAAATAATTGATTGGCAAATACAGCAAAAGAGGAAGCTTTTTAGTTTGATGTCCTGCCTGTTTATTTTACCTTTTGTTGCTTGTGTTTTTGGTGTCTTATCCAAAAATCATTGCCCAGACCAATGTCAAGGAGATTTTTTTTCTATATTTTCTCCTAGGGTGTGATGGTTTCAAGTATTATATTTAAATTTTTAATGTATTCTGAATTTATTTTTGTCAGTAGTATAAGATGGTGGTCTAATTTTATTCTTTTGTGTGTGTATATAAAGTTTTTCCATTGTTATTTATTGAGGAGACTATTCTGTCCTTACTGTATATTCTTGGTGCCTTTGTCAAAGATTAGTTAATAATGTGTATGAGCTTGTTTTGGGGCTCCTATGCTATCCCATGTGTCTATGTACTTGTTTTTATGCCAATACTATACTGTTTTTATTCCTATAGGTTTGTAAAATTTTTTGAAATCAGAAAGTATGAATTTTAGAATTGTTTTTTCATTTTTTTAAATGCCATTGGAATTTTTATAGGGATTGCACTTTTATAGATCACTTTGGGTATTGTGGACGTTTCAACAATAGATAATTCTTCCAATCCAAGATCACAGGATAGCTTTCTTTTCTTTTGTGTTTTTAATTTATTCCATCAATGACATATAGTTTTCAGCATACAGGTCTTTCATTTCCTTGGTTAAATTTTTTTTTTTTTTTTTTTTTTTTAGTTTTCAATTGTTTTCGTTCCTATTTTAAAAGGGATTGCTTTATTAATTACTCTTTCAGTGAGTTCATTAGTGTTAAAATGCAAGTGATTTTTGTATCTTGACTTTTCATCCTGCAACTTTACTGAATTCATTTATTAGGTTTTTGGTAGAGTCTTTAGGGTGTTCTGTATATAAAACTACTTCGCCAGCAAAAAAAAGCAAAATAACTCAATTAAAATTGGGAAAAAAGACCTGAATGAACATTTTTCCAAAGGAGACATACAAATGGCAATAGGTACATGAACAGTGCTCAACATCACCATTTATCAAAAAAATGCAAATCAAAACCACAATGAGATATTACCTCACACCTATTAGGATGTCTGTCACCAAAAAGACAAGAGATTACAAATGTTGGCAAGGATGTGGAGAAAAAACAACCCTGTGTACTGTTCATGGAAATGTAAATTTGTGCAGTCACTATGGAAAACAGTATGGAGGTTCCTTTAAAAATTAAAAATAGAACTACCGCATGAACCGGCAGGCACACACCTGTGCATAGATATGAAGGAATGAAATCAGTATTACAAAGAGACACCCATACTCCATGTTCATTGCAGCATTATGTACAACAGCCAAGATATGAAAACAGCTATGTAAAAGTATGTATTATTTGTAAGAAATACATAATAATTCAGATGGGATGGGTGTCAGGTTGACAAGTTACTCTCAAATGTTTCAAAAAATTTTTCAGTCTACTTGTAATTTTTCTGTAAGTTTGAGATCATCTCATTAAAATTATTTAAAATTTTTTAAATCCCTACAAAATCGTAAGAGAATAAGTTTTGGGGTTTGTATGCTTGAGATCTGTTGGTGGTTATAAATTATGGATCAGATCCTTTTCAAAGTTATTTGAAAGGCAAAGACTGAACTTTATTTTCAATTACTATTTGGTAGTTAACTGCAGTTTTGTGAATATGATTTCATGAATTGGTTGAGCCATAGGTTCAAATTAATTAGGGTTACAAGTGAACTCATATGTCAGTGACTAATATAAATTGTAATACTACTTGTACAGACATGACTGAAATTATATGTATAAGAAGTTATAAATATGTACAGTTATTAGATGCAAATAGCAGAACTGTTATTTACATATAACTTGTACTAGTGATGTGATTTAAGAAGGAATCGAAGTTTAGAGTTTATTTTAGTTATATTCTGGAGACTCGAGCTTAAATTCATATAGTCACATAACAGAAAAACACTTATCTGAAAAAGAGGTATTTATGAAGTTTCCATATTTTAGTCCTAAATAGATGTGATTATTTGTGCTTGACTTACAGAGACTAGCAGTGTCAATTACATTGCTGTATACAATAGTTATAAATGTTGTTTTAGTTATCCTATCTTTGAATGTAGGAACTTAGTTCTAATTTTTGAAGTTTCATCTGTAAAAGCTAAAATCTTATTCTAATACTTTCCACTTTACTGAAGTTGTAGTGTATAACTCTGAGATAACAGTGAAATGAAAAGTGCTTTTCGTGGAAGTTATAATAAATCTGAGGAATAGTTTAGAGCTAAGTTTTGTTTACTCTGTGCTTCAAATAGGTAGTATATGGAGAGAAAATATTAGGAAATTGTTGTATAACACCATATATTTTCAAAGTTGTTCGAGTGCTAAGTGGTTTACAACAGATTAATTCTTGGTCACTTTTCTTTTCAAATAAATATGTCAGATGTCACATTATTAGACAGGAAAATGAGGTAACAGCTCAGAGAGAGCTGTTATAAATACTGTTATTATTTATAGAGATAAGTAATAGGGAGGTTTTCAAAGAAACCTTTAGTAACTCTATTAGTTCAAAGCTCTATTAAAAGCAAAGTGGCTTTGACTAGGGGAGGCCAACAAATGACGATCTAAAGGCAAAATTGTGTTTCCACAATGATCGATTCAATAAAGCATCAGTAGAGTCAGTCAAGCACTCAGTTGAACACTTTATAGTCAAACCTCTATAGTGCAGAGACAAAGCCACATGTTTTGTTTTACTTAATCCCCGATTTACAAGGTAGTAATTGTAATGGTTCAAGTGTATTTTTTTTTAGAAAATACTATTATAGGTTAAAATTACTTAGATGTTTTAAGCCTCTTAGTTTAAAAGACCTATCTACATATTAAATTATACCATCAGCACTACAACAATCATTACAATGTGTAGTGGGATACACTACATATTTACGATTCATGGCAATGTCAATACTTAATCATAAACCTTATAGACCAATGTAATAAACTCAGTATACTTCAAAGTGAAAACCTCTACTTTGTATTTTGTTACATCGACTTTTATATTATCCTTTAGCTTTAGATGCAAATACATACTCATGAAAGGTGAAGAGTTTATAAAACATTTTACACAATGGTAAGTTATTTTAACAAATCACTGCTAACTTACATCTATCAATCAGTAGAGCAGCGAGATTGATTTGAAACAGTGTTAAAAATCTTTATCAGATTCCTATGCATAAAATGCCATGTTCCCTTACTAGTAATGGGAAGTTCTTTGATATTTTATTAGACTCTCTTTAACCTTCCTGCATATGCTTCTAATTTAATTGCGATTTCTCTGAAGAGAAACAGAATCCTGAGAATTGTATCACACACACACACACACACACACACACACACACACACACACACACACAGATCTGGTTCATGTAGGTTATTGAATCTAATTTTTCCATGTCCCTAGACTAAAGTCCCACAGCAGTGTCAAAACGTTTTTTGAATTTATTAAACTAGCTCATCGTTAAATACTTGGATTTTTCGGTTGCACAAGAAAACACGGTCATAACAAAGCTTTTATAAAATAACATGTCAAACATTAGCTACAATTCTCTTTGTAAGGAATATGCAAATTTTCAAGTTTTAATATTCCATAAGCAGGTAATTTTCAAAAGTTTTCAAGAATAAAACTACAGTTCGAGTCTCCATTTTTTTCCCCTTCAACTATAAAGGTATCTTAATGCATATTGCTGAAGTGACTTGGTTTTCTTTTAATATAGATCTTGTGATCTAATTTGCATAGCTAAATCATTCAACAAGAGGATTCTCATTTGCTACTGACCAGACAACCACTGTTAAGAACTGCATATTCACAAAATACCCAGAAAAAGAATGTGATTTTCCAATAGTTTTTTAACTCACCCTTCCTTTGCAAGCTCATCTGAAGCTTTGCACATACCTGCAGTTTACAACATAACCAAACACCTACACAGTCTTCCTAAAATACAGTTTATTCAATTTGCCTACCTTCTGACCAGAAATGCCCTCCCCCCTCCTCTTCCACTAAAGCAAAACCTACACAACTTTTGATGCACAGCTCATGTTGCATCTTTATGAAGAAGCCCATGCTGTTCACCAAAACCCTCAGTGAGCTCCATCTCCATCTATCTTTGGTACCTATATAGCCTAGTATCTGTATCACTCGCTTCACAGTCACCAATGGAGCCTGTACATTTAGTTATGTTATGCCTACTCAACCAAATGTAAACTCAAAGACCATGACTCATCACTCATGATTTCTTTACACATGCCATAGCCCCAAATTCAGAATTTTGCACATAGCGATCATGAATTAAAGCTAGAAATAATCTTAAGAAATAAGGTCAAACATTGAAGATAAGAGACCTAGATCAAAAAGGTAAAAGGAAAGGCTAAAAGAAATATTTGGTGTTTGATGAGTGCTATATTTACTCCGGGGTGTTGGAGTCTTAATTTTTTTCTTTTTTAAAAACATCCTCAAAGACTGTCTTTTTCACATTTGATACATGAGAATCAACTAGAGGTTTTGTTAAAACAGATTGAGGGACCTGAAGTCCAGTGTTTCTGATTCAGGATGTCTGTGGTGAGGACTGAGAATTCCCAGTCCTAACAAGTTCCCGGGTCATGCTGATATTACTGGCCTAGGGACTACTGTTGGGATGGCAGTGCTGTAGGAGAAAATCCTCACATGTAAATGGTATTTCAATTGTACTTCTATTATTTAAAAAAAATAATTAAATTTTTTGTTAGATTGCCATCTTCTTAAACACATATCAACAGTTTATATTCCTAATGTGGTTTTAATTTGCTCTTAAGGATTCCACTTCTATAATGATTCAATAATATTACTTATCAAAGTGAATAAATCACTTTTAAAGCTCCTTTCACTCACTTTAATCAAAATTCAGATCTTATGGGAAAGGACAACATGGGTGCCAGTAGGGCAATGACCTCTTATCTAAATTTAACATTCTCGTCTACAACTGAGAGCATGGCTAATTGTAGCAACTTTCTGGAAGGCAATTGGCAATATATATTTAAAGCCTTAAAAAATATGTACCTCTCACTCCATGCTCTAGCTTCTTTTGATTTATTCTCAAGAAAAGAATTAAACAAGTGATCAAAAATGGAAGTTTCTACATCTTGATGTGATGATAGTTAACCAGGTATATAAGTTTATCAAAAACTCATCAATTATACACTTAAAATAGGTACCTTTTGGGGGTGTATATTATACCTCAATAAAATTGATTTAAATTGCACTTAAAGTATCAGTAAGAAATTACTCTTTTTTTTTTTTAAGCTTCAGTGATAGTGCTAGCCCTACTGCACAATAAGAATAGAGACAGGAAATTGAGTAGAAAATTGAGTAAAAGGTGTTTGCTGTGGTCTTTGCAGTAAGTGTTGTAAGTATGTGGAGCAGGCCAGGGTTTAGAGTGTGTGTATACTCAGAAGTGGCTGCAAGGCCACTTCTCTGTGACTTTGTGTGCTGGAAAGTGCACAGTAATTTAAAAGGCTTACCTGTTCAAAGTTCCCCAGAGTGGGAGAGAAGTTAGAGATCTTGATAAAGCTTTCAAAATGGCACAGTGGTCCAAAAAACCCAAGTTTTCGGCTTGTGTTCAAGAGTTTACTCTCAAGATTCTGAGGCACTTTAAAGTTGAGGCTTAGAGGATTTCATTGTGATACCTCCCTCAGAGAGGGTGAAACAAACACTATCTAAATGGGCAGGGCATTAGCTTTCCTAAACAACTTTCTGAGTTCACAAATAGGCTTGCTATTTCTGCATCATCTCTCTGCTGTCTCACCTAGGTTGTCAACTCCTTGAGAGCACTTACTGATCCTCTGTCTCCTGGATCCCTGCTTTACTCATAATTATCACTTACTAATTATGTTAACGGGATTGAAATAATTTCTTCTTGTTGAATTTGTATGTTGGAAACTTTGATTTCAGTCTGATGGAAAAATATCAATGTAGTAATTTGGGAAGATATTAATTTCTGTCTGGTGGAAAGATATCAATGTAGTAATTTGTAGAGATATTAACAAGGATATTTAGAAGGTATTTCCAACAGTATTAGAAGTTGTTTTTTACAAAACTTTTAAAATAATATGTATTTTATTACTAAGTGACTTGTAAATCAGATTTTCTTAATTTTAAAAGTAAAAAACAGTCTTCTCCCTATATTTCAGAACTGCAGATGAATGTGGTTTCTAAACTTTTGATGAGTGATATATTTTCATTAGCCACGGTGATTTTACAACTGAAGCTTAGCTACAGGTCATGTTAAAGATATGTGAGGCAGCATACAGCATACTATACTTTATTGTGATACATGGTATTGAAAATTAAGGCTAGCTACTCTTCTTAATCTAAACACGTATTAGAAAGATGCTTTGAGTTAGTTCAGATCTTTCAAATAATAAGTTATTTTTTAGTTAAAACTAAACAAAAATACATTATCAACATATGAGTGAAATTGAGAAATGCCTTAATTTCTGAGAATCTGCCAGTATTTTTAATGGTTTGTCCAGTAAGAAAAGGGCTGTTAGATTTAAGAGTATATTATGGCAGATATGCCAAAATCTATAACAGAAAGAAGTTTAAAGGGAAGAACATATTACTTCTTCCTACTTATCTGAGCTTCCTGTTGACTCCCATATAAAATCTAAATCCTGCTCATTTCTTGCCCTTTGTTGAAAACGTAATTAAACTTAGCATTTTCTATTTTGTACCCTCTAATTCTTTTTCAGTGCAGGCATTTGCAAACTGCAATTTTGTGTGGTAAAGTGATTTTTACTTTATAAGAAGGCTAAGAATGTCTCTCATAGAACCCAACTCTGTGAAGTAGGTTCTGTAAGAGAGATGAAGTGACATACCCAAGGCCACTCTGTTGATGGCCTCAGAGACAGATTTAAATTTAGGCCTGTCTGACTACAGCACCCAAGTGTATGTGTCCTTATATCAGTACTTCAGACATTTATGTATACTTTTTAAATGCTCTTATTTACTTTTGGCCATTCTTCCTCATACCTCTGTCTAAATCTTGGACAAATTTCTTTTGAGCGAAATTGGGTTTAATCATTTCTTAAGTTTTCCCTCTAGAGAGCGATTTCTTAATAGAAAATAATTAAATGTGCTATATATCTTCCATAGTTATTTGTCTTATCTTGAATATTACCCTCTCAAAAGAGAATTTCCCTGATTATCCTGCCTACGTTGCCTAGTTACTCTAGAGTGATTGTTGACTTTATTTTCTTCAAAATATTTTTCATTATCTGAACTTATACTACTTACTTCTTTACATGCATCCTGGCTGTGTCTCCCTACTGCAATGTAAGCTATCTCAGAGCAAGGGCCTCCTCTACTTATTCCACTTTTCTCCTAGCATTTATGTGCTGGATGTGGAATAAGGCTCACTACATTTTGGTTGAATGAGTGATCGGTAGGTATTTAGCACTGGCTTAACAAGTAGCAGGATAACATCGCTCTCACACATGGCTGCAGTTCTCCCGTAAGAGAGCAGTATATTTTTGTTCCTAGTCACTACATTCCTACAGAGATTTTCAAATGGGTTTCACTGTAACTAAGCTGAAAATTATTGCCACTAATATACTTCCTTTACCTAGAAAGTTATATAGATGTGAATAAAGATTAGAAAATATTTTCTTCTGACTACACGCAAGCAGTTCAAAACTTTTCCTATGTGAAGTCACAAGGGACCATATTTTATTTAATTAATTTCAGCAATTTGTAGACATTTACTATGAGAAAAAGTGAATATTTATTAACAAGGAAATTAAAAATCATCTCTAAGTTTTTTTTTTCACCCATAATCTAATATCATTTACAAAGTGTTTGGTTATACATGACTTTTTCTCATTTCTTCTAAATCAAACATACATTTTTTTTTTCTGTTGGTAAGTAAGCACTTATAGATTGTTTAATAAAGCTGATTATAATCACACATTTAAAAGTCCAGTCACTTTTAAATGCCCTGTTATGGTAAACTGAGAAAAAGATTGACATTAAATATCATGGACAATTAACTATTTCCTGGTGAATTAATTATGTTTTATAGGTAGTTTAGCAATCGTATTCTTTCCATGAGCTAAAAGCAGAAAGTAAGAATAGACCACATGGTAGACGAGATCATAAACTATGATGGGAAGTTACCTGAATTGGAAACAGTATTGAAATAAAAATAAACCCAGGAGTCACTTTTTTTTTTTTAGTGAATTTAACCTGATAGTGACAGTAAACCATACACACATATATTTGAATATGTGCATATATATGCATATATTTATCCTGACCTTGTTTAAAAGTATTTAAAGTGACTTTATATAATAATTATTGTTATTCATAATAATGTTTCTTCAAAACAAGTGTAAGCTGTTTTCCACATGTTACCAATGATGAAAGTGGGTGTTGGGGAGATTATATGACCTATCTAAGACTGAAAAATTGATCGAAGTAGACTTTGGCCTTAAATTCTGGTTTCCTGACTGATATTTCATTACCTAAAAAGAATAGAAGTTAAACAGGAAGGAAAAAAAAGACAAAATCCCTAAAATAAAATTTAAAATATGTATAAGTCAATAGGTTACTATAAATCTTTACAGCGTTTCTTATTATTCATTTTTATTAATTTATAAAATTTTAAAATTATAAATGGTATACAATATTATATTAATTTCAGACATACAACATAGCAATTAGACATTTATATAAATTACAAAGTGATCACCTGGATAAATTTAGTACCCATCTGATATCATACATAGTTATTACAATATTTTTAATTATATTCCTTATGCTATACTTTACATCAGTAGTCCTCAAGGCCTCTTGGGAGAGTCCTTGTCACAGGCCAAGTTCAGCTACCAACTCTGCCCTGCCCAGAGCCACCTGGTATGAGCCACCAAGCAATCAATAGTTGGTCTCCACCCACACTGTGCTTGGAGATGCCACCAGAGACCAAGCCACAAAGCAAGGCCAGTGGGCACTAGTGCCAGGCTTGGGGCTGCTTAGTAAGAGGTACGTGTCATGCCGATGCCAGATGCTGCTTGTCTGGGTTTTCTGAACCACTGAGAGATTTTAGGAAAGTTCACACTATGAACTGAGACAGGCCATTTGTATGGAAAATGCACTGGTCATGCTTGGGTGAGCCTGCAATTTGTGTGGGGCAGAGTCTCAGGGAAAAACCAAAGAAGGGCGAGCAGTGTCAGCCAGGTAGGTGGAGATACAGATACGGTGGCAATCTATGTCTGCATGCTGGGTTGGACAAAGGCTCAATAAAAGAAAAATGGATTCTGCCAGCATTTCTGGAAGAAAGATGCCCCTTCCAACCAGATATTTCAGTTCCTCCCCATATGTTCCTGGCACCTTTCAAGTTGATGCCCCAGTGCTGGAGCTCAGAGCAAGTGTATCCATCAGCAAGTAAGTCCATGCACAGGCCCTTTAAGAAGACTGACTACCTGGATCTCCAGGCACACTGTCTCACTCAGCCATAATCTTTGCTGATTTTCACAGACAGAAGTTATGGGGACTTCTCTTCCTGGCACTGGAATCGTGGGCTTGGTAGCCTGTTGCGGGGCTGGGACCCCTCACTTTTCCAGGGTAACCTCACTCATCTACAAGGTAGCTGAGGTGAGCTGATGTAGACATGGCTTGGTTGGGTGGCTTTGCTTTGTGGTACAGATCTAGCTGGACTTGGCTCTTTGAATGTGTGTTGACTTCATTCTGGATCCAATTGTATTCATTTTGAGACCCAATCTGAGGGACCAGTTATCCAAAGGAAGCACTTCTCATGGTGATAGCAAAGTGTTAGAGACCAAGCTGAAATACACTATGTCTTTTTCCGCCTGTGGTCAGAAAAAGCAAATTCTCATTTTTGCTACATTTCTTTGACTAATACAACTGCATAGCAATGTATAGTGTTAGAGTTAAACCAATTAGAAAAAGGCCAAGAAATTCAAGAGATGATAAAACTACAAAAAAGATAACAAGGTAAAGAAAAATATTATTTATATATGATTTCTGAAAGCACTGAGTTGTAAAAAGGCTGGAGAAAAAGTTTTAATTTTGATTTTGCCAAGTGTGGAAGCTCTATTTTTCGTGATTCTAATATATTTTACTTGCAGCTATGCTTATTTTATGTTTACTCTAAATCATTTTCAAATATTTTGAGTACTATAAAACATTTTATGTTGTTGTTAGGAACTTAGGCTATGAGCTAGTTTATTTAAAAATGTTAACTGCCTTAACATTAAAGTGGTTAACATTATTCCCCAATATCAGAAAATACCCTTAATTTTACAATGGATAGTAATTGGGGAAAAAAAGAATGCTTTATAAAGAATTGAGTTGTTAAAGAACTATTAAACAATGTGCAGGATATCATTGTATCAAAATAAGCAATCCAATTATCAGAATCAGCAAATGGTTATTAAATTTCTACTTTTTTAATGCTAGTTTTATTGTTCTAATACATTCTATAATAAATGCATTACAGTTAAAATTTTAAAGTTATCCCTGTATCACTTAAAATCATCTCAGGAACCACCAAGAGTACACACACCATACTCGTTCAGGTAAACAGTGGGGAGTTCTTGAAAGACTTTCATCAGGGACATGATAGTTAGATTTACATTATAACTACGCTGCTTGGCAGCTAAGTGAGGGATAGGTTTTTCCTATGAATTTTTCAAAACTCAACTTTTACTTTTTTATAATTAATAAATTTTACTTTTTAGAAATTGAACAGAAAGTATGGAGTTCTCATATATTCCCTGTATACACACACACACACACACACACACACACACACACACACACACCATACCACACCACACCACACCACACCACACCCAGAGACACACACACAATCTCCTCTACTATTAACATTCCCCATCAGAGAGGTACGTTTGTTAGAAACGATGAACCCATGTTGACACAACATTATTATCCAAAGTCCACAGAATATGTTAGAGTTTACTCTTGATGTGCATTTTATGAGTTTTAAAAAATGCAAATTATTTCATCTACCATATTGTATCATATAGAATAGTTTCACTGCCCTAAAAGTCTTTGTATATTGCCTGTGCATTCCTGCCTTTTACATAACCCCTGGAAACTAATCTTTTGCGATCTCCATAGTTTCGCATTTTCCAAAGTGTCATATAGTTGAATTCATACAGTATGTAGCTTTTATAGGTTGGCTTCTTGCACTTACTGATATGCATTTAAGTTTCTTCTATGTCTATTCATGGCTTGATAATTTGTTTCTTTTTAGTGCTAAATAATATTCCATTATCTGAATGCACCACAGTTTATGTATTCATTCACCTAATGAAGGACATCTTAGTTGCTTTCAAGTTTTTTGCAATTATGAATAAATCTGCTATAAACTTCTATAAGCAGGTGTTTCTGTTAACAGAAGCTTTCAACTCCTTGAGTAAATACTATGACATGCAATTGCTGGATTACATGATAAGAATATATTTAGTTTTATGAAAAACTGCTAAACTCTCTTCTAAAGTAGTTGAATAATTTTACTTCTCCAGCAGCAATGTATGAGAGTTTCTGTTATGGCACATCCTTGCCAGCATTAGGTGTGGCCAATGTTCTGTATTTTGACCATTCTAATAGGTAGGTAGTGGTATCTTATTGTTTTTTCAAATTTCAATTTCCTAAATTTATATGCTTACTTGCCATCTATATATCTTCTTTGATGAGATGTCTGTTTAAGTCTTTGGCCCATTTTTTTAATCAAGTTATTTTTAAATTGTTGTTGTTTTAAGAGTTCTTTTTATATTGTTTAATAACAGACCTTTAGCAGATGTGTCTTTGCAAATATTCTCTTACAATCTTTGGATTATTTTTTCATTCTTTTGACAATGTCTTTTGCATAGTAGAGGTTTTCAATTTTAATGAACTCAAGCTTATTAATTTTTTCTTTCATTGATTATACTTTTGGTATTGTATCTAAAGGTCAGCACCATACCGAGGTTCACCTATAATCTCTGATATGCTATCTTCCAGGAGTTTTATAGTTTTGCATTTTATATTTAGGTCTGTGATCAATTTTGATCACAGTTAATTTTTGTGAAGAGTATAAGATCTGTGTCTAGATTCATTTTTTTCATTGGATGTCAAATTGTTCCAATACTGTTTGTTGAAGAGACCATTTTTGTTCTATTACCTTTGCTCTTTACCTTTGCTCTTATGTCAAAGATTAGTTGGCTATGTTCATGTGAATCTATTTCTGGGCTCTCTATTCTGTTCTATTGATCTATCTATTTTTTTAGCACTACCACACTGTCTTGATTACTGTATCTTTTTATTAAATCTTGACATCAGATAGTATCGGTCCTTCAACTTTGTTCTTCTCCTTCAATATAGAGTTGGCTGTTCTGGGACTTATGCTTTTGTATATAAACTTTAGAATCAGTCTGTTGAAATCCACAAAATAACTTGTGAAAATTTGATTCGGATTATGTTGAATCCATAGGTTAAGTTCAGAAGAGCTAAGGTCTTGACAATATTTATGCTTCCTGTCCATGAATTTACCTGAAAGCCTTACTTTGTTAGTGAATCAAAGAAAATTGTTTATTTTTAAGTTTGTTTAGCTTTTCACCTGTTGTTAGGGTGCATTGACATTCTTATATCTGGACCAGAAACCAGAAGTCCTGACACCAGTAGTACTTCAAAAGGCTAATGTGTTTAATTCTAAACAGAAAATAAAGAGTTCAAAATGGCAAAATATTATTTTATAAATATTGTCAAACATATTTTTCCAATACCAAATTAAAGTTGCACAGACCAACTAAAATGTGGCGGAAAACCATATTGTGTTATTTCAAAACCCATAAGAATTAGTTATACATAATCCATCTTCTCTGTGAATTTTTAAAATTTAATCAATTCCAGCAACTGTGGTAATAGGTAGGTTGATTTTAAAAGATGATACAAATACTTTAAGATAGTTTCAGGTAAACTGAAATAAATTCATGTTGAAAACATTGTATCACCAAAAAGGAAAACTGAAACAAAAACCTCTCTGACAGTAACTGTTTATGGAAAAGTGTCTTACATATCTCTTCCTTTAATTTATTTTAACTTAATTAATGTATTTTGGTCCAAACAGAATATTGTTATGGATTCTCTTCAGGCCTTAATTAATAGAAAATTAATACTCGAGGCTCATGAATGTACTCTTTGTGATAGGTAATTGCATAACGCATATTTCAACACGATATTGAAAGCTATGGACATTCCTAAAGACAACGCTTTTCAGGTCATAGACTCTAAGTGATATATCACCTATCACAGAAGGAATTTCTAGAAGAATTTGCACACAATTATTACAGGAATGTCGTCCTAGATATGTCTTTAAAGGTCACTGTTCTGTTCACCTAAACTCCACTTAAAATAGTTGAGACAGATTAAGTAAAATTTGTTTTCAGAGATCTCTAGAATATTCAAAGAACATTCTCCAGCTTTCTTTTGTACCACTTTCTAGATCTTAACAATCCTTGCTGTTAAAAAAGTTTACCGAATGTCTAAACTAAATAATTTCTATAATATTAATATAATTCTTCTGAGTACTTCCATAGACAGAATACTGCTGTTCTTGAAGACAATGTAAGAATGTTTGACAACCACAGAAAATTCTAATGTTCATACCATTTTTAAGTTCGATTATTAATTTGTTCAGATAAGAGCTTTAACGAGTCAGCTTATCTTTGGGTCAGTTCTTTACTCTCACACTTTTTTGCTAATGTAACCATGAACAAGTGATCCAGTGTTTTCAGAGCCTCAATTTCCTCACCTGTAAAATAGGGATAATAATTCCAAATTTGGCAGATTGTTGTGAGGACTCAAGACAAAACATATGTAAACTGCTGAGATGTTGTGTGGCACGTAGTAAGCACTCCCAAATGCAGTAGCTTCTGTGGTTGCATTTATTAACATTATTTTATTAATTCATTCATCCATTATAATTTGGCATACATTTATTACATACCTTCAATATTATAGTCACTCTATTAATTATTATAGCCTTATGCAGCTGAATTTGGTTAAATTAATATAATCCATTGTTTATTTTATCAAATATTGTTCCTGGTCCTATAATAATATCTGTGCTACCCATCCCCCAACAACCCCACATACTACTAAATACAGGAACATGCCTATTTATGTTCACAAATTTATTTTATTTTATGGTCTTAATATAGGTGCCTAATTCAGAATGTGGCTTCTTTCTCCAGGTAAACACAATTTTCTTTCCCTTCTTCTTTTTTTATTGAATACATTACATCAGTTTATCTTGATGGGTAAAGGATATATTTTTTACTCAGACTGACTTGGCTTCCAGTCTTAGCACTTATTTACCCAGACTTGGATTACTATGCAACCTCCCTATTTTCCTCTGCGTTTCCAGACATAACACCAATTTCAGTGAATGGCCGTGAGCCTTAAATAAGATAATGTTACCTAGTTTAGTGTCTGATGTTGAGTCGGCTCTCAGTATACGGTAGTTATTATTCAATGAAATCACTTAAAATGAGGCACACATTTTAATCTGAAGGTGTCATTTCTTCTATATGTAAAATTTTTCTTTAAAGTCTTATTTTGACAGTTTCCATAATTTTTAAAATCACTTTTGTTAAAGAAATTGCCTATTAGAAGAACAGCATACTACATAATCTTAGCATTCTTTGTCAGATGAAGACCTCACGAAAAATAGTTGAGGAAAATTTGAAATGGAAATTAGGTGTTAAAAGTTTAATTAGAAAAATTCATCCCTTTATACGTGGGCTAATGTAGACTATGGCAAGCTGCTTAATTGTTGATTCTAGGGCTATTTTTACACTGTCAACATTCTATTTAGTAATCTTGGGGGAAATAGCATCAAAAGCAGACAAAGAAAAATGTTTCACTTTCCTGCAGCTGATTCCCGTGATTGCCTGACGTTTAGTTACATTTGGGCATCTGTCTCAGGAACTCCCATTGTCTGGAACCATATGCAAACTGAAGTGTGCATTGGGGTATAGACATGAGGACAGAATTTACACTTGGATATGCCATTCGACAGCATAGGGAAAAGCTGGACAAGCCTGGGATACTTCATACAGTTCATTTAATGAACTGTTACTTTATTATTTTGTAAAGCTTCTGTAATGCACATTTATGATATAAAAAGTGCCTTGCATACTGCTTCATCGGAAGGGGACCTCATTTAGATTAACCTGTGACTTCAACAGCAGGTGGTAGAATGAACCAACTGCTTCTTCAATTACTGCTTTTGCGCATGACTTTCATGTGTTGCTAAGATTATCAGAGGAACCTGATTACATCCCCTTAGACACTATTGTTGGCATGATGATTAAGCTGTTATTTTTTTTTTTTTTAAGACTAGAAACCTAAAAAGCTTTTTGGCATGAGGCAAAGCACTGTGTATAGAGATCAGTAAGATAGTGTGTATCATTGCCCTGTAGCTTATCTCCACATATACAGCTCCCTGGTGGATCCCTATGATAAACATTATTGGAACAATTAGCTGCTGCTGACACAGAATTCAGACACAATAGCCATGGCCAACAGCACAGAGCCAAAAATTATGGAGCCAAAACCATAAAAAGCCACACCAAGCTAGTCTCCCCATTCAACTGCTGTCATAAAACCCTCCCAGTGCTATGTTTGCATAGCTGGCTTCACCGATATGGCACTGTTAACACAAAAGAAGAAGCTGCAGCACTTGTCTTTGTTTAGCTGAAATTACAAGTCATTGAATTAGTATGTCATCTTTATTGTGCTGTCATGCAGCGGAGGTGAGGAAAGCTCCGTAATGGATGGGAGAGTTTGATGGCCTGAAAGACAGGCTCACAGATGGTTGTCGATATAAAACAGTTTTCCCCCCTTAAAAAAAAAAAAAAAAAAAAAAAAAAAAAAAGGAAGAAAGGAAGGAGGGGGGGAAAAAAGCCTGATTGGAATGGATCTTCACTGATTTGTGTATAATACCAAGCAATATTCATACCAGGCCCCTATGTAAGAACTTTGGTGGCCTAGTAGAGTATATGCAAAGGCGTAGAATGCAAACATTCCCGAGGAATTTATTTGCTATTTAAATAAAAGTGATGCAGCACTTTAGCTCTTTAGAAGGCCAGTGGTTGTTGCTCTGGGAAAATTTTTCTTATAATATTTCTAATATTCTAAGTAGTAGTGAATGATTAGATAATGTGATTGAGGAGAGTTAACAGTATTATAGGAAGTTTCAAAATAAAAAGAATTTTTGTCATTCTTACAAGAAATTTAAAGTTCTGCACTTGTATGATTTAAAATATTTTAAGATGGATATTAAATTGTCTAAGGAGAGCGTATTGGAGCTGAATTTGGCTTAAAATTTTTTAATTGAGTAATTCCTTCTTTCTTGCTTTTTCTCTATGGTTTTCAGTTTGATTTACAGCACATCATTGGACAATTATATTAGATATACCTATTGAAAATCAATGAAATAACAAACTAGATTTTGCTTTTAAAAGACAAAATATTGTGCTCCCTTTGTCACAATTATTTAAAAGTTTGACCCAGTCTAAAAGTCATTGTTCTGAAACAAAGAAAACACCCTACCAGTATTCATTTCAGATGATAGTCTCAGCCACCAAACATTCAGGGTGATGTTTTTAAAAAGGAGCAAACAGGTTACATCTAAGAGTGTATAAAATTTTTTATGTGCTACTAATTATTTGGGATCATTTGTCTTTTGTATTTTTTATAGATAAGAATAAGAGAAAAATTAAAATCTGATTTTCTATGGTAATATCGAGACATATGTGTGGCCATAACAAAACCTCTAATGAGAATGATGTAAATGTGAATATGTGTTTAAAAATACACTTGATCACAAGTAAGAAAATTATAAAGGCTGAAAGTCAAAGACCATAAAATGGCAGATATTGGCTCTGTTAGTGAATGTAAATATTTCTCTTGAAATGTGAAAAAGCAAGCTTTCTGAATATCTTAAAAATAGCACTTGGGGCTTCTGAAAGAGCTGCATAAAGTAGAAATAAGAAATTTAATGCCTAGCTTGGGCTCTAAATTTATCTATGTCTATTCAGCAACATTATTACATTTATTGACTTCTATTTAATGCTTATTTTATTTTTATTTAAAGACTGTGATGCTGACTCTTAGTTTGTTATGAAAAGCAGCCTTTTTGGAAAATACTGTTTGTATGTGTGTGTTTATGTGAGTTGGAGTTATGGCGAAAGATTACAGACTTTATAGTTAATCAGTTCTGGATTTGAATATCGGCCTTTCCACTTACTCGTTAACTATGTTACTTTAAACAGGTTATATAACTTGTGGCATCTGACTTTCTTATTTGTAAATATGAGTGAAGATGAATGAACAATGAATAGGGATAAGAGCATCAGGCTTCAGGGACGAGGGCAACAGGTGACCAGGCCACAGCTTGGAAGTGAGTTTTCATAGCTGCATGGTTACAAGCTGTGACTTGATGTCTTAGTGTCAAAACATCACCAGTGTTAGGGCAAAGATCAATAGACACAGGTCCTGAAACAGACACCTAACATGGAAGCCTGGGCACAGAAAATACAAGGTCAGATCAGAAACAACAAAGTGACAGCTTGATGGTGCCTGTCAACTGAGATTCCCTAAATCTTGAGAATAGGTGGAGGGTCAGCACCTCCCAACTCTTAGTAGAGTTCCATGTGCACAAAACCAAGCAAATCATTAGTTACAATCATTTATAGTTAAATATGACTGAATCGCTAAATAAAGAAATTGAAAGGGATGAAGGACAGAAGAGCATGAAGTATGAAAAATGGAAGAATTAAGATTTCTCCATAATAGAGGAAAAGGTTAAGGAAGGAGGAAGTTAGGACAAACAGGGATGAGGTACTTATCTTGTATTGCTGGAGCCACCTTTTTTGTTCTCCAAATAGGGAAGGTCTTCCCTGTTAACCACTAACGAGCTCTAGATCTCCCCACTCCACATCCTCTATCCTCAGGATTGTTTGGTTCAGATGTGGTGGCTAGAATGGGCAGTTTCCTGTGAGGCATGAGAGATTTTAGGGGTTCCTGTTACCCCCCCCCTGCCCCCACCACCACCACTGCTCAATCATCTCTATCCCTCAAATTCTTCTATGAGATGGGTAAAAATTTTTTTTTTAATTAAGTTTATTGGGGTATCATTGGTTAATAAAATTATATAATTTCCAGGTGTACCTTATCATTTGACATCTATATATTCTATTGTGTGTTTATCACCCCAAATCCAGTTTCCTTTAGCTACCATATATTTGATCTCCTTTACCCACTTTGCCCTCCCCTTCCCCCTATGTTTGACCCCCTTTACCCCATCCTCCTCCCCTCTCCTCACCCATCCCCTACTCTATGGTAACCACTAGTCTATAGTCCATGCCCATGAGTCTGTTTATTTGTCCTGTTCCTTTGTTGCTTTTAGGTTTATATCCCACATATAAGTGATATCATGTAATTTTCAGCTTTTTCTGTCTGGCTTATTTCGCTTAGCATAATTATCTCGAGGTCCATCCATGTTATCGCAAATGACTGTATTTCATCTCTTCTTATGGCTGAGTAATATTCCAATGTATATATGTACCACAGCTTTTTTAGCCAATTATCTATAGTAGGACACTTTGGTTACTTCCATGTCCTGGCCACTGTGAATAATGCTGCTATGAACATCAGTGTGCAAATATCTTTATGGATATGATTTTTTAAGTCTGTGGTGTAAATAACTAGTAGAGGGATTACTGAATCATATGGTAGATCAATTCTCAGCTTTTTGAGGAACCTCCATACTGTTTTCCATAATGGCTGTACCAATTTGCATTCCCACCAGCAGTATATGAGGGTTACTTTTTCTCCACATCCTCTCCAGCATTTGTCATTACTTGTCTTGTTGATCATAGCCATTTTAACAGGTGTGAAATGGCATCTCATTATGGTTATGATTTGCATTTTCCTAATAGCTATCGATGTTGAGCATCCCTTCAAATATTTGTTGGCCATTGTATGTCCTCCAAGGAGAAGTGTCTGTTCAGATCCTCTGCCCATTTTTTGATTGGATCATTTGTTTTTTGTTGTTGTTGTTAATGAGTCATATGAGTTCTTTGTATATTTTGGATATTAGGCCCTTATCAGAGGCATTGCTTGCAAATATATTTTCCCATTCGGATGGTTGTCTCTTTACCTTTTGCTGAGCAGAAGCTTTTTAGTTTGATGTAGTCCCATCCATTTATTTTTGCTTTTACTCCCCTTGCCTTTGAGGTCAAATTCATAAAATCCTCTTAAAATCCAAGGTCCTTGAGTTTTGTGAAATGGGTAAAAACTTTTATTTGACAATTAGGCTTACACAAAACCTAAGAAATAATAAGAATGGACACAGAGATAATCATTTTTTTTAATCCACAGTTTACAAATCTAGTGAGATAATATATATGAAAGGCATGACAAATTGGAAAATGATAATAATTACTAACATTTTATTTGATCTGTACAAGAGAAGTGAGCAAGGATTAGAAGTTAATTATGTATTGATTTGGATTTACATGAAGATGTAAACAACAGAGGAATACCATTACCTGTATGAATTGTTGTAGAGAGGATGGGTATGTTAAGGTAAAGGGTACCTGAGGTAGACAGAAGTGAGAAAAATACAAGGAGAAGGCCCAGGAGAGCTAAGAGAGCTAAGATGAAGTACTTTTAAGCTTTAGCCATAATAAAAAAGACCAAATTATTGTCCAAAGCATTTTTATTATGTACCTTTCTTTTATCTTCTTTGATTTTATTCTTCCCATAAATTTTTAATTCATTTCCTGGATGAGAATGAGAATAAAGCCAATGAACAAAAAAGCATAACTATTCATTATATTCAAGGGAATATGTTTTAAATGTCACACGTACACATATTTATATTCTGCTGTTCTAGAGTTATCCTAGACTAGTGTTCCAATGTTTAGGTCACAGGGTCGTGTATTTTGTAGTATAAGCTGATTTCGGCTGAAACATCTTTTTTTTTTTTTTTTTTATTCTTGCAGCCTGCAACTTGTTCTTTTTAAATAAATGTCACTGCGTTTAAACTGCCTTTGGTTCTCTGGTCTTCCCCTTTTTTCTGGGCTCTGTGTTTTGCTTAAGCTGAGTGATTAAATGAGAATTGGATGATAATTTAAAATGATCACAGTGTTATAACCTTGTCAAAATCAACTGCAATATATTTAGCAATTATTTCAATAAGCAATGCTACATAAGTAATTTCATTATTCCTTATTGTTATTTTTATTCACCAAACGTATAAACAGTAACTGAATACATTCTAGTCCATTGTAATATTGAATTCAGGTTTTTCATCTTGACTTGTGTATGTGTCTCAGTGATTCTATCTTTTTCCCTTTTTTTCATGTCTATACTTTTTCCCTCTGGATATTATTGCCTCCCATGGTTTCATTCCTATGCAGATATATGCTTACAAATCTATCCCAGAGAAATCTGTCTCTAGCCTCACTTTTATCATTGAGTATTAGATTAATAATAGTCACATAAAGCTCAGATTTTCTCTAAATCAGAAATTACTAATTTATTTCTCAATCCCTCTGTGTAAGCTGACACTGTAATTTTTCTACGATCTAATATACTGGCATAGAAAGCTACTGAAAATGTACCTTTTAATTGGGAAATTTACCATCATTGTCACATTGCACAATATACTCAGATTCTCTACTGTCTTATACTCAATATGTCCCAAATATAGCCATCTCCCCCAAACCACTACCTCCTTTACTTTAAGCCACCCAGTCAAGGGTTTCAGAATCCCTATTAGCTGCTTGTTCTTTAATCATTTGCCACCTTCAATAGACTCTACCTCTGCAGTGTCAGCAGCTTCTCCTCCATGTTTTCTCTCCTATTATTAACGTTCTGAATCAGGCCTTCATACTTCTTGCCTCCACACCAAAAATAGGCCTTCAAGAAGTCTCCCTATGTGTAATGTCTCATCCTGTTTTCCTTTACAATAATTTTCCTACACCTCATATCTCTGTCCTTCACAAAGGTTTCCGATTCCTTATCCCTAACAAATTCAGGGTATGCACTTAAGCCTGGCCCCTAGGGTCTTCTATGTCATGGTCAGTTTTATCTCCTGCAAATTCCTTAAAAACAGCCTATACTTCCACAAGCCTATCCATTTTTCATGAAATCACCCAGTAAAATCCATTTCAAATGCCATCTTCCTTCTGATTCTTCCAGGCCAATGTCATCTTTTCTTCTGTGAACTTCATCCCTTGCATTTTCTAACTGTTCAGTGGTTCTAACCATATTATAGATATTTGCAGATTATTTTACCCCTTCTTTTCCCATCATCTTTGCCCCCCATTCAATTTTAAGCTCCTTCTGGGCCAGATCTAGTCTAATATTCTTTACATTTCCAAAACATATAACTGCATCCCATACCCAATAATCAATAATAATTAGTATTTTTGAAGGGAAGCAACTACTAGAAGTTTATGTCTGCTCGCTGTCTTAGATACTTTTCCCCATACAGTATAGAATTATAATCAGTCATATTCCAAGGTATTTCAGTCACCTGAATTAAACTGTGGATTGTGTAGCTTTCCATGGTGATAAAATGAGTGAATTCTTAAAACCCTGTCTTGATTATTGGAACTGGCGTTCTGTGTGCTATTTTTGGGGTTCACATTTGGGGACCTGTGATTGTTGTGAGAATAGTGTATAATGACAGTGCAAATAAAATTCCCTATTAACAAGTGTGTTTTCAATAGCTACCAAGTCTGGCATAATTCTTAATTATAAAGAAAGTCTCATATTTTACACTGAGAAAAATTTTTTACATAGTTATTGACTTTGACATCAAGAAAATTTGAGTTTCATATGACTTCTTTAACAAAGGACAAAGGACAGAGGACTAACTGTTTGAAAGTGGTGCTTAAAAACATTTTTGTTTTTCAGACTCTCTTCCAACCTCCCAGATTCGAGGAAGTGGAGGGAGGGGCAAGGGTATTTACAGCACTGCGAAGGCCTTATTCACCCCCTGACTTTACGCTCAGCTAAACTTGGAAATGCAATTGGTTTATTTTGTATAAATAAGCAAGAATGCTGGAAGAAACTGAATATCTTCATAAAACAAAACATTATGATACCAGAAACCCTTAGGAATAGCACTAATGCTTTTAAATGAAGGTTTTATTTGTCTCAGAGCTGCAAAAAGGAGTCACTAATGAGATGTCATTTAAATTCTAACACCTGTTTAATGGCAGTTTTTCTCTATCCCCAAAGAGTAACTGTTTATGAATGTTTGCAGTTTTCCAAGTGTATCTACAAGAATTGTTTTTTCATAAACAATGTGATGCCTTTTTCCTCATGTGCTACAGTCACATTACAACATATGATGAAAATGGTTGGTTGTGGCATTTTCACATTAGATAGGTTTCAAAGATGGTATTATTTCATACACTGAAACTTAAAATTTTATAATTTACATAGTAAATATTTTATCAGAGACTTGACATTTTACTGATTTATGAGTATGTATTGGTATAAGAAAAATAAATTTTTGGTTGTATTCTTTACCTAAATTTAAATAATATGAAAAGACATTGCTAAAAAATGTTTGCCCCTATAGTTCCTGTTATGAAAAATATATATATTTATAAATATACATACATATAGATTTCTAAGAGTTGAAAAAAGGAAATGTTTGTTGACTTTTTTACAAATAACTGAAAAAGTCAGAAATGAGACTATACCATTTCTTTTGTAATTTTATGTTTTTCTTGCGTAAACAATTTGTTATTCATGAAAGGAACCTGCAATAACTACCTTGCCATTTTTCTCTATGCTTTGTCTAGAAACCAATAGTGATGAGTAACAGATACTATATAGATAAATATATAAAAACTCATTTACTGTTAAAAGTGCTCTTTTTTAGGATATGTCACATTCAGTATTTATAGCATTTTATATAGTTTGGTTTCATGTTTAACATCTTTTAATAAAACTACATGTGCTTCAGTAAAATAAATGACATAGGAATTTATCTTAAATAAATTAACCTCTATCTTAAGAAATTCAAGTATAATTAGTTTCTTTGGAGGAGTAGAGATGTTTGGCCATGGATTTTTACCAAAATGATAATATGAACTCTCAAAAATGCTGGCTTCTAGGAAGGCTGCAGGAAACTCTTAAGAAATGCATATCTTTGAACTAATATGAGCAATAGAATTTCTCTGTTAGTATACTGAACATGTGACAAAGCAATCCTTGTTTGTGTCAGGAAAACAGGAACTCATCTTGACAAAAAGGGAAGACCAGGCCCTGTGGGCTAAACCTGCCTAAGAAATCTGGGATTTAAGCTGAGTGCACCAGGTTTACTGCAAAAGAAAATGCCTGAGCTATAAAATGCTCAAAGTGTGGACTTGAACATTTCTATAAAACCTAAATGTTCTGCACATTAAAGGAGGAAAGGAGAAAATTGTTGCAGATGTGATTGGATTTCCCATTATGCTGAACACTATTCTAAATTTCCTTCTCATGATCGCTATTCCTTAGATTTCGTAGTATCAAATCACTTCTTTTCCTCTCCTTTCATGATTCCCCACTCCATGAGATTCTTGCCAATTTAAGGTGCTCTTTTGAGTGAACAGAAGGACTGGAAGTTTTTCAGGTTTTACAATGCTTTTCTTCTCTCTCTCTCTCTCTCTCTCTCTCTCTCTCCCTCTCTCTCAAATATATTCATATATTTATATGTAATACACAATGTATACATAAAACGTTAAAAAATTGAAGAGTATCAATTTGTTCCTGGTTTCTACAATTTTTATTTACAGGTAGTGTCTGCTTAATTGGTGTGTTCTCTAATTATACACTAGATTTATTCACAATCATCTGACATATTCCTTGCACTGAGCCAAGGAAATAAGCACATTCTTTTTCCTGTGCAGTTTCTTCCTGACTTATGAAAGCCAAATATCCATTCTGTATGGAAAGATGAATCAGCAATCCATATAATATCTATTCATCATACATATTTCACAAGGAGGATATTGTGGTGACTGCAAAGTTCTTACAAAAATAATATGGAAATCCGGAACTTGATGTGGAGTGTCAGGGAGCCTCTTACTATTATTTACCTTATCAGCTTTTGCTTTCTGAAATCAATGGAAGGGCATCAAGTTCAGCTAATCCATATTTCTGAGTATGAAATTGAATTTATAGTCTGTAGTATGTTGACTACCGCTCGCATTTAAGGCATAATTGATTTTTATTGAAAAGCCAGCAGGCACATCAAAAATTTCCACAAACCACAAGGATGTTAAATTTTACCCTGTTTAGATAATAGTGTGGCTTTATTTATCCTTTAAAATGAAGCTTTTATATTTATATCAGCAAATGCTATGGAAGTGTGACTGATACCTTATGAAACCATCAATCCCTGGTTCTGTAGAACTGGATTGCACAGAAATAAGCAACTTTAGATTTCTAAGGCAAATATCGATGGTTGGCTTGTTTTAAGGACAAATGGATAAATGGAATAATAAATCTAGCACTATATCATGTCATGTGGCAAAGTCTGTTGCTGTTTTTTTTATTGAAACAACTGCTTGCACCATTATTTTTCACCCAAATTTCTTCTGCATCTTATTTTTCCCCTCTGATTTATAAATCATTTTTTTTTTGTATCTGGAGTAATTGTTAAATCACATGAAATATAATTCATAAGGACAAAATATAATCTTTCTATTTTTAAGTTGTCTACCTTATCATGTGTGATTTTCCATTAAGTAAGTTTCAATGAAATGTCTCCAATAGATGTGCTAAGCCTACTTATTTTTAACAAAAAGTTAGGACCAGAAGACTCTTGAGTGCTCCTGGCACAAAATATGTAAGTGCAATGTGAATTGTGGATTTTTAAAAATCAAGCTTTGCCTTACCTTAGCAAAAATGAAATAAAATAAAAGCATAAAAAGGATTCAGTAGCATTATCTGTTTTAGCTCTTCTGTAATTCCACAGCAGTAGTTCTCATTACTAGGGGACAATTTCACACCCTAAAGAGAATTTTGGGAATTTGTAAGGGTGTATTAGGATTTTACAAAAATTAGATGAAGTGGGGCCAAAGAATAGTTTCTAGACATTTGCAACTTGCAGGAACGTCCAGCACGTTAAAAAAACTGTTACGTGCTTGCTGAAATTTTGAGTATCCTGTCAAGTGTTCATGTAGATGAAAAACCCATTTTTTATTATCTGCAATTAAAATCTATTTCTATGTAGTTTTTTTTTCTAGTTCGTGTAATTATAAAAGATTTTTCACACTGTTTACTACACACCGAAATTTCCAAAAATTAATCACGTCTATTAAGAGAAAATTGTCATTTTGAACTTTAGCAATTGTTGGTCACTGATGGCAACTCTTTATGGTGTTTGCTGCATCAACACAACAATCTTGTGTCAGTTTGCACTGGTAGCTGACGCATTTGCAAATTTACAGATCCTCTGCTTAAGCCTCAGCATTCAGATTCTTTAAGCCTTCATTATGTAGCAGTGTTCCGGTATTTACACTTCAAAATATGTTCCTTTTATCATGAAGAGCTTGTTTTTATTTCTCTTTTTTTTATAGTTAGGGTATTTTGATTTTCTTAAAATTATCTACTTATAGTGGTTACAGCATCTACAATTTTATTTCAATATACTAAATGGGTTTCAAAATATTTGTTATGAAAAAGAGGCACTAAGTTTGATAAGGTTGAGAACAATTAACTTTGGCATCCAGGCATGAATGCATTAGGTGGAAAAACTTCAATGATAAATCTAGAGATTATTTAAATAGAACAATTATTTCCAATGAGGAAAATAGTATCTCAGGGTTTTTTAAATATGCGGTGATAAGCCCTTAGTGCCTACCTTCTTATGTGTATGGATGAAGAGTGTTCAAAACAATTTGTCATATGCACAGAAATACAAAAGATGAAACCTAAAGAGATTATACATTAGTCTCTTAAGAGTGAAACTGACGGAGAGAAGCAGTATACCTTTCACAGAGGCAGATATTTTCAAAGCAATGTGTGACAGGTACAGGGACAAATCCCGTTAATAAGTAAGAGGATTTGTGCTTGGCTCTGTCACATGCCACTTTGAAAACCTACCCTCAAACTGTCTATAAATTTTCATGCCTATCTTTTTCTCCTTGCTTTTTCCAGAATGTCTGATTTTTTGTTCACCATTTTCCCCTGCTTTATCTCATGGCATCCTTTAATAATTTTTCAGAGGTTAGTATGTATACTATGATTTTGTGGATACTTTATTGTTAACAAAATAATATTTGCTGTATTTATTCATTTTACTGTCCCTTTTACTGCTTTGTTATAGGACATTTTTATACCACTATGACTTTTAAATTTTTTTTTTTTTAAATCTTCCCCATGGAAGTTAAGGACAGCAGTAACTTTAACACATTGACTAATTTTTTAAAAAATATATAGTTATATTTTTAAAGAAAAATACTATTAGAAACGTAATGCTGTAATATGTGAATGATACATTATCTGGAAAGAAAATGTTCATTTCTTTTAGTTATAAAAAATTGTTAAAGTAATTATTAAGCCTAGAGGTATTTATCTTTTTGTAAAGTAGATTCAAAGCAAACTTCAGTTCTTATGACTGTTGAGTTGTCTCTGCTTGTGTACCTTGACTTGGTACCTCACATGTGAGTAAGCTGATGGTCTTAGAGGGACATGAATATTTGGTAGAACATCTTTGTTCCAGAACTTGGTGTCGATGATGCTGCACTCTTTCACTCTACCAAAGATTATTTGCTCTTTTTCTTCTTTTTTACTTGCACTTTTTTTTCTATAAAATATTTGACTTTAAATATAAATCTGGAAATTTTGCTAGTAGGTGTCAATTATTTCAAATTTCAGTATTGTTTTAAGTCAATAATTGTCTAAAAAAAAAGAGTTGTACATGAAAGGTGTTTTAAAGTGGGCAATTCTAAACAAAAATCATTACTCTATAGAAATTCTGTTTTCTAGAGGACTAGTAATATACATCTGACACTATTTTCTTTATTTATCTTTAAGTGCAGACCTAGTCTGACGTCTGACCTTCCACATCATCCAACAGCTGGATGTAAAGTATAAAACTAAGCTGATCGGCCAGATGCTTTGTCTATTAAATCCAACATCTAGATATTTTTTTTAACATTTAGGTGATTGGCTAAGTTTTTTACATTACATCTGCATATTTTTGGTGCTTCATTGCTCTGCATTTGTGCATTTGTATGCAGAGAAAAGATCCTATTCCTCAGACAAAACAAGCCAGGAAATAGAGCAATGAGTTTTGCATTTCTGTGAATATCCAAATCTGGACTCAAGGACCAATTAACTCAAGTTTAAATTGCAGAACATTTCTTAATGACAAAGTGTCAAAGACAAGATAGCTTCTTGTGGTATTCAATTCAGTAAGGTGAGTAGATGCCCAGATACAACTCCCTAGAGGATAATCAGAGGCCACCTGCCTAAATCAATTTAGACTTTAGGAACTTACCTGTTGGCAAGGGAAAAAGTCAAGATAATAATTTCTAATTTTAGTACTTTTTTGTCCTTAGAGATGAGTTTAATTAAGACATATGCAGAGCTGCGCCCTCAACATAAAATGGTGTTTATCTCTGGGAAACCGTAATCTTAGAATGTCAAACAAGCAAGTACCTACTCTAGTGATTGTTCACCTAATGGGTAACAAAAATTTGCAGTTAAGATGGCTTTGGGTTTCTTAAAGCTCTTTCATAGTCATGGTCTCGTTATCCCCTCTCGGTAATAAGAACCGTCTTCAAATGCAGGTCTTCTCATTCTTATTTTGGTGTAATTCTTGTTAACTCATGAGCAGAAAATAAAGTGGTAAGGGAAGGAACATTGTGAAGCAAATCTAGTGTGAGATATACTATATCAGGGGGATTCTAAATACTTCCTTTAATTTTCACCATTACTTCTGTTGCAGAGAATATAGAAACAATTTGCTTTACCTCTGAAAAGTTGGGTTTGAATTCTGCCTCGGATACATAGTAGCTAGCTGTATTTCTTTAATCATGCTATTTGAATAATTTCTGAGCCTCTTGTTTCCTTACATATTACTAGGAACACTATCTACACAATCTACCTCATATATTTGTTATGAAAATTATATGAGATAATGTATGCTAAGTATGGATGAAGTACATAAAACATAGTGTATGAATAATGCTCAATAAATTTCGTTGTTTCATAGATGAAGAAACAGAGGCTTAAAGAGTTAATGTTGGTCATAAAACTAAAATGGCTCTAAAGTGACAAAAACTAAAATGCCCCTAAAAATACAAAAATATAATAAAAATATTATACCCTCTTCATTATTTGAATATTTCTTATTTATAGAAATAATAACTTCCATTGTTCTATTACTCTTATAAGATCCATCCCAAAATAGCATCTCGTAAGTTATATAGTAATTTCACACATCTTTATTTCTCATCTTGAAGCGTTATCAAATTGAAATAGATGAGTGTATAGCAATGGTAATACTGATGATATGTTATGGTTCTTATGAAAATCTGAAGTACAGTGTTATACTAACATATATAGTCCCATTGCTTTTATTAGGTGTTATTAGCAACAGCACCAATTCTGAAAGCTGGTAGGGTCTAGTCATCACTGTCACTACATGTCTGTGTGACTGTGGACTATATGGTTAACTTCACAAATATTTACTATAAACCTGCTTTGGGCAACAAATTCTGGATGAAAGGAATGCAGACTCTGCCTGTAAGGAGAATACCAGACAAGCCCTTCAATACACAATGAAGTCTAATAAGTTGGAGTATATATATGTTGTGCTTTGGGTACAAGTGAATATGAAATTCCAACTAAGGTAGTCCTAGAAGTCCTTATGGAGAAAGTACCATTGAAAGGACCTCAAAAGATTGGCAGGATTAAGTAGAGATGAGTAGGATCCCCAGAGGTAGGAAAGCACTAAGTGTCTTTGGGCAGCAACTCTACACTTTGGTCCACACGCTGGGCACAGACACTGAAATTACATCTTTGGTTCATTGAAGCGATAGAAGGTCACATTAAGGACAGTGCATTTTCAGGCATGTCAACAGGTAATTGTGAGATATTTGACTATGACATAAAATGACAGGCAGTGGGCAATGAGAAGTTATTTGATCAGGGATTAGGGGATGATTGATTGGCATGAGGAAATGTAGACTCAAGGAAACCGATAAACTAAAATTATGTGATGTTTCTTGAATTTTTAAGACATTCTCTCTATGTCCAAGTTTGTTTATCAATAAGATCAATGGGCTGGACTTGGTTTATTGTATAGGCCTATTCCAGCTTTTATTTTCTGAGTCAATATTTTCTAAATTGAGTTCTGTCGAAGTCTATTCCTGCAAGATAACATGCACTCTGTCAGTTAAAAGAAAAAGCGTTCTGTGATCAAACAAATTTATGAAACATTGAGTAACAGTAATAGAGTTTGTTTGTAGAGGACTTCTCAGAGCCTTATTATAATAATGTTCATTAATGTTCATTGTACATTTCCAAGATAGAGAGTGTATATGTTCTATTATGTGTCCATGGAACCTTTCTGTCGTACATATTTTGGTGTCGGAGTTTGATGAAACATGTTTACTTTACTGCTTGTTCCACTATACATATGGGATTCTTTACTGAAATTATAATAGGTCTTGTCTCTGTTTTAAATGTTCTGTACAATGTACCTTTAGAGACTCAGGTGGTACATGCAAGAATTTCAGTGAGATATTTTCCATGTTACTTTGAGAGCTGTGTGGGAGAGACAAACAGGTAAGGCATCCCTTCAGTTCATGCCATGTGCTGCTGATACTTGAAAGTGGAATAGTAGTTCCCTCAGCCATCCAAGGACACGTTCGGTACTTCCTGTGGTGGACTATAGTGCTACTTAAACTCTTTAGTAAAAGCATTCCTCCATTTTGAAAGATAATTCTCTCTGACTTATCAGGCGCTGCTCGGAGGCAGAAACACATAAGGCAGTGAGAAAGGAAGGATCAATTGACTAGACAGTAGACTAGGGCCATCAACCTCTTGCTATCAGTGGAGCGGTAGATGTCATGACCTGAATGCCCACACATCTATCAAAGTGAGCTTGAAATTATCTCCTCAGAAGAAGAGAGTTTAAAGGAGAGTCTTAAGTAAGATATGACACTTGTCAGAGAAAAATAAGAAAATTGTTCCAGATGGTTGAGATTGCGAGAAAGAGGTGAAGAGGTCAGAGGAGACAGTGACTAGAGAAAAAAGAGAAGAGGAGGAGTGGGGAAAATCCTTGAGGGCTCGGACAGGTAGCTTAAACTTCTTCTGAATGACAATGAGATTACAGTGGGAAAAATTTTGATAAAAAATTTTTCTAAGTACTTTAGTATGCAAAACCAATTTTTTAGAGATATCATTTAGAATAGACTAGAAGTAGCTGTCAGGATAGGAGAAGTTCATAATAAAATGGCATACATTTAAATGAGAAGAGATCCAAGTGCGATGTGTTCCATAGCTGGTTGTTTTCTCCCCTTTGCCATAGCCTGTTTACACCTTGCTGCTGAATGTACTAACAGTTCCCTCTACTGTCTACTAGCAAGATGGTGATAGTGCAGTCAACATTGCCTGATTTAGTGTTAGTTATTTTAACCATCTTAGAGAAATACTGAAATGTGGCATATGCTTTTTTCATTAACTATTCTCCAGACTTGGAAGCATGACAAGTTTTCAGTTTATCAGTTTTTTTTTTTTAAATCAAAATATATCTCTTTAGAAACTGAAAGTATTTAATTCTACTTAAACCTGATCTTCCTCAAATCTCAAACAAAACAAAACAAAACAAAACAAAAGGGTTGATCTATTTCTGTTTCTACAAATTACATAAAGTAAAGAAAAACAGCATGTATGGTTCAACTGTAGCTTCTACAGGCTTAGCATTCTGGAGTACTACAATTGCATGAGTATCATGGGCCCATGTGACCATGGCCAAATTATTTGTATTTGCTCTTCCTTGGTTTATTCATCTTGAAAAATAACATTTACATCACAGAGTTGTTAGGATTGTAAAATACAGTTTATGTAAAGACCTTTATATAGTTTCGGAGCCCAGGTTCAAATTCTGCTACTTTAGTTCTTGGATTTCTTTCATATATATGTATGTCACGTTCACTTTCTAAATGCTGGGGATACAACAGTGTATAAAACAGAAAAATTTTCTGCCTTTTGGATATTATATTCCATAATTCCCAATTAGGAAAAATGAACAATAAATAAATAAGGAACATATAGTATATCAGCTATTGATAAATGCTGTGGTATTAGGAGTCAAATTACTGTTTGGTTTTGTTTTTTAATCAGTGTTAGTTTACTGGATAGCTTAAAGCAGTGATTGATTTATCTACATGGCTATGGATGCATTTCTCTACTGAATGATTATGAAAGCAGATGCCTTGCAGTGAGAGTGTAGCAGTATGATCATATAATTTATGGTCTAAATCAGGACTCTTTTGAGGATGATAGGAGAGCTGTGGGTATCATACAGGGACAATAGATGCAAATTGGGACTGTCTCAGGCAAACTAGGGAGATATAATTATCCTGGTAATCAAGGACTTGAGCAGAGGCATTTCAAGCAGGCAGTGCTGATATCAATGTAGGTAGCATCAGGCAAAAATGATATAGTCTACGTAGTAAACATATGATAGGGTAAGACTGATGGTTGCCAGAGGCTATAAAGGATTCATAAATTAAGTAGCTCATCATCAACTCAGAAGTTCTTGTCCTGTTACAAATAAGCTGCCAACCATACTATCCTGGGCTGCCCAGCTGCAACGCAGTCAGAATCGATATGGGTCCTTATATGGGTCCTCCTGCACTTGACAGCCTGGCTCCTGTTGGTCAGGTAGCTGTCTTTCATGGAGAAAGAGGCATGTATTTTTTCTTCCAGAAGCCCACAATGAGCTCATGCTGGATGACAGGTAGAATAATCACATGCCTATTTGAGGTTTAGTGAATGGCAGGGAGTGATACAAGTTCCCAAAAGACTGGGTGAGGTTTTAGTCCTTGGAGCTCTCTGGGTTATCCTTGAGATCCTGTTCTTCCAGGGGTCCTCTCTGCCTTCTCTTGAGCTTCCCCCTACTTTGTTCAACTTCCCTCTGCCTTGGATTTAGGGAAAGTTGAAACTTTCAGACAAGTGTGAGTGAAGTCATGACAGAAACTGAGATCTTTTTATTTTAAGTCAGGACCTTGTTGTTAGTTATTGCTAAAAGTAATTATAATCCCAATCTGTGTAGTATTTTAAAGTGTCAAAATGCCTTGCACTTTAAAATCTACTTTCATTGATGACAATGGCCTTGTCAGATGTGCTAAGTATCATCATTGTCTCTTTTTGATTTTACTGGTAACCCTATATTGTAGTCATTAGGTAGTACAAGACTTACACAGATTCCGGTCTAAAATTTTGGACTGTTGTGATCCCTAGACTGTTTTTCTAGACTCAATAAACATATAGTATTTGTGTATTTAAACACACAGTAAGACACTTAATAATTTTCAAAGAACTGTTTAAGCTTGGATTTATCTTTTGCTATCTATTCTTTTTCAGCAAAGGAATTCCTTCTTTCTTCCTCCACTTGTTCATACGCCCGAACACACACAGATCAAATGTTGTTTGAGGAACTGGCACAAATTTAAATGTTGATCTAAATACAATAGAACTATAAGAAATGGTCCCTAGACTTTTCATTGAAATGATGTAATTCAAATAACTTCCATACAGAAGACACTTCTGACAATTGTATGTTTTTTGTTCCTAGGTAACAATAATAATCACTACAACAGTAGTAATATTTACATTGTTCTAAGCAATTTACATCTGTTCTTATTTAATGTTTATGTTATGTCTATGAGTCAGTTATTATTATTATTTCCATTACAAAGATAAAGGAGGTTAAGAAACTTTTCTGAATTTGGACCTGGCTCTCCTCAGAGGTTACTTTCTTAACTATTTGCTGTTGCTCATAGGTGTGCAAAGAAATGATTCAAAAGCCGTATAGAAGGGTGTGGATTCTGAGTCATACTCATTTCATGTTAATCTCTGGTCCTGTAACTGACCAGCAGCATACTTTACACATGCTATCAGTACCACTCAGGTTCTGTGTCTTCTTTAACTATAAACTAGCAACAGTAGTGGCTGCTTTGGGTCATTGCAAGGACTAAATTCATTTGTCCTTCTCTCAATTTATCAATTAATCTGATATTTTTGACTACCTATTATGTTCCAGACACTGTTCTGGGTTTTCTGGAAAACATAGGTGAACAAGAGAAGCAAGGTGTTGGTCTTAGGAAACTTGTAAACAGGCAAGAGGAAGAAACAAAAAATGTAAACAAATAGAAAAATTGTAAATTAGGGGTGGCTCCATAGTGTAGTGGTTAGCATGTCTGCTTTACACGCAGAAGCTCCTGGGTTCGCATCTCAGGTGGAGCCATGGATCATACCCCGGGACGCCAGGCCCCAGGTACATGCCCTGAGCGTGTGGGAGGAGACATCCCACCTTCAAAGACCCAGTTCTTAAGGGGAAATGGTAACATCCGTAGGTCAGGGATGGAAGTGGTGGTGGTGGCGGGGGGGGGGGGGAATTAAGAAGGGGGAAAAATAAAAAAGAAAAGTTGCAAATTGTAAAATATGCTGTATAAGAAATGGAATAAGGAAGTTAAGAATGGAAGGGGCATATTGCTAGATTATCAATTCCATGGGTATAGTGGTTATATTTGTCCTGCTCATTACTGTATTCCCAATGCATATATGGGCATTCAATAGTAATTGAATGATTATATAAATGAAAGAAAAATAGTGTAGAATTATCTTTAGAAACAGCTTCTTTAAAGAGGTGAGATATAAGCTAAGATATAAAATATGAGAAAAGTTGACCATTGCAAGAACAAGAGAAAAACACTTGCTAGGTAAAGAAAACAGCATGGACAGAAGTCCAGAAGTGGGCAAGGAAGTTTGTCTTTCTCTACCTTGGCACTGGATGAAAAGAAAAATGTTCCGTGAGAATAAGAAACCCTTGACTTGGCCAGAACATCAGGCAAGAAAATTTGCTCTGGAGGGACATTCGAATAACTCAGACCACACAGAATAGGCACAGGCAAAGCACTACTGAAGATGAGGTTATTCTTTAGAGTTACGAGATATGATGTACTATATTCTGAGTAAGAATTCACAGGCATAAGCAGAGAAAGTTACAACAAATTCAGGCAATAGAATAGTCTAATGGATATAATAATGAGCATGTTTGAAATAACGATATAGGACAAGACTCAAAGCTATATACAAAATAAATGAAATATTTTAATATAGATTTGAATATCTTTTACATAATTGTTGTTAATTACTGTTAAACATATATTAATATCACCACACATACAAGCCATTTAGAAACAGGAGCAGTTCAGAACCTAACACTGTGACCTTATATAATAGACCTGACAGCATTTTCCCATTTACACATATTAGTTGCATAATTTCTTTCCTGAAATTTCCCATTTCATATTGCTTTATTTAATGCTCATTTCAGTTCTTCACCATGTCGCAGCATACACACAATGGTTTATATTTAGTATTCTCTAAAAAATACAAAGGAAAAACTAAAAAGAGAGGCCTATGATTGATTGCACATTTAAATAAATGCACTGCAGATTGAGACAAATGCACCAAGCGTGTGTGTTTCAATCACTGTATCGTCACACAATTGAATAAACACACATGTACAATACAATGCTTAATTGAGTGCAGCAAGTACATTTATTTTAGTGATTGCACCATTGCATATTCAGGCAAAGTCCCTGAGTGCACTTTGGTGGAGCTAAAGTCTGTACACGTATACAAGTTTTAAATATTTCACCAATTTTGATAGATCACAAATAACCCACATACTTTTAAATAATTTAAATAAAGTGTGTTTTAGTTCACAAAATTTACTTTTAATGGATTTAAATAAATTTTTGATCTGGTTATTAGCTCCCCAAGAAAAAAACAAACATTAAAACACTAAATGTTCCTGTCTCTTAAAATGTCACGTTTGTCTCAGTGAGAATGAAACAGGACATTGCCTCTGTGCCCAAGTACTTTTTCTATGACAATCGGGTCTGGAAATTGCAGTTCCAACTCTTTAGGCATCAAGCATTGGCCTCATTTTGCTTTAGGACTGTTCACATAGCTTCGGTCAAATTCAGTATTACCCCATGCATGCATGCACATCTGAGGGCCAAATCTAGGCTATTAGGTCTAAAGACCCAAATGGAGCTTGCTAGATTCTTTCATGCCTCCTTCATGCTCTATTTACATAGATGTTCTTTTTCAAAAGTGCTGCCATACACAGATTTCGATGTCATTTCCATTAGTAGCATCTTGAAAGGAAGAAAAAAGAAAGAAAAGCTAAATAGTAGTGTTTGTTTTACTGTGTCAGCTTTCTAACATCTGTTCCATTTTCCAGGTGTGATGGACAGGTGGTAATGAATGTTCAGTACCAGGCACCCAAAAGAAAGTTGCTCAAGTAACAAGTTTTGTAGTTTGATCCTTTTCCTTGAATGTATTGACTTTAATTGTTTTTCTTTAATAAGTACTTTAAAAAATTCATTCTGTTAGTTCTTTTCACATTGAGAGTTTATTAATTGGAGAAATCTTCCAGTAGATATTTCTAAAAATAGAAACATTGCAATTTAGTCTAGGGTAGCTTTTCCAAGAGTGAGTTCTGCAAATTTAATTCCAAGTAATGTTACTTGGGAAAAAGATACTTTGTCAAATAGGTTTGGAAAAATATACATTCTAACAATATTAGCTAACTTTGATTAAGTACTTGCTCTGCACTTTGCCTGCATTAATTGATTTGAGGTTATGTTATTTTTCCCCCACTTTACAGATGAGAAAAGAGTTTAAGAAGTAAAATAACTTCTTCGTGTGTTTCCTAATTACAGATGTACAAAATTTATTAACTAAGGAGTCCTGTCATGAAGTAACCTGGTTAACTTTTTGTTAAACTAGAAAACAAAAATAAATGAGATAAAAAAAAAAAAGTCTGGCTGTGCCCAAACAGAATAATATGGTTTTTAAAAATAAACATGCTGATCAGTTTAAAAGACAGATCATTTAATAAAAAACCAATCAAACTGGTAGCTCAATGATGTCTACTCTTTAAATGATTATTTGCATCTTTTTCTTAACACAGAAGGTCACTGCTGGATTATTCCAACATAACCAATTAAAAAGTGAACAATTAAGTCAACCAACCAGTCATGATGACTTGTGACTGATTTTTCTTCCCACTAAATTGGTTTACCCTCAAAACATTTTAATGGTATTTCTCTTGTCAGTGCTTCTTTTATTTTTGTAGGTTTGCATTATAAGTAAGTTTGTGCTTGCTTATTATACACATATAATTTTGTCCAAAGTAGATATAGCCCAAAGAATAGACCATTTAACCATGGGATGAAGTTTCATGGCAAGGAGAAAAATCGCTGTGCTCGTTTTTAAATAATTAGTGAGGGAAAAATAAGTTATTTTTATTCTTACCTTATCTGAAGCAGTATCATCTGATTTTTGTTCACATAACAGAGCAGATAGATCATAATAAAACATACAGGTTTTTTTTACCCACTTCATATCAATTAGATAAAAGTAATACAGAAGAGCATAGCCCATTAATGAACACTTAAAGATATAAATGTACATATTTTTTCTTTGCTCTGACAGAATGCATGTCTAAGGTCAGCCAAAGAAATAAGAATATATAATATCACAAACTTTGAGTGAGAACTAAATTCGGCTTCAGCTTCTTTGTCCTAAGATGTTTTTATTGCCATTTTATCCAGCCTCACCTTAGCTTTTGCTTAAGATGTTGGTGAGATGATGAAAGCTGAAAAGTAAATAGGTGCTTCAATAAATGCAAACAAATGAGTGCTTTCCTAGCTAAGCATTACTGAAAATCAGCCTTTCCTCTGAAGCTAATCCCTCGACAGCTAAAACTGTGAATTTTCCCCTCAACATGCACACAGATGGGTTGTGACTGAGAATGACAGATGAGTTGTGTTTGGGGGGATTAATGCGCATTATCATGTTAATGGATGCTTAGGTGAGGTCTGAGCAAGTCATAGGCCTGGGCAGAATCACTGGGGTTTACAGAACTCTGTGTGCTCATGCTCCTCTTCTCTTTCTTCCTCTTACTAATAATTAACTTGTAATGTTTAACATTTTTAGCCCACCAAATGATCCACAGACTACTACCTCCCTAAATCCTTGGAGCACTTATAAATCTGGCACCATGAGTTCTGTCCTTTGACATGCAAAATGCAAGCAGTCCTGCCTGATTTGTCCTTCCATTGCCTTTGTGCATTCAGCTCTCTCATAATCCAGAGTCTACTTTGTTGCAATCGCTTTTGAAATCTGACATATTGATCAAGAGTTTAGCCTTAGTAACTACTGCACATATATCAACTGTTGTTGAGTGTGTCAGGTCACATTTGATGGCAAGATGATCCTTTACCCAACTAGAAGAGCTCCTGCAGCTCACATGAGTTGATTCTGTTAACCTCATCTGGCGAGAAAGGTATGTTTTTGCATCATCACTAACGCAACAGAATTTCATAGCATCGGTTCAGGATCTCTGTAAGGTAGAGGCAATGGAGATATCACCAAAGAGATAAAAATATTAAAGCCTTGCCAATATTCTATAATGGCTTGCATTTTTAAATGAGGGCAAAAATCAATAAGTATTAATGTCAGACTTTTATGTCCTTTTGAAATGGTCTAAAAATGGCTGGTTGTTTTCTGTTTGGGTTAATTCAGCAAACTCCTTTTCTATGGATAATTGTGTCAATATTATCAAATCAATATAGACAAACCTTTCTTTACAGGTCTCTGCTTTAAAAAAAATGCTATTGTTTGTGGAAAATAATTTATGTATCACAACAATGTCCCTCATACCCTAAAGTAATATTTACTAAACAGTGTAGGGAGTTTGTTGAAATTCACTCAAAATCATTTTTAAAGAGAGGATTTCCACATCACTCTTAAAGGGAGAAGCATATAAGGGGAAAATATTTATAAGAGGTTCACCAATAGAGTGATACCTATAAAAGGTAAACCACATGTCTCTGCTAGGGAGAATCTAGGTTTATTCCTGTCAGAGAGTGGTTGTCCACAGTGGCCCATTTAATTCCCGATGTTTCTATTTGTCTGAAAAACTTAAAAAACAAAGTAATGGCTTTCTAAATGAAGCTGTCCCATGTTCGAAGAATGCCAGAGACGGAGGGATCTTACTCAGCAGTAAGTTCCCGCTGCCAGAAAGTGTATCAGAACCATTGGGTCTGCAGAGGGGGACATTGAGGAACAGGATTTCCTTCTGATGAGAAGTTAAGATTAGAACCCAAATATCCAGATAACTCTTCTGTGTCTTTTCAAGTAAACTTTCAAAACTTCATTCCAAAAGTAATCAAGAATATTAAGTACATATACATGCTTTATTTTTTTGATCCAATAATTTTTATCTACAATAGTTTGTTCTAAATAAAATCAAAGTATCAATTAATTCAGTACAAAATCCTTAGTTATCTGAATTGATGAAGTTTTGGCCACATGTGTTAGTCACATTAACTAATCAATTCTCACATCAATCTTATGAGTTAGGTATTTGCATGACTATTTTATACAGGAGGAAACAGATCAGAGAGGTCAAATAGGTTAAGAGGGCACACAGCTAAGAAATGAGGGATATGTTAAATATACAAATATTACTGATTCCCAAAGGCTTAATCTTTACCTTTATGATGTATTAACTTATGGAAATGCAGCCTGTGTATAAAGTTGCTTAAAGTTTAAAACACATTGCTCACTTCAATGCTATTCTAGAAATATGTTTGGTGTCAAAATAAGTTCATGTTTCCGGAAAATTACTACACGGTTCCATCAGTAACTTTCCTTCTCTTCATTTTTTTTTCTATTTTCATTTTATTGTCTCATTTTATGTTTCCTCATCTGTTTTTATGTATGACTCAATTTAAATAATTAAAAGAATGATAGTTAATGCCAATGCAGAGTGACCATTTAGCTCACTTCACAAATACCTCAGCAATTTAGACACAAGAAAGCCAGACTGGGAAGGATTCTTTATTCAAAGTTAAAAACAATTTAATGGATCAACATATAAATTTTTAATGCTGTGTCATAAATAACAGCAAGGTGCCATGTTTTGGAGAATTAACTTTAGATTATACATCAAAAGTAATCTTTGGTAGTTACCCCAAAGGCCTGAAGTTACTCTGCAAAAAGCAAAAGCTACTGAAAAAAATATGAACAGAATAAAAAGCAGTCCTCTGAATTAGTTAATTAAAACATTAATTAATGGTTATTAACTTCTCACCATAGTTGCTTCATTTAAAGCCTTGATATTAATAACTTCTGTCCCATATCATAAGTTTAGTATGAGGATAAATGTGATATTATAATCAATAGAGCATTTTAATTCAAGGTAATCCTTAAAGGACTAAAGTAGGAACCTCATGATTTCATGAATTTTGACTAAAATTCCATGGAAAAGAATTTTTTTGTACAAAGTAGACTCTGGATTGTGAAGGAGCTGAATATACAAAGGCAACAGAAGGCAACAAATCAGGAAACTGAGCAGAGGAAAAATCTGCTTTCAGAATAGATATTGTTTCTTAATGGGTCAGACCCAAGGGGAGGTACTGAAAGTAGCAAATTCAAGAATCTTAGTAGCATTCCAAGCATATGTAGGGTCAAAGCATAGTTTTAAAATTGTTATTTTTGTATTTTTTTATTTTTAGTAAATGTTTATGCATGAGAATATTTTACACCTTGAAAACGTATACACAACTTTTATGACCTAAGGGCGAAACGCTTTGATAATAGCTGGATATGAGTGTAAATTTCACAGAAATCTTAAAGTGAAAAGATATCTCGTTCCAATATTTGTGCTTTCAAAAAGGTTCTCAATCTCCTATAACAGCCCTTATGGCTGGTTTCTAAAAGGAAACATACATGTGTTGTTAACAAAAAGTTGTATCTTCCAAATATTAATCCAAAGTAATTCAAGTTTTCCAAGTTACATAACATTCTTTGTTGAGCACCCTCTTACACACAGAGGTCTAAAGAATACAAGGGGAGGAGGAGGAAGTCAGCAACTTTTTAAAAAAGCGTCAGCAAATGTTATTAGTACTGCATCGGACTCTGCAAGAAAGTGTGCTGCTGCCTGTAGGTCTTCCTCAGGTGAGCTGCTGCAGAAGGCAGCTGAGGCCAGACTGCTCTAAGGACCCTTTTCTGCCTGAGCCCTGCTCTCCGCCACAGCAGTCCTGTAGACAGGGCAAAGTCCTGTGCCCTGACCCTTCGGATTAGGTGGGTGAGGATCTTTTAGGAATAAATCTTGAGCAGCTAGGATCTTCAGTCTGCATATATAATCTTCTGCTTTCATCATCTGAAACCTGTCAATGCCTGTTGCCAAGGAATTGGAAGAAAAAGAAAGGCTTACTCTGCAAAACTTCTTTACAAGGAAATGTGTGAAATGAAAATTATTTGAAGTAATGCTCCCATTATGCATTCTGGAGTCAGACATTATGCAAAAAGATACTCCTCCCACATGCCCCGTCCCTTCTGAAAGTAGCCTTTAGGATGAGAGCATCCCTTCTATCATTACCTGATGCTGCCTCACCCACAGTAAATATTTACCATAACAATATGGCTGGCTTTGCGGGGGTTAACTCACTTTCTCCTAGCCTTTCTCAGAGCTTTTCTCTTTGGAGTGGTGGGTTTATTTGTGTGATCTGAAGAATATCTTCCTCTGCTCTGATTAGATAGAAGCTGTGACACTGGGCTCTGATCCACACACACAGGGGGTTGGTAGAGGTGCCTGGGAGGGATCTACATTAGGTGATGCTCTTGGAGAGCAGATTTGTAGCTTAAAGGAAAGTTATTTCTGCCAGATCATTTCAAAGGTGTTTCTTAGTTAAGTTCTCTTCCTTTCCCTTCTTTTCAGATGGATGTAATGGTGTCATTTTATCTCCACACAGGAACTTGTGTCAACAGCTCCCTCCACGGACCATTCACTAGAGTTGCAATGTCACAGTGTCAGGATCTTGTTCTGTGTGGTTGTTTTCTTTTCTTTTCTTTTTTCTCTTCTTTTCTCGTTTCTTCTTTTCTTTTCTTTTCTTTTTTTTCTTATCTAGAGATAATTTTTTTCTTTTTCTTTTTTTTAATACTTTTGTAAACCTCCCTTTTTCTTTATGTCTGCTGTTAGCTGAGGTCTCTACTAGTCATAATGAGTTTATACAACTCCAGTCACATGTCCTGGGGCAAGCCTGGAGCTCCACTTCCACTCCCCTTTGGCTGGTTGGGGCTCTCTTTGTTACTTCTTTAGCACTCTGCTTCAAAAATATTTCTCAGCTTCTATGTACCTTAAAGGTAGAACTATTAGACATTCATTTTCTTTAAAGTTTGATTATAATATGGAAGAATTGTATTAGTATGTGTTTGTGTGTATGTATATCTTTTATTTATTTTATTTGTTTTTTAAAGATTTGAGACCAAACTTGAATACTTCCTATTAAAAACCTGTTGCTACCAGAAGCGTAAATGCTTTTAAGCCTGATCATAACTGTGAAATTGTCTGATAATGATGTACGGACTGGCTTCCTGCACTTTGCCTTTAGCAGAAGAGTTTCAAGATTGTTTTCATTTATTGCCTGTTGAGAAAAGCCATAGGGAAATGTCAAAGTAGTACTCAATGACATGTTATACTACTTTTAAGCAAAGGGTAGTTTTTAATTTTTTATTGTTAGTACAATTGCCTGTGTGTGTATTTCTTTATTCTGCCTTTACATCACATAGTTTTCTTTCTTTAAGCTGTACAGTGGCCCTTTGATTGCCAAATCTTTTCTTGCTTTGTGATTTGGAAGGAATGGATTGCTTACCTATTAGAGTTCTCATCAGATTTTCCTTAAGCCTTGAGATCTTCTCTCATTTTCTTTGTCCCAATACATGAATCAGAATGGGAGTGTCTCTGTGGGAGGGGAGGGAGGAGAGGAGACTGAGCAGAAGAAAAATCTGCTTTCAGAAAAGATGCTGTTTCTTAAGGGGTCAGACCTGAGAGGATGTATTGAAAGTCTAGCAAACTCGAGAATCTTCCCTTCCCTTCCCCCTGCTCAAACCTCCAACATGGGGGAGATTCAATATTGACTGTCATGTTATCCACTGGAGAATTTTACTAATAAAATTATATCCCTGCTCTACTCAGGTTAAGTTTACATGTCGCCACAATGATGTATTTTATTCCAATTTTGTTATTAAACTGTCTCAGCAATTCATTTGAAATTAAGTCATCACAATTAAACTAACAAAGTTTAATGGAAGATTGTGAATCTTTTATATAAAATGGATTTCTCCCATGACAGATTATTATTGTTTTGGAATGCCCAGTGATAAATCAAGGTAGGGTGATACTAAAACACAATTTTAACAGCATTTATGGTTATCGTGTGTACTGTTTTATTATTGTCATTTTATTGTATTCATAATGTAGAAATAATATAGAAATGTATGGTTTATCAAGTGATGACCAGTGGCATATTGTATCTTGTTTAGAGGGAGTCCGTCCTCTTGCCTTATTGGGAATATAGAGTTTAACAAGACACTTGCCATCATTTCCTTAACAGGGATAATAAACAGAACAATTCTGCATAAAAGCTCATATCAGCTTCTTTCATGCCTTTTCTTTTCAGAAGGCTGCCTAAGGGTTTAAGCAATTTACTGGTCTGACCCGCATCCTTTCTCTGCAGTCTGCGGTTCTTTTGTTTAACATTAGTATGTGGGCAAACAGCATTCTGAGCTGTGCAGAGCTTATCAGCCCGCGTTCAGTCGACCGGAACCCCATTCTATGTATCTAAGCGGGGCCACATTTAATACTTCACAGTGGGAGCATCTGCAGTTTCCAAAAATGACTTGTTTATCAGATAAACTCTGTCCTTGCTCTGACAGATGTGGTGGATGGTGGATCTTCAGTATCATACTTCTCTAATATAAGGCTTGTACAAAATATGGTATGCTGAGGGACGATGAGACCCACAGACCAGAGTCATGACAAGAATTATTTATGTAGCTCCTATCCAACTGCACTTGCCTAGAGTGGCAGAATGAAGGCCAAGTCTCAGTTTCTCTTTTGGAATTGAATAAGTAACTAATTCCCATATTACCTGAAGTGTTAAGCAGAGAAAAGACATTTTCACTGTTAACATAACGTTTTATGATTTCATTGGTAAACACTGTAAGGTGCCTTAGTGCCGTTATCTGATAAAAGCCAGGAGCCTGAAGGGGCTGACTGAAATATTGATCATCATGTACCCAATGGTACCAGAATGTTGGGAAGTTAGAAGAACAGGGCTTGGGAGACTTATCTGCCATTAACCCAAGATGATGCTAATCTAGTCTGTTAACTCAAGTGATCTTTTCTTACAATTTTGAGTAGAATGTTATGAAGTTATTTTAAACATATTGAGGATTCTTAAAACTCTGGTTCTAAAACATACAACTCTGACTTTGAGATTTTTTTTTTACTGTGGGCATATAGTATTATGCAAATATTTTGAAAGTATTGCCAATCTTTATGTATGTGTTATACACATGTATATATGTATAATATGCATAAATTCATATATTTAATTCATTAACTAAAAGATATTATATTTGACTTTTAATGACTAAAGCATTTCCTAATAGTATATTCTTTCTCAAGAGAATGAATTAAAAGATTTTTTTAAATGTGCACTCAGGATTTGTTCCCAAGAGATGTCCAGTTATGATGGAATGATCTAGACCTTACCCTGACATCTTAGAAATGCTAAGGTAGCATCCAAAGTTATGTTAAGTAACGTGGAATGGACAACCCAGTGCCTTCCCACCAGAACTGCAGTCACAGAACAAGCACTGATTTTAATTGATTAAGTCTGATCCTTAATGCAATTCACATTGCTTGTGGTACTCTTATAATTTAGCACATATGTTACGTTTCTGCTCCTACCTATAATTACTGTTCATATTAAAGCGTTTTCTCTCTAATTATTTCACTAGTAGTAGCCCCCTTCACCTCTCAGCTCTCTGCTAATTAAATACCTTTAAACATGTCTTTGTTATTAATTGTGAAGTGTTGCCATGACCATCTGATAGGATAATTATTTGGAAAATCAACTTTAAATTAATAACTTAAATTTCAGCATGCTTACATAGGACTAAAGGCAATATAATAAAGCAAAACAATAAATACCATGAGATGCATCTTTGAAGTCTATGTGGTCAAATCGTAGGCAAAGCATTATTTTATTCCTTACAAAAGTGCATTAATATAATCTATAAATCAACACAATTCTAGAAAACATGACAATGTGTTTTTTCGTTTTCTTCATATTTGCCTGTAGGGTTGAATACCCTTTTTAAGTATAGTTAAATACATCCATGGACTGTTCTTATACAGGCAAGCTTATCAAAGAAGCAGCCATTAAGGAATATATTCAATATCAGATTAGAAGACATTTGTGTCCCTTCCCCTACTCTCACTAATGTGTGCTAGCCAACTGTTCATGCAGAAATTGTAACTGTTAATGAGGGTTAAAAGGAAATTTTAAATTAGGTGTCATCTTTTGAATAAGGTACCTCAACTGTTTTATTCTGCCTAATATTTATTTTCTATCTTGCCTCTTGCTCTTAACACAACCTATCATTAAAAAAATAATAATTATTACAATATTTTTCAAACAAAACACACGCGCCCCCTTTCCTGGCTCTGCACATTTCCTGGGTCTAACATTTCTGATTGCACACTGTTTTTCCTAACACTAATTCCCAAGTGTCATATGCCTTGCATGGCTGCAGACTTTGGCCTTTTCACCTGCTGTTTTGGTTGGCTTTAGATGCAAAGGGAAGAATATGAGAAAGAGAAAGGGGGAGGGAGGGAAGTTTGGAAGACTGAAGCTAAAAAAAAAATGGCAAATGTTTTTAGCGCCTTCATCTAGACATGTGTCCCCTCACTCTGTGACATGGCTGCTCCAATGTTGCCATGGTGAGGATTTCTAATCATCCCTACACATGACAGGCTCCTATTTGTCTGCACTCCCTTGGGTGTAAATTTCTAGGCTTAAAAAAAAATCCATGTGAGCGTATCATCCGCCGTGCAGATGTTTCACTGCTTTAGAATATCAGGCAGCTGCTTGTGCCACCGTAGACAGCTAATTGGAGACTGCATCGTAGGAACAGAGGCGTAATTATGGCATAAATACACATCCTCTGGTGCATCATTGTATCTCTATTAACAGAAAATTTTAAACAGTGCTCAGAGTGTAATTAGTGTAGTTGATAAAGTTGTAAAACATGTAAATAAGGGAAATAGCAGGTACGTGGCCAATCCACTATCCAGCACTAGGGGATGCAGATTATTGCCTATTTAGAAATAATTAGCAAAGCTGCATTAGCAGAGCCTGTGTCCAACAGAAGCAAGGCAAACATTTATTCTGGTAACAGCTCTTTCTGTGCTAGCCATGAAAATCTACTAATATTGGTAATTTAGCCCTCATTACCAGAGGATAAAGCATGAAAAGAGCTCAGACATGAAATATGACAAGTAATATTAATTTTTATTCCAGAGGAAAGGATGCTTCCTTGGGTTGCATGCTGATTTCTCGGCAGGGTCTCAGCAGTGCGTGTGGAGGAGGCAGTGGGTAGCTGGTAGTTGAGAATTCAGGATGTGGAGTTGACTCCCTGCTGGAGGTCTACCCTGGGGTGGCTATGACAGTGGCTGATGAGGCATGCCACTGTTAGTGCCCAGCCAAACCTCAGGTCACAGTTCAAAACAAGCACTCAGCCATTAAACTTCAGTCCTTATGGGCCTGTGAGGGCTTATGTCCTCGTTCCTGCTCCTTTTCACCCTCCCAGCCCTTTTTCTCCTTCCTCTCCGACATTTCTTTTTTCTCCCCTGGAATGGTTTTGCAGAGCTGTACAGGCAATCAGATTGATTTTTGAGCTTGCACCGCCCTTTGCAACGTGCTTCTGATAATGAGCTGCTGTTGTTGAAGTGGAGAGTATGGGAGGGGTGGTTTCAGCTGCGTCTTAACTACGTCGTTGAGCGTTGGATGAGAAATGATCCTTTGGCTCATATGCATTGAAGATGGTGTCACTGAAGAATATCACCCTGTGACCAGGAATCATGAATGGCAAAAATTTGGAGCTTGTTTTACAAATACACTTCCTAATGAAGAAAAATGCAAAAGCACCGCTAGTTTCAGAAACCTCAATTCATTTTCCAGACAGTGGGATAAAAAGGCAGAATGTTTGGGGAAGAGCCACCTTTTTTTGCATTAATCTCTTGCTGTTAGCTTGTTCTTTGTTTTACTCTTGAAGTGAAAAAAAAATGGCAAGGGTTTAAAACCGAGCCTATGAAACCAATCATGTTTTGTGGCATTTGTAGTCTTTACCATGATCTCCTTATTTCCGTTATGCACAAGTATTGCTCCTTTTTATATATTTCTGGGCACACGCACATGTGAAGAGTCAATTTCCTGAATTACAAGTCGAACTGCTAGGAAAAAGTTATTATCTGATAAAAACTAAATTTCTACTCTCTCTGAGTCTCACAATATGTACAGAATGCCACATCAAATCATAAAATACTGCATCTTAAAATAAAGGAAGTGGAATATTTTATAATTTTTAAAAATGAAAATGGTGCATTCATGAACACATTGAATAAAGAGATGGTCTACTTTCTTTTTCAAATTGAAAATTATGAATCCATGAAAAAATTTTAGCTTCAGATTTGATAGACACTGAGGGCCATCTCTTATCCATGACACACCGAAAATGATGGTGGTACTGTCTCTGTGAATACCTTTCTCATTCTTCCTTTCTATGTTATAGCTTCTTAAAGGATACTAAGGTGGTGATGGCAGCTAAGAAGTACCTTTACTGTTGTAAGGCATGTTGAAAGTGACTAAGACAAAATTTGCCAATGCATTTCAACCACAAGCCATGTGAATGCTAATCAATATCTGCACACAAAATGCAAATTTGCACACTTACATATTTACATACTATATCTATCAGTACTCAACACACTGTGTTATTCAGCAACAGATTCTGAATTGTTTGTGAGGATGCATTTCATTTCCTTTTGTTCTTCCACTTCTGAACCAAAAGCAACAACCCCGACTGGCAATTAAAGTACTTTTTCTTAAATTTAGCATATCTCCCTAGCCCAGTGAGCTGAAAGTTAGAATTGGTGGCAGATGACCTGAACTAAAGTTCTGGTTAAATGTTACCTTAAGCAGGGTAACTTCCTTGGCCTCATTTTCAACTGTGAAATTGAAAATATCTCTTTTGTCTACTTCACAGAGGTATTACAAGAATCAAATGATGTAACAACCTATAGAAGTACTTTGTAGACTGTAAATTTGACTTAAGTTACTATTTATGTGATTTATCCCATTAGTATTTACACAGTTTATTCACTAAACAAAGTTATTACCATATCATCCCCCCACCCCCACATCACACTTGGACATTTTCCTGAGTCTTAAAAAGAAACACAAATAAACTCACATAACATCATAAAATTAATCTCTAACTGTGTCTGTACAGTGCCAAAACTGCTGATTCATAAATGAAATTGCAGTCAACCAACCAGATGTTTCTTCCACAAGATGCCAAATTGCCACTTTAACTGATTTTTATCCAAGAAATTTACTATGTGTATGGGGATTGGATATACGCTGCATTAATCATTTTCATTTCAAGTCCATGTATATAATTTGGGGTAGAGCCCATATACCTAGTTAAGTGCACAGCTCCTCACTTATTAGAGACAAATTTTGACTTTCTGCAGAGTGAACAGCACTCTGAGAAACTGCCTGGAGGAAAGTTTTGCCCAAGTTGCTGTCTTCCCCAGGGACCAGCCGGAGGCGCCTGCTGCTGAACAGCCCTTGTTAAGAGAAATCCCGGGTAGAACAAAGCTCTAATTTGCATCATCACAGTTGTTTTAACCCCTACTCTCCTACTTTCCTCTGTAGGCTTCTGTTTGACAGTTTTCGTTTGGAGACAGTACGCTGCTCCTCTCCACTCCAGCAGGATGCCCACTGCCTTCACTGAATTGGCACCGTAACAGATACCATTGCCAAGATCTATGCAAGGGCGGGAGGGATTGAAAGGGAACATGAAGCAAAATGATCCCTTAATTCAAATGAATTATTATTACCTTTCTTCACATATTCCTTTTCTCCTCCCTTATTATTCTCCTTTCAAAAGGGAGGTAATAGGTTCCAAATCAGACCACAAAGAGGATCTTCAGAATCAAGTTAAATTGGAATGCAAAGATTGGGGCTGATGGGAATATGGATTTGCAAGGTGCCAAAGTCTGATCTAATTTACATTCATTTCCTGATTTCCAGCCCTTTGGCATCTATTGAAATAGGGTTTCATTGTAGAATTCTGTATAACATATATTCTATATATGTTGTTTTAAATTTACTTCAGAACATATAATTTTATATATTTTCTTCTATGCAAAACGGTATGTATGTATGAATGGTGAAGTCTATGTGCCAAGTATTTAGTTTTATAATTTCTCTGGTGCTTCTCTAAGCAGTTTTCTCCTACAGGCCTGTAACTCATAATCACAGGGACTGTTCGCGAGTGTATTTCTCTGGGTCAGAAATTTTGCCAGCGCTGGCAGGAACCCTGGACGACTTTTCAGAAATCTTCTGTTTATTACTCATCCATTAGAAAGGAAAAAAATATTTTGCACCAGTAGTTGTTTCTCTTTTTCCTTTTAAACTACAGAAATAAAAGTGCCCGTTGTAAATCATTCACGCCAGTGAATATTGCATGCAGATCAGGCAGACAGCCCATTGGATAGAAATGGTATGGGGGTGGGGAAGGCCTTTGTGAATGAGTCCTGAAATGGTTTTAGCCAGGTCAAAAGTAGCTCATTAGTGGGCAGAACTGCTAGCTGCTCGTCCTTTAGGGTGCAAAAAGGCTAACCCATTTACTTCAGGAGTTTCTTATTGTTTTACTCTTAATAATAAAAAACTTGCATTTCTTCTTATTCTACTTGTATTTTGTGTAATCTAGCTTATAGGTAAACAGATCTTGAAAAAACAGTATTAGTTGATGTCCTAAATGAGATTTAAAAAATATCCCCGTGAGCTTGAAAAGTAGATTTTAGGATAGTTAGGATTGAGAGAGAGAGAGAGAGAGAGAGAGAGAGAGAGAGATTATCTCAGTGTTCTTAATATTAGGGAGAATTTAAAGTTTCTTGCTTGTACTTTAACATTTACTTTAGCATTCACATTTGTGCTCCCTCTCCCACCAGATCTCAGAATGTCCATGCTTGAGAAAACTTGGCAACAGAAAGCTTGCATTAGAATGACAAGTTTCTTCCCAAGAAGCTAACCAAATGGCAGTAGATCTATTGATGAAAGATTGAAAGAGGATTCTAAATTCATAATAATTTTTGAAAACATAATTCTTTTTTATAAATTTATTTTTAAAGAATAATCAAGTGTCTCCTAGAATCCCAAACATTGTTGTTATCTTTTGAGGGCAAAAAAAATCATTTAAAAGTCCTAAATTTCCTATGTATAAATGGAGACATATGTAAATCTGGCAGAAAGATGAATAATATAAGACAGATAAAATATCAGTATATATCATGTAAAATGCCATATGTTCTCTTCATTTTATGTTTGCATTGCTTTCATCCTTATTTTTTTCTAAATTAGTTAAGTAGGCCTTTTATTTATTTATTTTTTATTTTTGCTAATAGTCAAAAAGCAGGTCTAACAAATACAAACCGAGCATTCTTCAAGATTCTCAAAGTTCTAGTTTTTACCAAAATCTCTTGAGGTTCAGGACTTCGATAACTCCAAGAATATTCTGGTTGTTGCAGTTGATAACTAAATTGTTCAGCACCAAGAAAAGTGTTTTCGGCTACAGGGCTAGTACTTGATGATGATGTAAGCAAAGCTCAAATCAAAATTTCTGTTACTAGAGATTTATTGAGTATTTATTTATTTTTTTAAATACTTAAAATATTTTTTCAATTACGGTTGCTGTACAGTACTACATTAGCTTCAGGTGTACAGCATAGTGATTAGAAACTATATAACTTACAAAGTGATCACCCCAATAAATCTAGTACCTATCTGACATCATGCATAGCTATTACAATATTATTGACTATATTCCTTATGCTGTACTATTTTGTAACTACCAATTTGTACTTCTTAATTTCTTCCCCATTTTTTTCATCGACTTCTTCAACTCGTCTCTCATCTGGCAAACATCAAAATGTTCTCTGTATCTATGAGTTTGTTTTTCTTCTTTTAATTTTGCTCTTTAGATTCCACATGTAAGTGAAATCATATGGCATTTATCTTTCTATGACTTACTCCCCACTCACCACATAACTCTTTAGGTCCATCTGGGTTGTTGCAGATGGCAAGATTTCATATTTATTTATTTATATTTTTATGGCTGAGTAATATTCCATTGTATATATGTATCACTTTTCTTTATCCATTCATCCATTGATTGACATCCAGATTGTTTCTTATCTTCACTATTGTCAATAATGCTGCAATGAACATATGGATGCACATGTCCCTTCGAAGCAGTGTCTTGGGTTTCTTGGATAAATATCCAAAAGAGGGATTACTGGATCCTTCTTTGTCTCTGTTACAGCATTTGTTTTAAATTCTATTTTGTCTGGCATAAGTATTGTTACCTCACCTTTTTGTTTGATCGTTTCCATTCTCATGAAATATTTTTTTTCATCCCTATGCTTCAGTTTGTGTGTCTTTTGATCTGAGGTGAATCTCTTGGAGGCAGCATATGGAAATGTCCTTTTTATCTGTTCAGCCACTCCATGTCTCTTCCTGGGAGTATTTAATCCATTTGCATTTGAAGTAACTGTTGATAATTATGTAGTTACTGCCATTTTATTATTCATATTTTTTACCTTTTTTTTCCTTTTTTTTTTTTTTTTTTCTTAAGGAAGTTGCTCTAACATTTCTTGTAATACTGGTTTGGTGTTGATGAGCTCCTTTAGCTTTTTCTTGTCTGGGAAACAATTTATCTATACTTTAATTCTAAATGATAGTTTCGCTGGGTAGAGTAATCTTGGATGTATGTCCTTGCTTTTCATTACTCTGAATATTTCATATCGATCCCTCTGGCCTACTAAGATTCTGTTGAGAAATCAGCTGACAGAATTATGGGAGCTCCTTGTAGGTAACTAATTGCTTTTTTCTTGCTATTTTTAAGATTCTCTCTTTGTCTTTAACCTTTTGCATTTTAATTACTATATAGACATATAATCTTGATGTGAACCTCTTAGGGCTCATCTTATTTGGGACTGCAATTCTTGGGCTTGCATGTCTATTTCTTTTGCCAGGTTAAGGAAGTTTTTCTATCATTATTTCTTCAAATAGGTTTTCAATTCCTTACCCCCTCTCCTTTCCTTCTGTTACTCCTGTGATGATAATGTTCACACGCTTGATGTTTTTTCCAGGGTCCCCTTAAACTATCCTCATATTTTTTGTATTATTTTTTCTTATTGCTATTTTGATTGGGTGTTTTCTGTTGCCTTATCTTCTAAGTTGCTGATCCAATCCCCTGTTTCATTTAATCTACTATTGATTCCCTCTAATGTATTCATCATTTCATCTATTCTATTGTTCATTTATGACTGGTTCTTTTCATGGTTTCTACTCCATTTTTATGTTTTCCATTTCTTTGTTAAAGTTTTCACTGAGTTCATCTACTCTTTCCCTAAGTTCATTGAGCATCCTTATAACCAGTGCTTTGAACTCTTCATCTGGTAGATTGGTTGTCTCCATTTTGTTTAGTTCTTTTTAAGGAGCCTTGTTCCATTCTTTCATTTGGGATATGTTTTTTAGTCTCCTTAATTTGGCTGCCTCCCTGTGTTTGTTTCTATGCATTAGGTAGGGCTACTATGTCTCCCAGTCTTATTATGTAGTAGGTTTCCTGTGGGGCTCAGTGGTGCGGGCTCCCTGATCACCTTAACTGGGTACACCAGATGTACCCTTGTGTGGGTTGCATATGCCCTCCTGTTGTAGTTGAGTCTTGGTTGCCGTTTTCACATTAATGGGAAGAATTGATCCACAGGTTGATTGGTTGTGAGGACTGGCTATAACTACAGTGGAGCTTTATGCTGGGGCTGACCTGACAGAGCAAGATTCACTTTAGCAGGGCTCTGGTGCTTTCCCGTTTGCCCTTTGAGTATGTCATCCTTGGATGCAGCCCCAGGTGGTGCTCCAGCTCGGTCTAAAGCCAACCACCTGGCGTGCCAGCCCCGGGTCCTTCTTAAAGGGTCCCTGCACAAGGCTGAGTTCAGCCACCACCTGTGCCCTGCCTGATGCCACCTAGTATGAGCCACCAAGCAATTTGCAGATAGCCACCACCCATGCGGGGCTTGAAAGTGCTGCCAGAGGTCAAGCCAAAAACCAAAGCCAGCTGCCACTAGCACCAGGCTTCAGGCTGCTCAGCAACTGATACAGGACATACCTAGGCTAGATACTGCTTATTTGGGGTTTGTGAACTTTTGGGAGATTTTAGGAAATTCCACAGCATAAGCAAAGACAGGTTGTTTGTATGGAAGAGCCACTAGAAGTGGCTTGGGTGGGCCCACCAATTGGGTGGGCAGGGTCTCTGGGAAACACCAGGGCAAAGCGAATGGTGTTAGCCAGGTGGATGCAGACTCAGATATGGCATCCACCTGCATCTGCATGGGTTAACAGGGAAGGGCTCAACAAAGGAATAATGCCCTCTGCAAGCACTTCTGTCTGGGGAAAATTCTCTTTCAGCTCTCTCCCTGAAGCCAGACAGTTCAGTTCCTCCTCATATGTCCCTGGTTCCTTTCAAGCTGCTGCCCAGAGCTGGAGCTCAGAGCAAGCAAGTGAGTCTGTCAGTGAGTAAGTCCATGCATGAGTCCTTTAAGGGGAGTGCCTGGATCTCCAGCCGCTCTCTGTCTCGCTCAGCCACAATGTCTGCTATTTTTCATAGCAAGACGTTGTGGGGACTTCTTTTACAGCACTGAAACCCTGGGTTGGGAAGCCTGATGTGGTGATGGGATCCCTTGATTTTCCAGGGGAACTCCTGCAGCCAAGATATCCCTTCTGAGTTTTAACTACCACACATAATGTGGGACCAGCCCATTCCATGTCTCTGCTTCTATCAGTCTCAAGGAGGATTTATCTTTATAGCCTTAGTTGTAGGATTTCCATTCAGCTAGACTTCAGGTGATTCTCAGTGTAGTTTAGTTGTAATTTCGATGTAGTCATGAGAGGAGGCAAGTGCAGCATTTACCTATTCAGCCATCTTGACGAATGAGAATTTATTTTCTGTCACTATTCAAAGCCCACACTGAAGAAATAAATAAGCCACTCACATAGCCAGGCCTCACAGTAGCATGGCCATTCTAGCCATTTTAGATATCCGGATAAAAACAGTTTGGTGTCTAAAATTTTATGCTTCTTGGGTTTCCTTAAATGAGCCTACACAAAGGTACCAATAGCATACTCCATGTTCTTTTCTGCTTGTTGCTATTTGAAAAGGTCCTGGAGCTACTGTCCTCTTGGCAAAATCATCATGCTTATTTCAATACCATTCATGAACTGATTCCTTTTCATTTTGTTGAATGACTTTATGAAGCTGCAAAACACAGAACATCTTTGTGAGTGTTATTTCAAAAGGTATAAGATAGAATATTGTTGTTTACTGTTTAAAAAAAATACAGTTATTCCATCATTCCTTTTATTAATTTCTTTTGAGAAGTGTTATTATTTATATTTTTCTATTTCTAGTTCAACTTAATTGGTGAGATGGATGTGTATGTAAAGAATCTGACCTGAGAATTGAAAGAAATGAAAAGTAAAAAAAAAAAAAAAATTAATGTGGAATGAGAAAGTTTAAAGAGTAAGAATATGAATGACTAAAGATAGTAGACAGTCATTTTGACAATAAAAGAAATGAGAGAAAGGAAAAAAATGAGAAGTGGGTAGGCTACCCAAAATCCCTTATTCATGGATACTTATTTAGAATCTTATTCATTGTTTCATTTTCTTCCTAGCTTTTACCATATAATTTTCCTCTAGATGTGAACAGGGTGATGGAGAAATAATTTTCTTATATGATTGACCTATTCATACAGATAATGAAAAACAAAAATAAGACCTGTCCTCTGCTAAAAAAAATTTGGATGAAAAAACCATCTTAAATCATTAAATATCTAAATATATGTGAGAGATTAACAAATGTGTCCTATCTTAAATTTAAATTTGTAGGTGAGAGCCACCACTTTTCATGGATATATGATCATATCAATGATGCTGCCACTTTCTAAAACATTCTGAAATATTTTCTTTTGAAATTTTAAATAAAGCCATTTTATTTTACATGTCACATGACAAAATCAGCCTGGTTTTTATTTAAACTCATTTTAACAACTCTGTATTATTATTCATTACTTCCTTTATTTAATTTTATTTTAAATAGTTTCTATATTCCAGCATGAACTTGAAATAGTAACACCAGGAACCAAAAAAGAAAAACACCAGATAACTCAGTAATAGTTTCTACCTACGTTTCTGAACTTCATGCTTTTACTTGCTTAATTAATTCCAAAATATTTTATCTCCATTATAGTGTAAAACACAAACAGAGAGAGAAAACATATATATATGTACATATATATACGCATATATATATGTTTTCATATATATATATACACATGTAAATACACACACATAAAATTTAAATAGTTTCTATTAAATTAAGGGCCATAAGGCAACTTTTTTTATTTGAGAATAAAAATATAAACCAAGATAGGATTAATCAATTTCATTTCCTAAATGCATAAATGCTTCTATTACAAGGATATACATGGTTTAGGTTACCTGTTTTTTGTAGTTTGGGCTAAAGTTATCACTGGGGGTCCTAAACTATAGAATCTGAGTTTATAGGTAAATTTCAGTAAATTTTTTTTATTGAAGAAGACTATTAACATAAAATTTAATTGTGGACCTTAGTACTTGACACAAAATAAATATTTAATAAATCTGTGGTAACAGAAATTTTGATCAGAGTTTGCCTGTGCAGTCATCAATTTCCGTCATTTGAGAATTATGCAAGGTGCATCGCACACAAATGTCTTCATATTTAGCAAATGTCTGTTAAATTAAATGATCAATACATTTGTTTATCCCTAGATAATTCGAGGTGAGAATATAAGAGACATACTAATAAGCGGATGATCACAGACAGATTGGTGAGGACAATAATGCTAGTTGATTTGAGACATATTTTACCTAATATATACCAGAACTAAATTTTAATAAAGCTGAGTTTTCCTGTTTCTTTCCACTGTTTTTATCATTCACTTCCACTATTGAATCTATTGGTATATTTGGACTATGGAAATCATTATTTAATTAGAATGTCTTTTAAAATATATCTGCAATAATTTTGGAATAGTTTTATTTTCCACAAGTTTGGGGTTCTGTTATATGACAAAGTTTTGTTCATTGTCAATTAACATTAATCCAGTTAGATCACTTGCTCTTTTTCAATAACTCTCTTCATGGACATTTTTACATTAGTCTCAAATATATTAGTAATCATGTAAATAACTTTTGCATCATGTTTTTCTGCATAATACCTTGTTTAAGGTTCATTTTATTTGGATCAGGGTCCTTTATTCTTTGTTCTCTGATATTCTACTTCTTAGAGGTGAGCAGAATATTTACTTCTTCAGGATACACAATTACAGACACAAGCATGTAGGCTTGTCGGCAGTAGGATTCAGTTTTCAATTTTTCTGAGTATATCCCAGCAACATATTTGCAGTATATTCTTTCTCACCCTATGCATAGATTTTTTGATTTCAAAAGAATCATGAAAAGAACATAAAGTAGTGAAATCTGCTGGCAATCTTAGAAACTAGAATTCATTTTCTTCTTCCGGTCATCTCGTTTATTTTTGTCTCTCTCTCTCTCTCTCTATATATATATATATAGCCATCAAAGGTAGGAATATCACCAGCTATCCCTTTGAAAGAGAGAATAGGAAGGAGAAAGATTGTTTTCAAATCTTAGACTAATAACTTTCACTTAACAATTTCTAAAACAAGCTTAAAACGAGAATGCTTCCTTTAAATTAGCTGCCACTGTGCAAATTAAATTAGTTCAATAAGTAATCTTATTGTGGCTTGCTATGTCATGTAGCTAATTAATATATTATGATATGAAGATTTCTCTTTATATTAAATGTATATATAATACACATTTTATGGCTGATTTTGCAAAGCAATATTTAACTAGTGATAGCTGCTATGTGGCAGCTCTAAGTTAAATTTGGAAAGTAAACTTTGAAAAGATTAGTTATTTGTGCTAACTCATATCAATACAAACTGAGCCATTTAAAAGCATTAGTGTTCTTCCCTTTTAAAATTACATATATTGGGTTTAAATTACATTTCATTTTACTAGATGTTGTTAAAAGCCAAATTTGTGATGCTACTTTAATATTATCATCTAAAATTTAAGATAGCAATGAAAATCAACCTTCATAATTGTTCCCCAGGAATGAGTAAATGTGGTGGTTATTGTGTTCTTAACATAAATGGCATTAATGCTGCTATAAAAAAAGGCATTTAAAGTAGCTAAATTTAGAGTATCTTACAAATCCTTGAGTGTCTTAGTCAAAACTGGCCTCAGATTTTATAAACACCAATTAGTCTCACTTTTTAGAAAATGACTTATGGAAAAAAATCACTTAGAGCCATTTCAATAAACATGATTTTAAACACTTACAAACCACTTACACATATATGTGTATAAATATGAAGTGATAAGATTTGTGTATACCATGCTTTTTATGAAGAAAAACCCATTTTGGAAATAGAATACTATTTTAAATATTATCGAGTACATGTTCTAAATGTCAGCAAATTTAAAGGATAGCATATTTTGTATTTCATATTATTTAGATGTTGTTAGGAAACACACCCACCCAAACTCTCTGTCTTGGAAGGAAACATGCTATGACGAATAGCTTGGGAAAACTTTGTAAAAAATTCAAGTGCTTTCAAAATATCAAACTGTTTGAAGGTGGTACTATCATTAGTTTTGCTTTTCTGAATGAGGAAACTGAGTCTTAAAGACTTAAAACAACATGGCCACATTCACTGAGATAGAGCGATAGCGGTTTGTATTCTGTGCTTTACTGCTTCCAGGCTTGTTGAGATGGGGGGGAGATGATTTACAAAGTCTCATTTACAATAGTGGACAGTACAGGTGGAGGCAGGATGAAAGTAAATCAAATTCTAAAATTTGTGTTTTTCTTATTTAGTTGAAATCAATATAGATGAGAGAAACCATGAGGGCCCAAACCAGAAAAGAAACAACTAAAATTTAAACTAATGTATGGATGCTAGAAATATTGAAAAGTCATAATCAAGAGTGCTCGATAACTGACTGGACAGGAATTGAAGAGAGGACTGTGCAGAACGAGCCAGAAGAGAATGGACTAAATTGAACAGTTTACTCTATTTTTAAAGATCAACACAAAAGAAAATTACCAAAACTCTTTGGGTAACCTATCACAATGTTTTAACACTTTCTATTAAAAAGAGTCTTTTTACCTATCATGCTTCTCATTTGTGGGAAAAAAAATGAAAAAAAAATGCATTTTGTGTCTTAGACTTGATATTATTATTCTAGATAATTTATTTCTTCAAACTCTATATTACTCTTATTTTCTTTTATATGATTTTAAAATATTTCCACTTTTCTTATATTAAAGTTACTACCAGATTTAGTCCAATTTAATGTTCAAGTGTCACAAGTGCCTCTAATATAAATGACCTGGTATTATTTTTTTGTAAATTTCTTAAGTGACTTATAAAATATTTCCAGGTTGCCATATTGTAACTTTTTCTGCTCTCTCCTTCAAAACATGGGCATATAAAGAAAGGTACTCTTACTCCAGAATAACCGTATACTTCACAAAAATATTATTAGTTCAATAAATTATCAAAAGAACTGCTAAAATACACTGTCCTGCCCAGCGGCCCTCCACCCCCCCTTGTTCTGTCAATCCTTCGTTTCTGTGCTCATTTATCTCACCTGGATAAAGGTGGCTATGTGTATAGAATGTCTTTCCATTAGGCTACCATAGCTTTGAAGCAACCACACACTTGTTTGTCCTTCTCCTGTACATTTAGCTTTTAGATTTGGTTTTCTTACTTTGAAGCCTTTGGCTCAAATGTGGCTAAACAATCTTCAGTTTCACCAGTAGGTGGGGGAACTTATTTCTCTTTGCTTGTCACCATATTTTTTCCTTAGGAGGGAGTTCAGCATTCTTTTCTATGGCTATCTTACAATACCACTGATGTGTTCTGGGTTTCTAGTAACTGCTTTGTAGAGTGTAACAATGAGAAACCAAAAAGAAGATATTTGAGGAAATGAGGTTAATTTTAAGTCTGTTGAACACAAGTCAGTGAAATTTAAAAATTCATTTATTTTAAAATGGGCTTTACATTTAGTAATTAAGAGAAAACTGGTGGTCTTTGAGAAATGTCTTTATTTGGGAAGTCAGACAAAGATAGAAGCCAAATTTTAAACAGTAAGTATTAGATGATGAAAAGATTGCATACAGTCTGTACCTTAATTCCTTTGGATGTAACAGAACAAAATAGAATCAAATGAGATGGAATCTGTTCTATATTTAAAGATCAACAGAAAAACAAGTTACTTAGCTGTTTGAGTATCCTACTGTAATTTTTAAACAATTTTTCTATCAATGAAAGTCTTTTTATCTGCCGTGCTTCTGTTTAACCTATCTATTCTATTTGTTATATAAGGATGGGGAGTATTAGTCATCATTTTCCATTTGCAAAGAAAAAACACTTTTTATAGTTTCTTTTTGTGTGTTTTTCAAACACTTTCCCTTTCCTTATGTGCAAAAATCACTAGCTAAATTTAGTCAAAGACTTTAAATGTTTAAAGATAAAGAGTTCTTAGTTACAAACAATGGAAACTAACTTGTCAGGAAAAAAAGGACACTATACGGGTATTGGGTGGCTCACAGAAGTAAAATGAGTTAGATGACAGTGATCCATCTAGAGATGAAAATGTGCGTTAGTCCTCAGCATCGGTACACATGTTAAATGGATAGGTGTGGACTGACATACTTAGGTATTCTCTGAAGAAACTTTAGCTCTCACTGTGCCCTAACAAAGGTCTGCAATCAGGGAGTTCACAAAGCCACGCATGTATTCTCATGTTGAGAAAGCAAAAAGAAATTAGAAATACAAGATAAGGCAGAGGTCCACTGAAGTGCATAAGAGATAATGACTTTGACCTAATTGAAAATTAGAATTGGTTATCCAGTTTGTACTGTTTTGACTAAACTTAAGGTATACAGCACAGTATATCTACCCAAGAGTTTCTGATTTGAAGCAGAATTAAAACCTGAAGATAAACACAGAAATGTGCTTCACTATTAAATAATTTTCACAAAGTATATCACAACTGTTAACAGTCTTAATTAATATACTAATGGGTAAAATTTGTCCTTAATGGAGTTATTTTCACTACGTTATAAATTTTATTTAACAAAATAAGCTTATTAAGCAAAATGCAGATCAATTCTAAAATCACTGAGTAGGTGAAGGAATATACCTATTACATTAGAAATAATTAACTACCATGAAAATCCTTAGTCCAACCCAATAAACCACACAATCCAAGTCTATCTAAAAACAGGTGGTGCTATTTATTATCATGTATTACATCTCCTGCTCAAACTCCACTTCAAAAACATCTAAGTATGTCAGTCCAAGTATACCCATTTAACAAATGTACTGAGGCTCAAAGGTATTAACACACATTTATGCTCTAGTCTGGGACATTGTCATCTTGACCTCTGTATACTGCTGTTAAACACAGAGGATTTACTTTGAAGCTTTCATTTAAGGAATTGAGTTATTATCCTTTGCTTGACTTTGTCCATGGAATATTTATCATGATGCCCTGTAAAACTAAAATGTGTGAGAAAAGTGAGAAAAGGAAGCAATGTATTTGTGATTTATAAAGAAAGGAGGAATAGGCATAAATCAGATTTTTAAAATCCATTTATATGTACCTCTTACATAATCCATTTATAGTCTCAATATCCCTCCGTAAAATGATTTTTGTATGTTCTTAATGTAATCATTAGCAAAAGTAACTTGAAATTAATCATGGCCTGTGATTTCTAGAATCTATTGCCTAGTATTATATTTATTACTGGGAAGAAAAGAGGGAAACAACATTATTTTTAAAAGTACAGAAAGAAATAGTTTTCAAGCTGTTCCCTTAATGAACTAGAAATAGTAACCCTGTCAAATTTAATATAAAAATAGTGTATAAGCCTATGGCATCTATTTATTACTGGAGAACAAAAGCCTTCATCCATTTCCTTTAGAGAATGACATTTTTGTAATTCGCTGCCCATTTCATTTGTTCCAAAGGCCTTCGTGGGGTGACAAATATCCCACAGAAATGGCTACTGATACTTGATAGGATAATGTGAAGCCCCTCAGGACAAGGGCAAAGGCAGCAAACTTATCATCCTTTAGTTTAGCTTAGCATGGGTCAGTAACAGCGCCAGAGGTGACAGAAGATGTTAAAGTGTGGGAAGCAAGAACCGAAAGCTGTAGGAGGGGAGTTTTTATAGTTTATCCTTTCTTTTGCCAAGAAGCTACGGAGACAGCTTAAATCACATTGTTGATTTGGTTCACTGCACGCCACACTAACTGTTTCTGGAAAAGAGGAGCAAGGGGAAGAAAAATCCAACACTGATGGGTCATTCTCACCAACAGCATGTGCATTTCAACATGTTCTGTAGGAGGAGGAAATGCATATTTAATATTTTAGCTTCAAGTTCATATTTTAAGAATGCATTATCCTGCTGGAAGATCTGTGGTGAATAATCAGTAGGACATCGCCATTATATCAACCTGATAATTTTGCAGAGAAAAAAAAGCATTAGCAGTGTTGTCTTTCATTTGGGAGTTTTCACAATATGTTTCCATGTTAGAATAGATTAAAAAAAAAAAAAACTACCAGTATGACTCTACTTAAAATTTTAACTTGCAAATGTTCCAAAAATGTAGTTCTTTGAACTTATCATTAAAATTTGTCCATTAAGGACAATTGACTTGCATGAAATCTGAATATACATATTTTATTCCCAAGAAAATTAAAATCAGCATAGAACTCTCCCTCAGAATATTGTAAAAGAATGATATGCACCAGCTGGTATATTACTCCTGGTTCTATTAAAAGATCACGTGACAAAATTCTTCTAAACTTCAGTTTTTAAAAAAGAAAGTAAAAAAAATCTTCATTAGGCAGGTATCTCTCATCATAGCTGTCATTGCACACAATGACACTTGCAGAAACGTGATGGTTATACTGTGATGTCTCTCTAATGGCACATCTGGTAAAATGATTTCCATTTTGCAATATTAAGAAATCACTTTTATGTTACATGTGATTCGAATTAATTTGTTTTAAAAATTAAATTATACAATGCAAAAATTCCTAAATGACTGATAGGATAAAAAACTAAAAATGGTGATCTTCTTTCACAAGCAAGATGCCAACTTCACCTGAGTAATGAATAGCTTTGATTAGCATTTCGCACCATGATGTCCTCCATAAGAACTGTCAGTCTCTTTGATACATCTGTTTTCTTCTTAAAGCAGGAAAAAAAGCCATCTCTGAATCATTTTCTTGCTAATATATGTAATAAGATATGTGTTACCAACAGAAAATAATGAGTATTAAAACTTAAATATACTAAGTATATTTTAAATGAGTAAAACCCTTTGCAATTTGATATAAATATAAGAAATGCTATAGAGTGAGAAGGGTTTTCTAGAAGACTCCTTTTATTCCAGGCATATCTGGAAATTATATAATGCTGAATTGCAGGAAGATGAAGACAAACTGATGCCTACTTTGAAATAAGTATGTTAAATAGTTCACATACTTTATCTCTGAAAACCTGGTTGTGTGCTCCTAATAGCACTATTGCTGGCTAAAATTTATATAGTACTTTTTCCATTGAGTTGGAATTGTTCCCTTTTCAGAGAGAGGTTCATGTTTATTTCCAGTGCAGAAGAACTTGTTTTAGTTCTAAAGGTAAATTGAACAAGTGATTGCTTTCATAATATCATGTAATTCCTTACATGTTGATGGCTGTAACTTTTCTACTTAACACATTTTATTCCTTACCATGCCTGTCACTGTTTAAACAATCTGCGGGTAATTGATTTCTTTCTGTAAAACAGATAACATTTGCTTAAAGCTCTTCTGATAGCTTTACAGCCTCTGCATTAGGAGAAGCACTTCCGTCACCACTGGCATTCTTATAAATATAATTATTATATATCCATCAAAGACTAACAGGAATAGGAAAAGGCAATGCAAATATTTCCTGAGTTCATGTCATGGCAGTCATTATACTACTAGTGCTCATCAGACACTACTCACCTTGTTTCACTGCCTTGATCATATGATCCACCCTCCCTTTGAGCTTCATTGTTTATTTACACAAACAAACAAACAAATCTCAGTCTCTTTCAAACATGACACTATGTTTAATACATTAGTTTTCCTAATAATAAAAGTATTTTTTAATTTGAGCAGTGACTATTTCTCAACTATGATTCACCTTTTTACTCATAACCTCAGAAAAATAAATATGTAATAAGTCCCCTAGGTAAACAACTTTATAATGCACATAATTTGAATACAAATAATTCAAATGGCCAGAAGTTTCTCTCTCTCTCTCCTCTCTCTCCTATTTTGTTTTGCTTTCTCAAGACTCAAACCAATTGCCACTTTAGGGTCTCTTGTCTTGAGATAAAGTAGGAGACAGTTTGTGTCTCTTTGTAGTGGGTGGTGTACAACTCAAGAAAGCTATCCTGACTTGGTTTTTCATTTTTTAAGTATGTTTGTGTATATGTACATGTGAGAGAAGACTATCAAGAGAAAGAGAATCATAGCTATATAATATTCCAAGAGAAAGTATTTGCTTGTCTATATATCTAATATGACTTGATCTTTTCTTCTTTTCTTTTCCCTTTTTTCCCTTTAAAAAATTTATGCAATAGAAGACTAATTATTTTTCAAATCCCAAATGTTGGTTCACTGAAAAGTCCACTGCAAGCTGAATATGTGGGTAGAGTGAGAGAACCAGAAAGGGACAGTTTGATTTGAGTTGACAGAGAGTAGTCTGTGTGATTGGATACTGTGTATTAGTTTAGTATCTATAGTAAATATTAAGAGAAGCATATAATAGAGCAATAAATAAACAATCACCATCCGAACAAACAAATACTTTGTGATTTTTTTTATCCTAACTAAATCTGTTGGTGTTCTTTGTTTTCAAGAGGAAATCCTGAATAATGAGTCCAAATTAGCATTTTTATATTACATTTTTCTGTTTTATTAGTAAAATTATTTCTGCATTACTCATATATTAACATTGTTCTGCCTTTAGTTTATGTTTCCACACTGAATTTTTTGCTTTTGAAATAGAAACTGGCTACATGAGAATGTCTAATTGAATAATTCTCAGATTTATTTTTTATTTCTATTATTTCTAATTTAGTTTCTTGATTCAAAGCTAAGAGTGAAATTGACTCCTGCTTTGCCTGGAAAGCTGTACTTTGGTTCTATGCTCAAGCTTCTCTGGCCCCTTTCAACTCTGTTGCCTATTTTGCTGCACAAGCCTTCCATAACTCAGTCACGGTCTTTGAGCTATCTCTCCTCCATTCTGTCATCCCACTCCCACTTCCCAGCATTGGTCCAGCCAGTCTCATAACTCTGTGATCACAGAGAACTCCATCTTGCCACTTTACTTCAATCTGATCTCTTTGGAAGTCCCACATCTTACAGAATGTCTCTGTTTAGTGATCAGAAGAGAGTTGACATGTTCCCTGTCCCCATACTCCTGCTCACCCTTCACCCTAAATTTTTATAATCCCTGTCATATGCCATTTCTCTTTAGATCAATGTATAATCATATTTTAGTATCTACTTTTTAGTTATTGTCATATATCTAACACCGATTTATTCAAGTTCATATCATCAGTTCTGATTTTAAACTCTTGAGGGTGGATTTTCTGTCTGAGTAGTTCTTCTTGTCCAGTGACTTCTGTAGTATTATATGTAAGTTGATGACCAATAAGTATATTTTAATTATGATGCTATTTTACATTTTCTAACTGAAAGGAAGAGTAAGCATTCAATGATAGAATGCCATTCTTTCAAAAAGTAGAAATGTTAGTAAAAGATTTGAGTCACAGATCATCATTTATTCCTTTCCCTTGATTGATTTAGGGCTTCAAGAAATTTGCAAGTTTTATTATTTACTTCCTTGATAAAGTACATGTGTTCATTGTGCATAATTGTAACATTACCTTTTCTGAATTAGCCTTTTTTTTCTTTTAACTCTATATGACACCAGACCATTCAGATGATGAAGGGAAAAAAAATCAATCTTCTGAGTTTCATCCTAACAATTGAAATGTTTTATCTTAACAATTGCCACACCGATATTTTTTAGTAACATTTCTAAAATGGTTTAAATTCTTCCTGAAGATTTGTGGCATATATTTGGGCTTTATAATTCTTTGGGGAAAATATACTGTAGTTTTTACACTGACTTTGTGTAAAAGTCCCAGGCATAGCCTCAGGCCAAGGGATACCTTTACAAAAATGATGTAGAAAACTTGTTACTTCGAATCCCAGTTTATATCATTATGTTTGATTTGTCTTTAATATATCATAATACCTTAAATTAGGTTTACATTTTTTAAGATTTAGAGAGTATCAGTCAGAGATGAATAACACTGTATTGGTAATACTTTCAAAAGTCAAAGCAAAAAAGCATTGGCATTTGGACTGACTTGTGAGAGGTAACACAGTGTGCTAGAAAGGAGAATTCTTATTAGTGACTTATTCTTAAGAAAGTGTTTCTAAACATAAATTAAATGCCTTTCTCATGTCCCTAAGAGAGCGCTTCCAAGTGACCTATGAATTGAAGTCATTTGACCTTTGAAGTATATGAATGAAGCAATCTCTCTTCTAGCTAGAGATAATGTTGAGACTAGTATTAATACTACTGTTCTAATTGAAATTTATTTATGCTGTGTAGTAGTGGTGCAGACATCTGTAAATATTTTTTAAGCTGAAAAGGAGAAAATGTCTATATAAGAATACCTACATATTTTTCTATTACTGCTTCTTTCAACTATGTCTTTGGAGCCCTTGTTTAAATACTTGTGCCTGTGCAAGGTATGTGTTCCAAGCATGTGAAATGATGCTAGTTTTTGGTCAGTAAGTTTTAGCAGTGTAATACTCATTCCCTTGATCCTCCCAAGCACAGTTTGGGACTCAAGAGCACTGCATTAGTAGGTAAGCGACTACAGCAATTTAGCTGGTGTGTCTGAGAACTTTCCATTTTCTTACTCTAGATCTCAGACATTTGCTGTGTTGTGACTCAGCCTGTGGTCACAGGGATTACTGGGCTGAATGCTCTGTGTTGTGACAGGCCAGAGAAGTGGAATTTGATGTGAGAAGTACGAGGCAGATATCAATGGAGTCATAGAGATTTTGAAGTTAGAAGGATCTTCGCAGCTCATATGTACATGAAAGTCACAATGTGTTAGCTTTTTCATTCTGTTTTTGTCTTCCTTTTTTGTCTTTGTCCTATTTTTTGTCCTTCTAAAACTCAGGAAAGATTCCTCTTTCTAACTCTAAATAATCATCTGTAGTACCAGTGCTGTAAATATACTAAGCACTCAATAAATGTTCATTCTATTAATGAAGACATGTATTGTAAGCTCTTAATGCTTAGACATTACCACAATTATAGATAAATATGATGTTTCATGGCTATTAGAATCCAATGGAAATACTCCCAGTCACCATGTAAAATTACAACCTTATATAGAGACCTCTTGGAAAATATAGCAATATCCGAGAGAAGAAAATTAGAGCTTCTAATATTTTACCTATGCTGTTGCAATGCTAAAACATTGAATAAGAACATTCAACATCATTCAGAACAAGTGGAGTCACTTGTATTGGTCAAAGTTCCCAGTGTGCTAGTATATAGGGTTTTCCTTCAGGGAGAGGCAAACTTAGAAGGAAATAACAATCAATAGGGAATGATAGACTCCGAAGAATTAAAAATATATTTTCAAAAGACACTCCGAGGGGGAATTCTGGACCATTTTATAAAGAACTCCTAACAAGGGCAAGGAACTCCGAATATGTGGGGTATGAAATGACTAAAAGCAGAAGAGAGTTTTGCTATCTCTGAAAATCAGTGCTCCTTTTATTTGTCCAAGGCCTTTCCAAGTTGCTATATTATTCAAGACTCTGAGGCTACTATATTCTAGGAAAGTTTTGATTACCTTCAAATGGTAGCCTAATTAGAGGAGTAAATAGGTCTACTTTTTTTGCATGAGAATGAGACAGATGTTTTGCAAGAGAAAAATTACAAGTCCAGACCAGATAGAGGTCAGAAAATTCACATATTAGCAAGTTACAAAATCCTTATTTTCCATTCTTTATTTCTTTAAAAAATTAGAAAAACACATATATGCACAAGACCACCAAATTAACTTACGTTTTTGGGGGGTGTGTGATATGAACAGATTGCTTAAATTTTAATAGTAAACAATGGTTCCAAAGAAGCTCACCAAGTAACATTTAGATATAATCTTAATTCTTATAAAAAGAAAGTTTTTCCCTAATGATGAGGCTGGAGAAAAACAAATGAGCAGTAATGCTCTTATATTTGTGTTCAGATTTATAGCTATTATGGAACTCATAGCACTAAATAAGACTGAAGACAGATTACTACTTAATGAGTTCAGTCAGGTATTGATAAGCCACTAAAACTCCGTCATTATTTATTACTGTTTATTATTCTCCCATACAAATATAATTTTTTCTATGCTTTATGTTCCTGACAGATATATGAAAATTGCAGGCTTGAAATGAGACATTCTAAGGTAAATTTTCTTATTGGCTATGAAGTTTGAAATGTTTCTCCTTGGAAAAAGGCTTTATTTTAAGTCAACTTGAGAGGCAGCTGGCTATGGCCATGAAAGTTCTTATGATATTTTGGCTCATATGAAACAAATTCTGCATATAATGAAGTTAACAGGTGTTCAAGAAAGGCAATCTTGCTTTGTGTATAGACTCCCGGCAAAAGCTCAAGGGATGTAAAGGACATAAAGATATGTGAAGATGCGTGGGAAGTTCTCAGAGAAATTATGCAAACATTCCCATACCTCCTGAAGACTACCACATGAACATTATCTCTAAAAAAATTTTTCCTGGTGGTGGAGACAATGATGTAGTTTACCACTGAACAGATAATCTGTCCTGCCTTTATTTAGCCTGTTAATGAGAAGAGAAAAGACAGTGCAAGAGATAAGGAAAAAGAGACAGAACAGTCCTAAACTCAATCTGAAGCCATAGTATAAGTTTAGTCAGATCTAGCCTAAAACATTTAACCTTGAGCCAGCCTGCAGATTGGTGACATAGAAAAAAGGACACTGAGGTGTTTAGGACTTTAGAAGCAGTTTGGTTATGCAGCACTACTATGGAATAGCTGGCTGATATACATGCTAATAGTAATTTTTAGTGGGACTGATCGAGTATAGTTTCTCTGCATAGACATATCAAAAGCATTCACTTTGCTGATTTTTTTAAAAGTTTATGTGGGGGTAACATTGATTAATACAATTATATAATTTTCAGGTATACATTATAATTTGACATCTGTACATTCTGTTGTGTGTTTACCACCCAAAGTCCAGTTTCCTTCAAATATCATATATTTGATTCCCTTTACCCACTTCACCATCCCCCTACTCCCGTGTATTTGACCCCCTTTACCCTATCTACCTCTCCTCTCCTCCCCCACCCCCTAAACCCTCTGGTAACTAGGCCATTGTCATGTCCCATGAGTCTATGTTGTTTTTCCTGTTAATTTGTTGCTTTTGGGTTTATATCTCACATATAAATGATATCATATGAATTTTCAACTTTTTCTGCCTGGCTTATTTTGCTTTGTATGATTATTTCAAGGTCCATCCATGTTGTTGCAAATGCAGTATTTCACTCTTCTTATGGCTGAGTAATATTCCATTGTATATATGTACCACAGCTTCTTTAGCCAATCATCTATCGTAGGACACTTAGGTTGTTTCCATGTCCAGACCACTGTGAAATAATTTCACTACTACTCTATAAATATGACATATCCTAAGTCATAAATATTTTAAAAACAACTCTGTACCTATTTATAAAATACTAGGCATTAAACATAATGAGGGTGTATTGAAATCTGCTTCCAAGAATAATATTTAGAATAATAAAGAACTAAATAATAATGAGTTTAGTAATTTTAGTTTTGTGAAAGCACTATGTACCAATTCCTTGTTTACTAAAATTCTATGGATTTTGAAGGCTAAAATCTTTTCTCTGAAATGTTTCCTAAACAGTCTAATCAACAAAAAATTTTTACATTCTCTAATATTCTAGTATTCTCTAATATAGAAATTAATAATCCTCCAGCAAGGATCCTGTTATTTAAAAGTTCTTCTTTTCAAAAAGTATCGCAAGATGTGTAGTATATCACTTGAGATAGATTGCATAAGTTAATGGAATGAGCCACTGATATGAGCATCAACGTGGATGAATTTAAATAATTATGCTAGTAACATAAGCCAGACCCCCCCCAAAGGACTACATAATGTATGATTCATGTATATAAAACCAGAAAATACAAATTAATCTATAGCAAAAGCAGATAAGTGGCTGCCTAGGATGAAAGCTGGAGGGAGCTGGAGGTTGTACCAAAAAGTGCAAGACAGACACGTTACATGGGAACTGAAGAAACTTTTTGGCAATGATGGAATGTTCATTTTCTCAATTTGGATAATGTTTTCACAGGTTTTACACATATATTAAAAATAAAATTATACATATTAAATGCATATAATTTATTGTATAAATTACACCCTATAAAACTTTAAAAAATAACAGTATTAAAAAAATGCCAAATGTCTTTAAAATCTCCTTTTTTTAGTCTAGTAAAGATAAATCAGCAAGGTCACTAATTATTGGAGAAATGCAAATTAAAACCACATTGAGTGAACTTTGGAAACATGGCAGAGTGAGCGACAATCCTCAGATCTCTCCCTTGAAACAACAATAAGCTGAACATCTAAAACTCAACAAAAAACGTCTGAGCCTGAGATGTGTGCATAAGAGCTACCACAGGTCAGAACCCCAGGTGTCAGGCAGTAACTGGGAGAAATAAAGAAGCTGCCTCTCACAGCTGCCAGAGCAACCTGTAGGGGGAGGTGGAGGGGGAAAACACCTTCTTTGCAATGTGCTAAGGAGAGACTTTTATATAATAAATCTTCTTTCTGGAAAAGCAGAATATATTTCATGAATACCCAAGTGGAGAAATAGCCCATTAAACACCAGGAAAAACCAAGGTGAAGTCACCTCAGAAAGAAAGAGAAAAATCTCTAGGAAATAAGCTTACAGACATAGAAATATGCAATTTAAATGACAGAATTCTGAAACAAGTCATATCAACAATTTGGGAATTGGAAAAAAACACCTAGATGAGCAGAGCAAGGAGATTGAAACCTTCAAAAAGAATCAAATAGAAATTCTGGAGAGGAAGAATACACTGTAAGAGTTGAAAAATGAATAGCAAGCTTGGGAAATAGAGTCGAGCAAATGGAGGAAAGGATCAGTGATACCGAAGATAAACATAAAATAGAAGAAGAAGAGAGAAACCAAAGAATGAAAATAATGAAAGAGAAATACAAGAACTAGCTGATACCATCAGGAGAGGAAACATCAGAATAATGGGCATTATCAAAGATAAGGAAAAGGAGCAGAAGTAGAAAGTATTATTTTCAGACAAATAGTTGACTAGAATTCCCAAATCTAAGGAATGAGCTGGAGCTTGGAATTCAAGAAGTCAACAGAATACCCAATTAGCTCAACCCCAAAAAGGCCTTCACCAAGACACATTGTATTAAAATTCAAAAATCAATGACAAAGACAATTCTCAAGGCAGCCAGGGAGAAGAAGAAGGTAATTATAACGATAAACTCATTATATTATCCTCGGAATTCTCAGCACAAACCTTACAAGTCAGAAAGGAATGGAATCAAATATTTAAACTATTAAGGGAAAGGAACCACCACCCTAGAATACTGTATCCAGCTAAGCTTTCCTTTAGATATGAAGGAGAAATTCGAACTTTTCCAGGCATACAAATATTGAGATTGAGGGAATTCCACTATGGAGGCCTGCACTACAGGGAATGCCGAAAGGGGTCAGCTCACCTAAAACACAGTGACCAAAAAAGAGAAAAATATATAATTAGGAATACAATGACTGTCAGGCAGATAGAAGCAGAGGAGTGCAACCCTTACTAAGAATAGGGCATTAGAAGCTTAAACAATAGGAAGAGAAATGTTACAAGATAGGAAGGAACATTCAGCATACATAGGGACACACTGAGATAACAATGGCTGAAAAGGGGAAGATTCAAATATCCAAATACACAAATGGGGAATGGAGATAAGCACACACAGAAGAAAATGGACTAGTGTGTGTGCGTGTGTGTGTGTGGTGCGCGCACGTGTGTGTGGTGTGTATATATATATATTATATATATATATATATATATATATAACTATCCTTTACATATTCATAATGGTAACCACACACCAAAGATTCGGAACTGAAGTATATAACATAAAACAAGAAGAACTAGAGGGAAAACCCACAAAAGCCAACCAAAATTAAACAATAACAACAATAACAAAACAGAAACACAAGGACACAGAAACAATAGAAACATTAAGCTACCAGAAAGCAAAAGATAAAATGGCTATAGGAAGACCTCATATTTCAATAACCACCCTAAATGTGAATGGACTAAACTTACCAATAAAAGGCACAGAGTTGCAAAATGGATCAAAAACAAAACCCAACCATATGTTGCCTCCAGGAGACACATTTTAGCTCCACAGAGAAATATAGGCTCAAAGTGAATTGTGGAAAATGATATTTCAAGCAAATGGCATTCAGAGTAAAACAGCAGAGGTACTAATATTGGACAAAATAGACTTCAAAATAAAAAAGGTGAAGAAATATACCAAGGGACACTTCATAATGATAAAGGGAATCATGCACCAAGAAGACATAACACTTATTAATATCTATGATCCCAATTAGGTAGCCCCAAAATATATAAAATAATTACTAAACAGAACTAAAGGAAGATACAAACCAAACACTATCATAGTAAGGGATCTAAATACCCCACTGTCGGATATGGACAGATCATCCAAACAGAAATCAAAAAGGAAATAACATCCTTAAATGACACATTAGACTCATTGGACATAATTGACATTTATAGAGCCTTCCATCCCAAAACAGCTGCTTATACATTCTTCTCTGGTGCACATGGAACATTCTCAAGAATAACTACAGACTGGGACACAGAGATAACCTCAACAAATATAAGAGGATTGAAATCATACCAACCGTATTCTCTGATCATAATGATTTGAAACTAGAGATCAACTGCAAAAGAAATAAAGAACCACAAACACATGGATATTAAACAACATGCTACTAAAGAATATGGGTCAGATAATAAAAAGAGAGATCAAGAGATACATAGAAATGAATGGTAATGATAGTACAACATATCAAAACTTTTGGGACATGGCAAAAGTGGTCATAAGAGGAAAGTTCATATCATTACAGGCCTCTCTCCAACAACAAGAACGAGTCCAAATAAACAACCTAATGCTTCACCTTAAAGAACTAGAAAAGGAAGAACAAATGAAGCCTAAAGTCAGCAGAAGGAAAGAAATAATCAAATTAGAGCAGAAATAAATGAAATTGAAAACACAACAAACAAAAAGATAGAAAAAATAAATACAACAAAGAGCTGGTTCTTTGAGAAGGTTAATAAATTGACAAACCCCTGGTTAGACTCACTAAAGAAAAAAGAGAAAGGATACAAATAAACAAAATCAGGGAAGAAAGGGGAAATTATGACTGACATCATAGAAATACAAAGAATCATACAAGATAATATGAAAAAAGTTTATAACAGCAAATATAATCACCCAGAAGAAATGAACCAGTACTTAGAAAAATACAACTTCCAGACTGAATCAAGAAGTGGAAAAATCTAAAGACCAATCAGCAGTACGCAAATTGAAATAACCATCCAAAACCCACCAAAAAGTAAAAGTCCAGGACCAGATAGCTTCCCAGTGAATTCTACCAAACATTCAAAGAAGATTTAATACCTATTCTCCTCAAAATATTCCAAAAATTCAAAGATGAGGCAACACTTCCCAACTCATTTTATGAGGCCATATACTTGATACCAAAACCTGGTAAAATAACACACAAAAAGAAAACTACAGACTAATATCTTTCATGAAACAAATGCAAAATCCTAATAAGATACTGGCGAACCGAATACAGCACATCAAAAGATATCACATGATCAAGTGGCTTCATTCAGCAGGCACAGGGAGGCACAGGTTAATACAATCAATTAATGTGATACACCACATAAACAAATTAAAATTAAGAATCATATGATCATATCAATAGATATAGAAAAAAGCTTTCAACAAGATACAGCATCCATTTATGATCGAAACACTTAACAAAATTGATATAGAAGGAAAGTACCTTAACATAATAAAGACCAGCTATGACAAACCTTCAGTCAACATATATACTTAATGGTGAAAAAACTAAAAATCTTCCCTCTAATATCAGGAACAAGGCAAGGCCGTCCACTATTGCCACTGTTATTCAATATAACATTGGAGGTCCTAGTGAGTGCAATCAGGTAAGAGAAAAATATAAAAGGCATACAGATAGGAAATGAAGTCAAACTGTCACTGTTTGAGGATGACATGCTTCTCTATATAGAAGACCCTAAAGACTTCACAAAAACACTACTAGAAACAATAAGCAAATACAGTAAAGTCTCTGGATACAAAATCAATGTTCGAAAATCCATAGCATTCCTATACTCTAATAATAAAGTGTCAGAAAAAGAGTGCAAAAAATAATTCCTTTGCAATTGCAACAAAAAGAAAAAATACCTAGGAATAAATTTAACGAAACAAGTGAAGGACCTAATAATGAAAACTACAAGACTCTATTAAAAGAAATCGAAGTAGATACAAAGAAATGGAAAAAATTATTGTGTTCTTGGATTGAAAGAATCAACATAGTTAAAATGACCGTATTACCTAAAGCATTATACAAATTTCATACAATCCCATCAAAATCTCATCAGCATTTTTTAAAGAAATGGAACAAAAAATCATCAAATTTTGTGTGAAGCACAAAAGACCCCTAATTGCCAAAACATCCTGAGAAAAAGAACGAGGCTGAGGCATCACTCTGCCTGACTTCAAATTATACTACAAAGCGACAATAATCAAAACAGCATGGTATTGGCAGCAAAAGAGACATTATGACCAGTGGAAAAGACCGACAGTCTGTAAGTAAACATATTTATCTGGGCAAATTAATTTTTGACAAAAATCCCAAAACATATAGTGGAGAAAAGGAAAACCTCTTCAATAAGTGGTACTGGGAAAACTGGAAAGCCACCTGCAAAAGAATGAAACTAGACTGTTATCACCACACACCAAAATTAACTGAAAATGGATTAAGGACCTGATATAAGACTGGAATCAATAAATGCATAGAAGAAAACATAGGAAGTAAACTCAAGGACCTTGGATTTAAAGAGGATTTTATGAATTTGAACTCAAAAGCAAGTAAGTAAAAGCTAAAATAAGTGGATGGACTACATCAACTAAAAAATTTCTGCTCAGCAAAAAAATTGTCAACAAGGTAGAGACAAACACTATGAATGGGAAACTATATTGCAAACAACACCTCCGATAAGAGCCTAATATCCAAATAAACAAAGAGCTCATATGACTCAATAACAACAAAAAAACAAATGATCCAATCAAAAAAAAATGGGCAGAGGACCTGAACAGACATTCTCCCTATAGGACATACAAATGGCCAACAAATATTGAAAAGATGTTCAATATCGCTAGCTATTAGGGAAATGCAAATCAAAACCCAATAGATACAATCTCACACCTGTTAGAATAGCTATAATCAACAGGACAAGTAATAACAAATGTTGGAGAGGATGTGGAGAAAAAGGAACCCTCATACACTGCTGGTGGGACTGCAAATTGGTACAGCCACTATGGAAAACAGTATGGAGGTTCCTAAAAAACTAAGAATTGATCTACCATATGATCCAGCAATCCCTCTACTGGTATTTACCCCCAAAGACTTGAAAACTCATATCCAAAAAGATATTTGCACACGATGTTCATAGCAGCATTATTCACAGTGGCCAGGACATGGAAGCAACCGAAGTGTCGTATGATAGATTGGCTAAAGAAGCTGTGGAACATATATTCAATGGAATGTTACTCAGCCATAAGAAGAGATGAAATACTCATTTGCAGCAACATGGATGGACCTCGAGATAATAATTTTAAGCAAAATAAGCCAAACAGAAAAAGTTGAAAATCATATGATATCATTTATATGTGGGATATAACCTAAAAGCAACCAATGAACAGGACAAACAAACCGAGACTTGTGGACATGGACTATAGACTAGTGGTTACCAGAGGGTAAGGCGTGGGGAGGAAGGGGTAGGTAAGTGGTTAAAGGGGGTCAAATATGGGGATAGGGAAGGCGAAGTGGGTAAAGGGGATCAAATATGTGGTGGTTGAAGGAAACTGGACTTTGGGTGGTAAACACACAATAGAATATACAGATGTCAAATTATAATATACACCTGAAAATTATATAATTTTATTAACCAAAGTTATCCCAATAAACTTAATAATATTTTTAATTTAAAAAGATAAAATAAAATAAAGATGAAAATAAAGATGAAACCACATTGAGATATCACCTCACTCCTGTCAGTATGGTTATCAATAAATTAAAGAACAACAAGTTTTGGCAAGGATGCAGAGAAAAAGGAACTCTCATACACTGTTGGTGGGAATGCAAATTGATACAGCCACTATGGAAAAGTCTGGAGGTTTCTCAAAAAATTAAAAATGGATATACCTTTTGATCCAGCAATTGCATTTCTGGATATATGAAGATCTATGCACCCCTACTTTCATGGCAACACAATTTATAATAGCCAAGATATGGAAGCACCCTAAATGCCCATCAACAGACAGTTGGATAAAGAAGTTACGGTTCATACATAGAATGGAATATTACTCATTCACAGGGATGGAGAGCATGGCATTGGGAATGCAGTTAGCATTAATGTAATGACTAGGTGGAGAGCCAGAGGAGGGAAAGAACAATTGGAGGGATCTTTTTATAAACTACGTAAATGTCTACTTGCAACTAATAATAAAATAAAATTTTTACAAATGTTTTTAAAAAAAAAAATAAAATTTTAGTTTGTTATGACAAAATTGATAAATCAGCAAGCAAGGTACTCTTTAACAGTATAACTGAAATAATTAACATTTGTTAGGAAAGCAGCTACATTGAGCCTTAAATGCCTTTCAATACATTATTTTCCTATAAAAAGATAATCCAGGATTCAAAGGAAGTCATAATAAAATTAAAATGATATTGTCAAAATTCTTCCAGTAATAGTTTTTTCCCATTCAAATTTAAGTTAGAACTAATTTTTAAGTGCCATTTTCTTTAATTTCTGAGATAAAGAATTTGCTTTTTAATGAATATTCTATCCTTCATCATAAATTAAGTTTTTGCTTTCAGTGATATTTTTCTCAACAGTGCAAGTTTAATTTCCAAATATATTTATTTTCTTATACAATATTAAGACTGGAAACTGAAAATTAACATAGATGTTAAAACCAGTGATATAGTTCTTATGCATGGTTGGTAGTTATATAAATGGTTATGGATTTTCTTCATAGGAACTTGACAAAAGTATTTACTGCATTTAAGCAATTTAACAATTATACTTTCAAATGTTTATTATAAATAAATTATCAAAGACTGCAAAGATTTAGCTATAAGGATGCTCATTAAATGGTTGCTTATAATGGTAAAAAATGGATACAGTTTTAATACCAAATAAAAATATTATTTAAATAACTGTTGGCACATTCAAATATCAAATCTGCAGCCACTGTCAGTGATGCTGAGAGATATTTAATGACTTAAAACATATTTATAAAAAAGTGAAAATCACAAAGTGTAATTTTTAAGAAAACCTATATAGGACACTGGTAGTTTTATATTTTATAAGTCTCTATATATGGAATAGATATATAAATAAACATATATACAATCTCTTAGTTAATCCTATATTTCAATTAGATATTATTGTGAAACAAATCATTTTAAAATGTTGTTGCTTAACATAATTATATTTTTCACAATTCTGTTCACTGGATAGAACAACATGAGATCACCTATGAAAAGAGTCTAGAGAGAAGAGGTCTCAGAGCTGAGGCTTGAGGCACATTAATGTTCAGTAGTTGATGATAAGAGAAGAATTCAACCTAGGACAATGAGAAGGACCACCTAGTGAAGTAGAAGTTTAATCAGCAAAGTGTGTAGTCTTGAAAGCCAAGTGAAAATGGTATTTCAAGAAAAAAGGAGAGATCAACTATCAAAGGTCACAAGAGAGCTAAAAAAAATAAAAATAGAAAAAGGAAAATTGAACATTGAACATCAAATTTTAAAATATAGAGGTCGTTAATGGCTCTGACACTTACCCTAGAAAATATCATATTTCGTTTCCTTTTCTCTATTTGCTTGTTCCACATATTCCAAAAACATATTACAATGTCTTAATTCCTGAGGCTCCTCACCTGTTTCTTCATTTATGAATTTATATCACTTTTCTGTCTTTCATTTTAATGGAACTCAAAGAAGAGGGGAGATAATGTATTTATTTACACTTTCACTTGTAACCAGTTTTGTATACATTTGGAAGGGGGTGGAAAGGAGGGCACAGAATTATTACATTAGGATCTTTACTCTCCTGTGTAAAAATACAATGATACTTACTTTAGGAAGACAGAAGAAATTTTAAGAACATTAAATTATTTTTTGAATGAAGTATGTTGCTTTAAAAAATTTAGATTAATTTAGTAGATACATAAGCAAAATAAAAAGTTACAATATAGTTTTATAACCCATACATATTGCAGTTTTTCTTGGAAAGTGTTCATATGAACTATAATGTATACGATGTATCTTTAGATATGAGGCATGGATATATTATGGGTCCCAAGTATTATTTCAGAAACAATCAAAACAGTACATAGAATGTCAAGGGATTTTAGAGATGATCTTGAAAGAACACAGCTTTCATTTCATGGGGAAATCAAGAAGATAATGCAAAGGAAATTGATGTTATGCTGGATAGTTCTCTACCTTAAATATTTACATGACTCTTGAAAAAAGAATAGAAAGAAATAATGCAAGTGACCAACCTATTTTGTCAACTGAGACATTCAAAATATATATCAATATGTTATAATGAATGCCATTGTTTGACACGTGAAAATCGTATATAGATATAGATATGTAGATATAGCTATATATATATATAGTGATATATATAATGGCATATATATGATATATATATATATACACATTACCAAAAATACTACTTAATCTTGATCTAAGCAACTGTATTTCCACAAGTTAATAACTTGAAGGTAAGTATACAAAATCTTTGTTTTATCTGTGAGATTTATATAAAAAATACATACAGCATTTAGTACTGATTTTTGCTGCATTGACAATGGTTGATAAGTTTGGTTAAGAAAGAAAAGGATATGTAACATTTTTATAGATGAAAATAATTCAAAGTAGAGTAATTTCTGTCATCACAACAGTTTCAGCAAATATAAAAGTGTTATAAAATTTATTTTTGACTTAGAGCTTACTTTGAGAAAAGATATCTGATGAAATGAATAATGACTAAGTTCCAGAATTCTTAACTTATTGCTTGGAGACCTTTTCATTTTACCTTAAGTGGAACTTTAAAAAGATAAGTGCAGACATAAAGAAAACATGAATAAAAAGTTTTGCTTGAGATGAAAAAGCAATGTATACTTTTTTCATGTTTTCTGCTCGTATGGATGAAGACCTGAAATGAATGAGTCCTTAAAACTTTACCTTTCTTGACTGACAGAAAAATATTAACATTGGAAACCTTTGATAGTGATGATTTAATTCAAAACAAATTATGCTAATTTTTTGAATTCTGAATTCTAAAAAACTCTCATTTCAGGAAATACAGGAATAACCAAAAGAGAACAACTTTATAAGCATAAAAATATAACATTATTTTTGACAGTGATGATTCAGAGTTTATGACAATCCTGACAGACTGAAGTTTATCTTTAGCTTTTTGCAGAAGAAGAAAATAAAGAAATGTAAATAAAATGATAACCAGATTAAAGGACTTTCAAAAACCGTCAATTCTCTACACTGTTATAGAAGCACCTATGGCTAATCATTTTCCCTCTTTTTAAAGAGAGAATTGCCTAAGGGTTTTATGTAGGAAAGTCTTAGAATCATTGAAAATGAGACCTAAAGGTCATGGGAGAGATTGCCTTTACTTGAAGACTTCCGGAGGCATGAACCTCTCTCAGCTTCTAAACAATTTATTACCATTTTTAACCATTCAAAAGTTTGTTCTAGTTATGTTAGTAATATCTCTGACAAAAATAAAATGAATTTTCTTAGAAACATTTTCAACTTTAAGACAGCTTTGTAATGAAAACAATAAAAATGGTCAAAGAGGGCAAAGAAGAAAGTGGGAAATCTGGTAGAAAGTAGATGGGAGGAAGACATGTAAGTTAGATGTGGACCACCTGGAAAGGGGTGTGTGGAAAGAGAGACTGGATTAGTAGTGGCAAGGAAATCTCAGATTAGGATATTTTATCAAGTTTTGGTAATGGAATGTGAATTCAATCTTTGTTGTTTTTAAAGAGATGAAAGGAAGGATTGGAAAACAATTTTCACTACCTTTTGGGGCAGCAACAAGCAGTCTGAATCTTGTCCAGCCTTTCTTCTCAGGTTGCACATTTTTTCTAGAAAGAAAAGAATATTTGGACTTTCGCTCTCTTTAGTAATTCCATTCAGCCATGGTTTGAACCACTGTAATGACAAAGATATCACTACCTAGGTTGTGTTTTTTAAAAAATGCGCTGTATGGTGTTTAAGTCATTTCACTAGTTTCGTTGCATTTGCCTTGTGATGTTAAATAAAGACCTGGGGCTTATTCAGAAATCACACTTAATAATATATAAGGATGTCACTGAGGTCCTCAAAAAGCAGATGACAAACCAGGATTAAATATTCAAAGATTTGATTAGGAGAAATATCTGTGAAAGAAAACAGGAAGAGAGCTGGGTGAAGCTGGGATGATAATAAAATCACAATGCAAATCCGACCCTTAGAAAAGGGAGGAGGGAGGGCACATTGGCTGGGATAGCCCTGCAGATAAGGAAGGTGTGGTAAGGCTGTCAGAGAGTGTTCTCAAACCAAAGTTATCACATCAGAGGTGTCCCGTGTCTTTCAGGAATGGGTCTGCCTTTGTATTCCTGCAACTCTCAATCATTAGCTGGGAGCAGCCCATGGAACATGTGACCTCAGCACAACAGCTGGGGTCTGTGGTCAACTATATTCACTGCAGTGATGGGTCTGCCAAGCTCCATTTCAGCGAGGGCCCCTTGCACCATTCAGCTCTACTTCTCTACACAGGTCCAGGAACATCTCCTTCGTGGTTTTCAGAGGCCTTTCTTCCTGAGCAAAATCTAAAAAGAGGGAGGTTAGTGGAATGAACAAAAGCTTCCAGTCCTACAAAAGCTTCCATCTCTACATCCCTGGGCTATAATACATATTCATCCTCCCCTTGCTCTACTCTTCATTCTACATTCCCTTCATCCTCAATGATTCCCTCAGCAGATCTTGGTGGCTTTCCAGGTGGTAGGAACCAGATCTGCATTCCAGAAATATCTGAACTCTTGATTATCATAACCTTCACAGTTCAGGTTGCTTCATCTGACTGCTCATAGTTACAGTGTGGGCAAGAGAGTGCTAGGATCCAAATGGATCACCAGGGTTCTATATTCATTCCTGCCAGTCTCCACTGTGCAAACAGCCTTGCACCACTCTGCTGATCAGTATTAATTACCCCTACTAGTACAGTAACTTCTGTTTTCTCTTGTGGGTCCCTGGGCACCAGGAGCCCCAGGTTTCCAGATGGTAGCCATAACTTATAGCTTGATTGGACCCTTCGTGTGCCCCCAAAGGACACAGAGCTTAAGACTGTAAGGACAAGAAGCACAAAATCCTCCAGTAAGTTATTAATTGCCACTCTGTGGTTTTTGAACCCATGTATTCTTCTTACTAGGGATAAAATACCAACTAGCAGGTCTCTGGTTTGATAAACATATCCATCCTTTCAGAGTATTTCCTTAGCACTGGCTCTTCAGTTGCACTGTTGGAAGAAGGCTATTCTAGCTTCCTCTGAGGCTGATTGCCACTGAGTGGTGGTGTATGTGTTATGATTAGTAGACTGCATAGTTGTGGGCCCATTCCCATACTTTCTTTGCTGTGAAGAGAGTCCCTGAATTAGACGTTATGCTCTGTGAGATGCCATGTCTGTGGATGAGACATCCTCTTAGCCACTGGATTGCAATGATGTCTAATGTTCTGCAGGCAGAAAAGGTAAACCCATGCCCAGAATAACTACCTCTATAAATCAAACCAGGGTGGAAATGAGCAACCAATCAATTGAATTCTCCAGGGAATAGAGTCGTGTTGGTTTCTTGTTGGCAAGTTGGACATTCAGAGGTAGCAGTATTTAGAGCAGCTTTGGTAAACAGGAATTCATGTTGTCGGGCTCACATGTAGCTTCTGTCCTTGCCACTATGGCCACCTCACTAGGGTGCCCATGATAACAATTCTGAAGTAGCTGATAGTGAAGGCTGGATAGTGTCAACTACATGAGTCATTTTGTCTATCTCCTGCCTTTTCCATAGTGGACGCTTCCTGGTAGACAATGAGTGATACAAAAATCTTCAAACCTTATGCCTACTCCTATATGTCTATCAACAGGCCTCTACCCCAGACCTCTTTGTCACTGATGTTTCTGTTTTGTTCCTTTCAGACTGCAATGGTCAATGCCATTGAACATTGTCCACAGAATAGATGATCAAATGCACTGCTTATATGGCTCTGCCAATGGGAAGATTGTTTCTTTCTTTTTTTTTTTTCATTCCACTTTTCTTTAAGGTCAACCCTGTATGTGGCTACAGTGCAGCGCTGCCTGTTTTTTCCTTGAACCCACATACTGAGGCAATCCATCCACAAATCAAGCTCAGACTTTTTCCCACTCTTTTAGCTGATGACACAGGAACTCCCATACAACAGTATATGCCCGCCAGGGAAAGACATTTATGGAACAGGAGTGGGTGACATGTGGTCTATGCTACTTTTCTCATAACCAGTGAACTGCATCTGAGCCTGTCTCTGATGTTGTGACTTATTTGGTCCAACAGAATCAAGCTTATAATAGGCAGTTTTAGATACCAGAACAGTACGTGTTCCATGGTCAAGTGTTCTGTGTTTACTAAAGCCAAGTAACACACAGTGATGTTTCTCAAAGAATAATTCTCTACTATTCCTGGCCTTGCTCCAGAAATCCAGGAGCTTGTGTTGTGATTCTTCCATTGGAGCTTGCTGTAAGTTCCACATTTCACCTTTTCCAACATAGTAAGGTCTGCTGGACCCTCTAACACTATAGAGTATTATATGACCCAGATGCTGTGGCTCATTTCATCACAGCCTGAACCTGCTACAGCACCCTCTATTTTTGTGTTTTTCTTTATGTTTTGTTTTTAATTTTAAATGTCAAGCAGCAATTTTTCTGGATTCCTATCTTTTCTGCCTGTAAGGATATCATCCTCTGTTAACCATTTCTACAAATCTCTTCAGGTTAGCTCCTTTGACTGTCTCCTCAACTTCATCTATAATTATGGTAATTGAAGCCACCTAGCTCTGTCAATTAAGTGCCATCATCTGGTTTCTGTTTCTTAAGAGGAGGGCATTAGTGAATGTTAAAGAGTCCAGCTCTGTACTGCCCCTCCTACTATCATTCCTGGCCTATAAAGAAGTGTCACTGAGCTTCTTATTTATTCTGGTACCCTTTTTACCAACACACTCCCTGATGGCCTTGGTGAAGGTATGTCCTCTTGAGTCTTCTGGCTTACAAAAAACATGTCCTTTCAGCCTGCTCACTTTTTCTCAGCCTCACTGTTCCTTTTGCTATCTGCTGGAGCAATATTTACACTTTTATTTTGCTCAGAGTTGACCTTGACATTTTATAGACCTCTAAAAGCCATCCCAGCAGCAAGTTTGCCCTATTATCTAGAATCCTTGCTATGATGTTAAATTCCTTGTCTAAGGCAATGAATTCTTGCTTATCCAGCCATACTTTCTGGTGTCCTTGACCACATACCCTCAAAATCAAATACCAAGAGTCCTCTCTTCACTCTTGGCTAGAATATGTCAGCTAGGTCCTACAATTTTTAAAGTGTATAGTCTCTTTCTTTCCGTATTGAACCCAGCACTCTCCCATCCAGTTAAGCTAGAATTTAACCCTAGTTGTTGACCTGGCGGCCAGAAGAGGAATTGGGGTGACTCCTGAAGGAGTGCCTATTGCCTTGTGAGGGGGAAGCTTCTGTAGCATCTTCCAGTTCAGTGCAGGTATTAGCTCTCTCTAAGGAAAGTTGGACTATCTTTGGAAGCCCAGAGGATTCAGGAGCACCAGCAGGTTGAATAGTCAACATCCTCAGGATCATCCATTCAGATTTTCCGGTCCCCTTTTTTAGAAACTTTGTTTTTTCCTACCAGGGCCCTCGTCTTTCAACAAACCTGGCTTGGATGAGTATTCAAACATGTCCGGAGCCCTGTTATTCTGACAATTAACTCCAATCTGCAACTTAGTCATGTCTATCCTTCTACTATAGGTGATAAGGGCCTTTTTGTAAGCTACAACTGAGACTGTCTGGGTTCAGACACTTAGCTATAAACTCTTTGTTAATAACCCTCAGTCTCTCATCATTTTTGTGAAAGGCAAGAGGCATTCTACTCTATTGTCTTTATTGAGTTGTTTTCCCCTATTTTTCAAAGGTCTGCATCATTACACCTGCCACACCATTCTGCTCCACCAGGACATTTTCCTGGGTCATCTATGGTGTGATCTGTAGTAACTGAGCTGCCACATTGTGGCAAGGACTATCAATACCCACATACGTACCAGAATAATGTCCTTGACACCTGCCCAGCCATGGATGAGCCAGTCCCAAATCCCCATCTTACTACTCATTTACTGAAATCAATTTCAGTACTACTTCTATGCTTCTTCCAAGAAGTAGACACCAAGATGGAATTAAACATGCAAGTATTTTATTAGAGAAAACACCTCTTTGAAATAAAATGGTGAGGGAAGAGCTTTAGTTTGGAAGCACCTTCAGACAGCATTGCAGATGAAAGAGAGAAGGAGAGATATGTCCTTGACAATGATGCTGTCTAAGGAAGTTTCAGCAAGTGCTTCAGAGAGTCTTCCATCCAAAGTCGGACATCAGAGGAGTCCCATGTTTCCCAAGAATGTGCATCACTTATTATCCCTGCTGATTCCTGTCATTGACTGAGAGCAGCCCATGGGAAGTGTGGCCTCAGTGCAAATGCCACAGTGGACTTCACAGTGCATGCAGCAGCTGCAGCCCACTATTGGAAGTATGTGAAGCATATTCTCATGGCTTTCACACAGAGATAAGTATTTATAAAGTCCTTTCCCACTCCTCCTCTGTTTTGTTCTTTGTTGGTTATAATTTATGAACTTAATAATTGTCTTCTGATTATTTTCCCTAATATAAATAAGTGGACACAGCAAGGGATTCCCAATCAGAAGGGCCTGGGTAAATTACTACCATACTATAGCATGACTTGAAAACAAGTTAGATAACATCTCTGGTTCACAATTTTATCATTTAAAAAATAGTGAAGTTGCAAGATTATGTTGAGAATGAATGAAACCAGGTTCATAACCTGATATAATATTATATACTAATTTATTTATTTGTCTCTCTCCCTGTTCCACACCCCCACCTACATATGCCTACCACCGAAATGTAAAATTTGTGAGTCTCAGGGTTATTTCTAAATTGTTCACTCCTCTGACACCAGCACAGAATGATACCTGCCACCTAGTAGGTACTTAAACATTATTTATGGAGTGAATTATTTAACTTGTTTAGCTCAGTATTTAAGATACAGTAGGTCTCCAATACATGAAGTTTCTCATTTTTTCCCATAGTCTGAGCAAGTACATTTTCTTCCTGTAATTATATTGTTTCCTTTGTATAAGCTAATTAAGGATAATTTTCACTGTAGAAAAAAATTTGAGAAAATGGCGTAAAAATCTACACGATGGCCAGAGATTTCTGAGATCATTTGAACAGTGTTGTGAACGTCGTGTACACGTTGAATGAAGCACAGAAAATAATTGTGAGGGTTTTATTTTAAAATTTAATCATTTCTAATTTTAGATTATGACTGAATATCAGGATTATTGTTGGCATAGGATGTTTTATTTCAGATATATATATATTTATTTTTTATTTGTTCTACCATCCAATAAATACTTATATTTAAGGCACTGTGCTAGACTTACAAACTTGCACATATTAAGAAGTAAAGTTGGCTTTCCGAATGTTTCTGACAAGCTTTCTTAAATAGTAAACTGAAGAAAGAGACAAATCATAATTGAATTCTATTCTTGACTCAAAACTCTCCTTTTTTTTTTTTTGATAAAAGTGTGTGTTATTGTGCCTGGCCTTCCAGCATGCCCAAGGCCCTGGTTTTTCAAAGGACAGTGAGCTTTCTTATAGTAGTATATCAAGTCACAGGAGTATATCTTAGCAATAGTAAACAAGTTTCTGTCAAGTGTGTGCTCTAGTGCAGAGTTTGAGCAGAAAGAAAATCAGACTGGCATTGTGAAACCCACTGAGAAGGGACCGTGTCTAATTCTGTGTTCAGTACTTGATTTTTAAATGAAAGAAAAATGAAACAATCTTATGTCTGACTTTTGGAGTTTCTCATTTGAAGAAAAATAAGGTTTTCATCAGAGGTTAGTGGAAGACTACTCCATAGGAGTTTGAGACTTAATTTAAAATGTGTAAGTTTTGGTGTAATAACTATTCATTTCATGTTCCTAATTGATTTAATAAGTTTAACATCTTCCCTTTAATATATAACAAATCTGATCAAAAATTAAATTCATCTTAAAAATGAATAATAGATGAACGTGTTTTAGAATTGATAACCGTATTTATTAATTTAAACCTTGATTGCCACTCATTTAAAAATGAATAAAGTTTTTTTTTTTAGTTTCTCATTGAATAGTGGTATATATATTATTGTAGTGAATCTGAAAGATTTTGCCACTGTTAAAATTTCTTCTCAGCATAACACATTTTATTAAACTGGCTTTTAAAAAATAATGCTTAAAAAAGAGAGGGTTTTTTTTTTGTTTTTTTTTTTTGTTTTTTTTTTTTTTTAACCAGGTAGTATTCCATCATATGCATATGTCATAATTTATTTATTCATTCACCTGTTAATGTATATTTGGGTTATTTCAGCTGTGGTTGTCATAAGTGTTATGTTTCTAGTTCAGTTGCTATGATCATTTGTATACAAGTCTTTGCATAAACATACGTTTTTCTCTTTCTCTGAATTGCTGAGTAATATGGTGTTTGTGTACCTTTATGAGAAACTCGAAATTGTTGTCCAAAGTGGTTAAACCATCTTATGTTCCCACTGAAAATGCACAACATTTTGAGTTCCCGTACTTCCTCACCAACACTTGATATTATAAATCATTTTTATTTTTAGCTGTTCTATGGTTTATGCAATGGCATTCCATACTGACAAATGAAATGCTGTGGACAGATTTCAAATTATTTAGCTGAGTAAAATAATCATTTACAAAAGAGTATATATTGTATGATTCCATTTATATGAAATTCTAGAAGGCAAATCTGTTCTATCACGGCAGAGAGTAGATTAGCATTTGTTCGGTGCCAGAGATGGGCCTAAGTGATTACCTTGAAAGCAGTATAACACAAAGGACCTTTTGAAGATCATGGAAATATTCTGTGTTTTTAATGGAATAATTGCATCAGTGTATATATTTGTCAGAATTCATAAAGATATATACTTAAAAAATAGGTGCGTCCATTGTATGTAAATTATAAATCCATAAAAGTAATATAATAAGAAACATGTCAAACCTGCTTTTGATTACTAGCAAAAAGTCTTAAATGTATCTGCTTACCATGAGGAATACAAAGTGTTTTAAGAATGTGAAACGTGGGTATGGGCAGTCAACGAAATCAGGCGCTGTGCTTTCTAGGGAAGTATGTTGATAAAAGCTGTCTGCATATCCTGCATTCTAACAGACTTAATCAAGTTCTTATATCTAGAGAACAAAATTCTGATCAGATTGTCAGTTGGATCAGGTTTGATAGTTCTAATTTTCTAAATATTTGTTAATGATTATTAAATTGATACATGTCCTTTACAAAAAACAATGCAGGGGAAAAGTCATCCATCATCCCACCATCTAAAGGCAATTATTGTTTGTATTTTGGAGTATTTCTTCATTTATAATGCAATTTTTACATGTCTCAGATAATATGTTAAGTGGTATTTTGTAAGTGCATTTTTTACTCAATATTAAATCATTAACATTTTCCCAAGTCATTAAACATTCCATAAACATCATTTTAATAATGACATAATAGCTCACCATATGCCTGTACCATAATTAATGATTACATTTTTAATGCATTTAGAGTTTTTCCTAAAAAGCACACATTTGCTAATCCATTGAAAGTTCTTCAAAAATTCTGTTGAATGAATGAATAAGTCATAAACAATGTTGTGAAGAACATCTTTGTGACACAATCTTTGTCTTTTGTGAAAAATTTTAAGATAGATTCTCAGAACTAGGAATGTTTGTAAAAACACATAAAAATGTTAAAAGCTCTTGATTCATTTGTCAGAAGCTTTTATCATGAGATAAAAGACCAAAATTATACTACATGTGAATTTTTATTAACAAGGGTGCATTATAAAATAATTAAATGTTTTAAAGAGTTATGGTTCATTTTTAACTGACTATGTCTCTTAATGGTGTAGAAGTAAAATCAGTGAAAGGTAAAACTCTGCCCTTTTTCATTATTTAGTCTCTAAAATAAACTCATAATAGTCCCATTTCTAAGACCATCCCATCTTGTTTTTAGGTCATCTCTGATCCTGCTACGTTGATTTAAGTCCCATTTCTAAATTCAAGACTTTTTGCTTTGATTATAGTTGCTGCTGATGTTTTGCCGTTACTGTCTCTTTTCATTCAGTTGTTTTTGTTGTTGTTTTGTTTTGTTTTGTAAATCAGTTTCCATTCTGGAACATAGTAGCAGATACTAAGGGAACACATAACTAGTCTAATGTGATGACCACAACAGAGTTGACACTTTTTACTCCGTGCTCTACTCTGTATTAATCTGCCCTGGATTATTTTCTCAATGCAATATCAAACATGAGGCTGCGATCTCTTTTTGTGCTGATTTCTCTTTGAATGTATTTCACAAAGTCAAACTATCTCATTGCTGAAAAGGACAGGTGTTGGGCCTTAACATCTCAGGTCTTGCTAATCAAGCCAGCCATAAAGGCAAAAGTGCTGGTTGATAATCTGGCTTTATGGCTAAAGAATTGCCTGATGCTGGCTCCTACTCTTGCCTGTTCTGACTCTAATTTCAGCCCTTAGTAGTAAGTAGGGAGGAGCTATTGAGGCTGGTTCAATGATATGGATCTGGAAACAAGATTCTGCTTTTGCTGTATTGTTAGAACATTAATCCTTGGAAGTCTCTCAATTTCTTTATAGTCTTTTCCAGTTTCTGCATTTCTAGCTCTCTTTCTTCATAATCTGGGGCAGTTGCTTAACATAAAACTATTAGATTTATTTTTTAAAGACTGTTTTACTGGGTGAAAATCTTTTTAATACTAGAGAACAAAATTTTGTCATGCACCTTAAAAAAGTCATGCCCAGAATTTAAATCCATATCTATATGACAAAAATAACCAAACTAATATGTTTTCTTGAAAAGTTAGTCATCATATGAACTGAAACCATATGCCACATATAGAGCCTGGCTAACTTTTGCAAAGATGAGTCTGAAAAAGATAAACAAAATGATTGGATCAATTCAAATTATTAAGTAGCAGCATCTCAATATTTCATATATGTTTCCATTTAGGAAGGGACATGTGTTTTCTACTTCTTTGAATAGAGTTCAGTAACTTTCCATTTTATTGAAAATTTAGAATTTTTTACAGATTTATAAAACCTATGGGGAAAAAAATTGCTCACTATTTCCTTTTGGGATGTGTATTAAAACAGATACAAAAACTGAATGCTTTTGAGAAAGGGCTCAAATATTTTACAAGGTCACATTGGTTGACATTTGGCAGTGGTTAAAGCTGTGGTATCTTAAAGCCCAATTTAAGGCTTTTTGTACTAATTAATACTATTCTTCAATTTAAAAAAATGTATTTCCATTACAAATGAGTTGAGAGACAATATAAGCGGTTAGTCAAAAATAATGCCAAGATGCCCTTGGCAGCTGCCCATTTCCTTGACTCCATTGTTAGCATTTCATGAGGGTTTGTCAGTGATGCCTGCTGAGGAAAGGACCAGGATTTGGGGAAAACAGGTGTTGCTCAGGCCATTTTAGTGAGCACCAAGGTCACTGACCTAGAGGAAGAAAAGTAGGCCTGACAACAGTGACAAGCTGTGTCTGTGACATTTTTTGCCCTCCTTTTCACATTCATCCCCTCCATGATTCACATTGACTCTTTTCTTTTTCAACAACATGGGGAATGACTGTTGCTTCTGGGCACTAGAAGGACTTATATCTAGAAATACCTGTGGAATTTTAAAATTTCAAAACATGATGAGAAGTAATATTAGGCTAATGTTTGGATGATTTGATGACAAATTTTGACTTCTGTCAAGAGTTATAAGTAATATAAATTGTACAGATGAATTAGAAAAAATAAAACATCTTTTTGGGGGGTTTAATATACTTTGACTTTATTTTTTCCTGCAAATATTAAGTGGACACAATGTTCTGTTTTTCCATTTTGCTTTTATTTTTTTCATTTAATTTCTTAAATTTCTGTTTCTCAATTTCCCCCAATCTACCTTGATAATACACACATATACACAAACACACACAAAATCACATTTCCCTCTGAATGAAAGAGGTTTTATGAAATACTTTGAGACTATTAATTTGAGAGGATACATATTTTAAGGGATAAAAGTTGGGTACACTTAGAAATATTCCTCAAAAAATAGCTATGTCATCTTTCTACTTGATGGTTACCACACAAAATTAAAATATACCTGTTTTTAATTGTATTTTAAAATTCCTTTTAAAGTAGTAATCCTCTATAACTATGCCATCAGAAAGCATTAAGTAACATTAAATAATTTTGTAAAATACCATAAAGAATAGCTATTTCACTAGATATTTCTAATAATATTTTATAGCGTATGTAGTCTGCATCCTACTTGTACTATAGAGTATTTATGAAGACAACTGGGAATTAATTTATGAAATACTGAGTCTAAAACCACTATAATATGTTACATCACAAGAGTATTACCAGTACAAATTAAAAAGTGTTGAGAGTATCAAGATGCAAATGGTAGTTTAAAAAAAGTCACAGTGTACTGTGATGGAATGGTAATGTTATGAATGTCTTTAGTATATTCTAGCAATTGAAAGAATTTGTTTTTTGTAAATGAAATAGACACATTTAGTCTACGTCTGTCAGATACAGACTTAAATAGCTGAGGAGATGACTAAAGGCAATGATTGTACTTTTTTTAAATTTATAGGGAAATGTTATATGGATCCATTTGTAAGCTTGCTTCTTTTTTGATAAAATGAGAGATACCACTTGTTTTCCATAAAACAGGCTTCACTTTTACATTTGACATTTAGTTTTTACATGTTTCTTTGTTTTACTTTTCAAGCTCAGCTTTCCTACATAATTAAGAATTTGTAGGTTGGGTAATGCCAAGTACCATATCTGCACTTAAATCAATTATCTGTGTTTGGTAAGTGGGGCAGAAAATTTTTGATAAATATTTTTACATGCAGTAAATTCCAGTGTTTATGTTTTATCTATGACTTTATTGAAGACTCTTAAGAAAATTTCTAAAAATAATTTAAAATAATTTTTTCTAAACTGCTTTGAATTTTGACAAGGTAGGGAACTTGCTTTTATGGATATGTTTAATCTATTGTACTTAAAACCAGGAAGTCTGATGAGCTGTCATTCTTAAATAAAAAACAGGAAAGACTAAAAATACATGCCTTTATATAATCCTTTTGAATTTGGTACTTTAACTTTTCTTCAAAGTAGAGTTCAAAGCAAAATAGTTCTAACTGACCATATTAATAAAATTAAACTTCAGTTGTCTTTCTTTGTTTAGGCAGCTGTAACAAACTATTATATAGACTGGGCAGCTTATAAACAGCAAAAATGTATTTCTCATGGTTCTGGAGGCCAGGTAGTCCAAGACCAATGCGCTGGCAGATTTGATGTCTGGTGAGCACCCACTTCTGGTTCACAAAGAGTCATCTTCTCATTGTGTCCTCATATGGCAAAAGGGGCAAGAAAGATCTCTGAGGTTTCTTTTATGAGGGCTTTAATCCCATTCATGAGGACTTCGCCCTCATAATCAATTCACCGCCCTAATGCCCAACTTTCAAATGCCATCATATTGAGGATTAGGTTTCCACATATAAATTCCGGAGAGACACAAACATTCATCTTATATTATCACTCTTTATTGCTTTTTCTTTCATCACTTTATTTTATGAAGATCAAGAATTTAGAAGCCCAAGATGTCTTATCTCAACTGTTCATCTCATCTTTCTTGGCAAGTAAGAACTTCCCAAATACCTCAATATTCTTTTATTATTCTTGGCTCTTTGCCTGTTTTTCTTTTGGCATCTCTGTTAATGATTACTTTTTATAAAAACGGAATAATACTGTATTCTTGAAACTAATTTAAATACATAAATTTATTTTAAAAACCTGAATAATATGTAAAAAAAAAGTGAGCTGCAATTTTAATCATTGATAAGTAGAGCTCAATATACAAAATCCCTCGGTATATTTTTGTCATTGGTTAAATCATTTATAAAAATTGGGACAAAACAGTGGACAACAATATAAAAAGCATTTAGAGAGAATGTAGAAAAACAAGTCCAAGAAATCAGGATATAGGAAAGAGTATAAAAAGCAAAAAGTAGAGAAACAGAAAAGACATAAAATGTAAAATAATTAATATCAAGTTCTACTTATTCATTTAATAAATACTTATTGAATAGCTACTATGTTCTAGGTTCTAATCTAGTTCCATGATTTGCCACTAATCACTTTGTAGTGACAATTTTTCTGATATAAAACCTTTTTCTAATATCTAAATAATGGCTGTTTATTGTAGAACACTTCTAATATAGAAAAATTCCCAAAGAGAAAAATGAAAAAGTAAACATTAATAACATCCTTGAGTATGAACCATTGCTAACATTTACTATTATTTTTTTGTGCATAGATATACAACTTTTATTGAATTGCAAGTCCTCTGTTGAGCTATTTATTTAACTTTTTTATAGTTAACTTTTTTATCACTTTCATGTTATATACCTAAAATATAATTTTAAATGACTCCATGATATTTCAACAAATATATTTACCAAAATTCTACTCGTGCATATTTAGGTTATTAACAGTGTTTTGTTGCTTTAGGTGATGTTGCAATTAATTATTTTATTTCTAAATCTTCAGTTTTCTTTAACACATATTTACACAAAATAAATCTCCAAAAATGTAACTATAAGTGTAAAACTGTTACCCAGCAAAATATTCAATTTAAATGTCTACTAGCTATATGAATTGTGCCTAATTCTTGGTTCCTCCTCCCCAGTAGGTATAATATTAAAAATAAAAAGTCATTAGTAAAGCAATCTTTGCTGATATAGTGGATGAAAAGAGCATTTTGTTTTAATTTGTATTTATTTGATTGCAAATGAGGTTGGGAATTTTTCATATGCTTACGAAGCATTTGTATACTTCTCATGTAGTAATGGCTCTACTGAAGACATTAGTTTTTTTCTTATTGTTTGGTAAGCACTTTTACATATTAATATTACAAATCTCTTTTTATATTCATAAGGAATTTTCCCCATTGTTTGCCTCTTAATTTTTTTAATATACATTTGATGTACTGAATTTTGACCAAACTCACATGCTCGGAGTTTTCTATCATGATTTCTTATACTTATGTTTGGAGTCCACTTCTACCTAGATAAGAAAGGTAAGCTAGTAGAATTTTCCTCTAATTTGTATATATTATCATCTAACACCTTAATTATTGTGAAGTAATATCAAATTATTATATGAAGTATGAGTGCAGACTAATATATCTACACTTATGAGTGGCTTTTGCAGGTAAACTTTAGGCTCATTTTGCCATTTTTGCTTTAAAAAATAAAAAATAAATTTATTAAAATAAATAGGGTATCAAGTTCAGGAAATTTCTCAGATTTTGATTAAAATTGTATTAACTAAATTAATTTTAAGTAAGAATTGATATCAAATAAAAGTTTTATATTCAAAAACAGTGTCTGTCTTCAAATAATGTAAAGATTTTAGTGACGTAAAACTTAAAAACTATAATATAGTATATGTAGTATATATTTCATATCAAATATTAATATTATATTATATTGTATCATTATATAGTATATGGTGTAATATATAGTAACATAATATAGTAATATAAAGCTTAAAATTTAGTAATAAAACTAAATTATTTATTAAGTGATCTCATTTGGATTTAAATTTTTTATTAGTATTTTATCATTTTGTTGACATTGAAATTCTACTTTACATAAACTTTGTAACTGATTATTAAAGGCTTTAGGTGAGAGATTAAAGGGGAAAATAGCACCATGTTAAAAGCTTAAACTTTGGATTCAAACGTACCCAGTTTTTCAATCCAGACTTTGGAAAATGCATGTTTCTGGTAACATTATATACCATCCCAAGAATTCTATTATCCATATGTGAGGGTGGGAGATAGATACTTGAAGGTATGAAAAACATCCAAGAATATCTCCAGCATATGCATGTACTGCTTGTTTGGAAATTACTTAAAAGCTCTAAATAAGATAAAATAAAAGAGAAATCTCAAGATGGGGTAACAAAGAAAAGGGGGAACGCTGGAGTTAATAAAACTTATATTGTTACATCCAAGTGGATAAGTTAATTGTTTGGGAATATGTAATATAAATGTTAAATTAAGACTTTTGAGAAAATGGATATTCTGCAAAAAAAAATTTAATAATAATATTAAATTAAAAATATGTAACTATCTCAACAAAATCTAGAGATTAGGGTTGGAGGTAAAAATGAGAAGGAGAAGGAAGTAAGGAAGTTTCTAAGTGTCTCCTCTTTGGGGAAAGAAGAGAGGAGCAGGAAGAAATGAATTTATTCCTCTGAGCTACTACTGTGTAGGGCAGAAGTATTGGGGAAAAGAAAGTGAAGCACTTTGATATACATAAGTGTGCCTCTGATTAGGAAAAATATCAAGCACTTTCTTTTCTAATTATGATGGAGAAATATGTGCTCAATTATGATAATAAGAAAAGGAAGATGACATAAATAGAATAGTAAATAATAGTATTACTTTCAAATTTACAAGGATAAAATGGAATAAAACAATGTAGTAAAATGACAAAAAAGGAACGTTTGTTATATACGAAATATATAATTAAGGTAAAAGCAACAGAGTCAAAGTAATAAAACAACACTAAGTGTGGATGGCTGAATTTCCTCAATACAATACAAAATGATTGTTAAGTTGAGTTAAAATGAACAAGAGAATATAAGGGACTCATTTGAGGCAAGACATTAAGTTTAAATCTAAAGGGTTGAGCAAAGAAACACCAGGTAAAACCAAAGGAGCTAGTAGTGGTAGTAGTCATATCGGACATGTTGCAACCAATGTTAGAAGGCTGTAAAATGAAGATATGAAATAATAACATACTTCATTTATAAGAAAGATATGCCATGATCTTGTACAATAGTTCCGCTTTAGCCGTGATCTTGCTTCCTGCAGTTTCAGTTACCTGCTGTCAACCATATGGTCCAAAAATATTAAATGGAAAATCCAGAAATAAACAATTCATAAGTTTTAAATTTGCACCATTCTGTGTAGCATGAAGAAATCCAGAGCTATCTGTTTCATTCTGATCAGGAGGCAAATCATCCCTTTGTCCAGCATATCCATGCTGTCTAAGGTACCAGCCAATTAGTCACTTAGTCACATAGTTATGACTGTCACAGTATCACAGTGCTTGTGTTAAAATACCCTCATTTTACTTAATAATGGTTCCAAAGCATAACAGTAGAGATGCTGGAAATTCTGATGTTCCAAATAGAAATTGTAAAGTGCTTTCTTTAAGTGGAAAAGTATGCATGTATAGGAAAAAACAGAATGCGTAGAGTTCATTACTATGCAAGGGTTCGAGCATCTGCTTGAGGTCTTGGAACAGATCCCCTGTTGATAAGGGGAAACTACAGTCTTCATCAAGTCAAAAAAGAGCTGTATTTGTTTGTAGAGGAGTATTTCAATCACCCATTTTCAAGTTTGAAGAGAGAAAAACTACTCATGAATATATATTGAATAATGAAATCAATAATGTTGCCTATTAGCTATACATAGACATTTATCTATCTCAAAAAGGGAAGATACTTACTTAGGGTGTTCTGAAGAATCTGTAAAGATCTCTCCATACTTGGCTACAACAAACCTTAAAAAATTTAAAACAAAGGAATTTTTATAAGTCCCATTCTTTATTACCGAATAAATAAATAAGCAATGATAGTGTAAAAAAAATATTATTTGATTTATTTGGAAATTTTATAATTATTGGAAAAAAATAGAAACTATGATATATCTAGAAAGAAAAAAAAATCACTTTATGTCAACATTATAAGGAAACAGCAAAAGTTTTATTCAGAGAAAAATTCATCATAAATGTCAATAAAAAAAAAAAGAATTAGACATTATTTTGTGAAATTAGAAGAAAAATGAAACAACACAGAAGAAAATAACTTAGCAAAAGGGCATACTAAAGTTAAAATTTGAAATTAATAAAGCAGAATATAGAAAATAATAGAAGATAAAAAAATCAAAGCTGTTTATTTAACAGTTATAATATAATGGGAAACACCTTGTAAGATTTATTAAGACTAACAATGAGTAAAATGAAAAGTGATAAAAAATGTGGAAGGAGAAATAACTACATATATATATCATAGTTGTAAAATTATGAAATAATTCCAGGTACAGCTCCATGGAAATACATAACAGAATGGATGATGAATATTCCTGCAAATATAAAATTTTCAAAGAGTGCTCAAGATTATGAGAGAAAAGTTTGGAAATGTAGTTAAAGATCTACCTTTGAAGATTATACCAGGTGCTTTTATTCCTGATATTATCAACTACATACTGTGAAAAATATTTGCACTTCAAAACAAACCAAAAATCTGTTCTTTAAAAGATGCCATAAATAAAATAAAATAAAAGCCAATACATAAACTTGATGTAAATATATGTGACATATATATCTGCTAAAAATATGTATTTCAAAAATATATTAAATACACTTAAAATCAATAATAAAAAATAATTTTTAAAATGAGAACATTTTACCCTTTTGGGCCTAGCATGCTTCCACTGCATGACTCTGCTATCTCATTTTACCATTTAAAATGAGGGGGGAAAGGTACAAACCATTCACAAAAAAGATATACAAGATAAGAAGATTATGGAAATTTGATAATTTTTTTTCCATCAGGGAAATGCAAATTAAAACTCAATGGGACTTTTCTTCATACCTATTAGAACAGCAAAAAAAAGTTAAATTCTGACGACGTCAATGTTAGCAAAATTTCAGAGCCATAGGTACTTTCTAATTCCTGGTAAGAATGGAAAACCTATAAAAACTACTTGACAGTTTCGATCCTGTATATTTATCCAAGTGAATTAAAAACATACATTCATAAAACACTTGTGCAAGATTATATATAGCAGCTTTATTCATGATATCTAAAACTTGAAATCAGCAAAATGATTCATATAATGTGAATTTATAAACAAACTATAATATATCCATACAATGAAATACTACTCGGCCATATAAAAGTAACAATTTACTGAAACATTAAAAAATATGGATGAATCTCAAAAAATTTCTATTTTTCGCTGAGAAGAAGCTACATATAAATGCCAGACACAAAAGAGCACTTTCTTTATGATTTCATTTATATGAAGTACAGTAATATGCAAGACTCATTTATTGTTCTGAACAATAACTGTCTCTGGAAAAAAATCATGAGAAACTTTCTGAGGAAATAGAAATGTTCTATAACTTGGTCGAGGTTGTGGTTACCTGGATATATACATTTGTCAACCAGAATACATGTAAAATAATGACTATCAAATAATTATTTGTAAAAGAAAAATAATGCCTAAACAAACTAATAAAATATGATAGCACAATAGTATAACTCAGCAAGAAATTAATGAATTACAGATATGCACAACAATATGAATGATTTTCACAATACAATATTGACTGAAAACATCATGTTGCAGAAAAATACATGCAGCATTATTCTTAAGTTATATTTGAACCATGACAAATTTAACAATACATATTACACATAAATTTGAATTTTATTGAACTATGAAGAAGAGTCATAAATGATCAATTCAAAATTCAGGAAAGTGGTTACCTCCAAGTGGAAAGCAGGAATTGTGCATATAATATTTTGGAAATGTTCTTTTTTTTCTTTTAGCTTGGTAATGAGCCTATGAGTGTTTATATTCTTTAATATGTGTGAGATATTTAATAATTTTAAATTTGGAGGAAAAATCACCAAAATAAGATTATTTTATGGCTAAATTTTATTCAAATCACAATTCAATTCCATTGTGTTTACAATTCCTTTAAAATGAAAACAGCAACAGAAATCTACCCAAAACCTGATAAGAAGAGTATAAACTAAAGAGCATGAACTCATCTCAATTATTAGTTTCAAGTTAACATGATAAACATGTCAATTCTTTAAATATTAATTATTAAATTTAATGAAATTCCAATTAAAATCCAAACAGAACTATTACAGGAATTAGACAAAATGATCTTAAACTATGCATGGAGTACTAAATAAATAGGAGTATAAATAGGAGTAATTAATCAATAAATTAGACTGCTACAATTCAACACGTACAAAATAAATTCCAGATGGTTTTACGAAGAGTTCGTACAAATATTTTAGAGATTACATATGTAGCCTATGTTTCTGAGAGGAGCCTTCTTAAACAAGAATGGAAATCCAGTTGCCAGAAAAGAATAGATAGATGGGTTTAATAATATAAAAATGGAAATTTTATATAGTGATAAATTTCAAAAACTTGAGAGGCAATATAAATAGAGAATAACAGAGATGAGGATCTCTTACATTGTCTCTAATCAGGCTCTCTAGAATATTATACATTAATTTTGAATAAATTAATTATTATAATTAGATGAATGCTTTCAACTCAAATGAAGTCATTATACATTCAATTTATTTAGCAAATATGTTTTGTGCACCTATTATGTTTCAACACTGTTCTAGGCACTAGGGATGTAGCAGTGAATAAAACCAAAGAAAGAAAGCCTGCCCTCATGGAGTTCACATTCTGAATAAGTAAAATGAATAGATAAGTAAAACATATAGTATGTTAGTGATAAGTGCAATGGTGAAAACCAGGGTAGTAATACAGGAAGTATAACCTGTGCTGTGTGTGTGTGTGTGTGTGTGTGTGCATGCATGCGTGTGCGCGCGCGCTGTGCACAAATTTAGACAAAGTGTCCAGGGAATTACTTAGAAAATGACAGGTAGCTAGACCTGCTGAAAAGGAGAAAACCAGTAATGTGAATAGTCCAGTTGAAGGTATTAGAGGCGGAGGAAAGAGCAAGTTTGAAGACTGAGTTGGGAGTATGCCGGGTTTGTTTGAGAAATAAGCGAGGCTAATATGGTAATATGTGTAATGAGGTGGATTTGCAGGGGCAGGAAAGGCTAGGTAATAAGTTCAAAGAGGTCACTGGGGACCAGAACAGAGAGGACCTTATACATTATGAAGTTTGGGGCTTTTATAACAAGGACAGGGAAATTTAAGCATAAAAGTATGATAGTATATTTTACCTTTTCGTGGAATAGACCATCAGGGGAAAATGAGAGCAATGAGAACAATTGAGAAGTTTTAAATAATCTAGGTGGGAGTTAATGGTGATTTGATTTAAGGTGACAACGGATATGAAAACTGTCAAATATTATTTAGATCTGAAATGTAATGAACAATGAGTTGACCATTGAATCTGGCAAAAAATACAGTTCATTGGTGACCCAGTTTTGGTATAGTGGCTAGTGTCAAAAGCCTCATTGAAGTGGACTCATATGGAAATGAGTGGAGAGAGTAGAAATGAGTAGATATCTTCAAAGGAGGAATTTTGTTATAAAAATGAGAGAAATTGTGAAGAAACAGTAAGGGGGAAGAGGGACAAGAAATGGGAGAGCTGTAGAGGGATGAAAATGAGTTGTAAGAGAGAAGTGAAAAAATCGTTTGAATCATGTAATTGATTAGACCATGTCTGGTACAATCCAAGGGGCAAGTGGAGAAGCTGGCTAGTAAGGACAATTCATCCACGGTAACAGAAAAGGCAAAATATATAGTCATGAAAGCAGCTTGCTACAATTATGAAGAAAATGGGATAAGCTTGTGGGAGTTCTCTTCTACGAGTTTCTGTCGTCTTGGTGAAATAGAAAGCAAGGTCATTGCTGAGAGTGAACATGGGGGAGCTAATCCTGGAGAATTGGAGGGGAAGAGGTATGAATAAGTAAGCCATCATTATGGGTGACGGAGAGAATAAATAACAATATACTACCTTTAAGCGCTCAGAACACAACTGAGGTTTGTAATCATAAATGTAAATCGAGTTCAGAAAACAGTGTGTGTGTGTGTGTGTGTGTGTGTGTGTGTGTGTGTGTGTTTCTAGTTCATGCAGTGCGAATGTACATGGCAGAGTAGGCTGAACTGGATTTAACCAGGCTAGTTGTTTTGCCATCAAATACAATGAATTAGAATAGGAACAATAGAGTTGGACATGTGAAGGAGTAAGTATAACTGACTAAGGAAGTAAGCCGTGTAAGCAAGAAAGTGAGAGCATAAAGGTGAGAACCATGAAAATCTGGTATAATCAATGGATTTTAGGTCTTCTTAGGGTCAAGTGTTACTGGGGTTTAAAAGAGTGAGCTGAAACATTATATGTAGTAGTTATAGGTTGACAACATTGGCATTGGGTTATATGAAAAAACATTTAGATTTCTTACAAAGCTTAAAGAGAAGATAAAAATAATATCTATGCTGAGATTCATAAAAATTTCAATTCTGTAGTTTGTTTTAGACACAAGTTGTAAGAGACACATTTACAATTACAATATTTAGTTGTGCTGCTTGACATTGAGCCCCTCAAAAAACCTGTTAAATGTATTATTAATCTATCACATATCTGTTCTGCATAATTTTTTCTCAAGCATTTTGGAAGTCATTGACATAATTTCTTGAAGGTGACATCATTTTATCACGTCTGAGTATGAGTTAATTTTATATGCCTTAAAAATATCTCTTTCAAGCTTCAATACCCATTTCTTCATGTACATATATCTATGTCTATGTATGTGTGTGTGTTTGTATATATATGTGTGTGTATATATATATGGCTTGATAATCCTTTTTAACATTAATTCTCAAACTTTATATACATATACTGATGCATCTTTAAAAATATATGTTTCCATAAAATAACCCTTCCTATCTACTCTCATTTGCTTATGGTGGTTCATTTTCTACTCTGTTTATTTTCCATCCTTCACATGTCTTTTATAATGTTTCAATACCAGAACTTCATCCATAATCTAGCATTTATTTTGGTTGTTGAGGCCCACATGTATATCCTCTATTTTTAGGGAACTTAAGTATGAAGCCACTTAGTTATGCTCAAAATGTTTGCAGAAAAACAGATTTCTGTACACGTATTTAAAATTATTTTTTCTATACAGTTTTAATTTGTACCAAATTCCTATTTTTTTCTAAGCACATGACTTCAAAATATCTCTTTAGAATTTTAAAATTTTACAGGGAGGAGAGAACTTAGATCACTCGGTTCATCATTTTACATACTCTTTGCAAGATGATAATAAATGTTTTATTTATTTCATACTCTGTTTTCTTATAAGGCAGTCATGAAATATATCAGCATGTTAAAAATTCTGGGAAGTCCTGTCCAACCAATTCAATGAAGCTCTTCCCATACTTATTTGATGTCAAAATCACTACCCATTTTATTTCCTGAACACTTAATATCTCATTGAACAAATCCTTCTCAGAAGTTTGAGAAACACTGTTCTTCTGATAGATGAATATACAGAGACATGGTATACTAATAGATTTTTATAAAGTTATACGGCTACATCTTAGTAGAAAGGATCAGAACTAATTTGGAATCCCAATTAAGTGCTTCATTCTGCCACTTCTCTTCTGGTAGTCCCTTATCCCCAGTGCTGTACTGAGCCATATTGAAACCTAGGGCAAAAGGAGAAATCTGTAACACTAATATTGTCTTTATTTAAAATGTTGGTAGTTTGTTTTTCATGGATATATTAGCATATATTTTTATTTAAAATATTAATTAAAATATTATGTATTTTGATTACTGAGTTTTTTGTTGCCCCTTATATTTTATGGTTGAGAGGGTACCTCCTCATTCACCTCACCTAGTCCTGGCTTGGATTATTCCAACAAAAGTACTTGTATCTCCAGTCTTGGAATATCCAAATTATTCCTTGTTTCAAATTATTTAAAAGTGTGATGAATTATTCAAGTCCCCACGTCAAAACCTAACCTTTGGTGACTCTCATTCCTCCCTATGTAGATAGAAACATACCTGTGATCCTCTGCCCTTTTGTTTCTGGGAATTATAGAGTGTCTCTGCAATATTTTGGTATATTAATTTCTAAATACCGTGTAGATTATTGCACACTTTCTGAAAGTCTGAATTTTTAATTAAGTTATAACTAAGAACCCAAGTCTTCCATTAACCAGTTTCTCTGTGCAAAGGGATATGTTTGGGGTTGAGATTACATCTGCGTTTCACTTCATGAAAATGCATATTCATCAGCTCATTGAACTCTAATACAGCATTTTCCAAAGTGTGTTTCAGAGAAAGGGATGTAAACAGGTTCAGGGGAAAATACATAACAAAATTTGTTGGATGGATAAAGATCTGAAGGAAACTAAAGAGTATTTCAGGATTTCTCAGAGCTTTTAATATGCTAATGATCTTCAGGGATATTTTTAAAAATTTTATAGAATGCAGTGTCTCTTAAACCTACTTGAATGTAGAATCACTATATATACATCTGAATGCATGTGAGCTTTACATAGGACATCGGCCATGGCACTATTGTTTCACAGATCATCTTTGGAAAGCTCATCTCTAATAGACTGGGACAAAAACACTTTGTTCTCCAGTAATGGCTCACTAATCCTAAAGACCTTCTTGTGCATGGGTGAAATATTGAAAATTAATCAATTGTTTTACCAAGCAAATGGCAATTTATGAGAATAGATTTTATTTTTCTAATCAACATGCCCACCTTTTCATAGCTTTTTTTTTTTTTTAACTCTCGGATATTGTTGTCCATTTAATGATAGTTTCCTCTAATCGATCACTTTTGAAACAGCTTATGTGTTTACCCTTGGATTGGGTAAATCCGATCTGTTTACTTCAAAAGAAATTTTGAAAAATTAGAAAATCAAAGCCCCCTTTCTTGTTACACCTCTGTTGTTTTCCACATACAATGCACCTCTTTTCCTCTGACCATGTCTAAGGACTGCAAGAACTATTTTTCTTTTTCTTACTCTCAGAGATGCTGACAAAATAATTTCCTGCTCTCCATACCCAATTGCTAATGGAAAAAGTTAATATTAATTTGCTGAAATTTTAATATGAAATCTAATCCTGACAATAAATTTGAAAATAATTTTATAATTTCAATAAATTTTGGATAAATTATGATAATAGAGCTTTTAACTGCAGATAAAGATTGAATACTGAACAATATTTAAAATCATTGCCTTTAACTCCCTCTCCATCTCTTTCATTTTAGGTGTGGACTCTTTGATAACATGTTAAGGTATGTAATAATATACCATCTTTCAATAGTCACAACAACTACCCATAACGTGCCTAGACTTATTTGCATAAGTTAGTTTTCATCTCTGAGCATCCCATCAATAGTCCATTTATTGGTGACACACGGGGGCTCTATTTGGATTAGAAAGGAACTTTCTTATCTTTAGTGGCATCTTTAGCAGCGTTACCTTAGGAGTTTGAGTATTTTTTTTTTTAATGAAATAGGTAATTGTTGTTTATAAAATATTATGATGGCACAGAGTCTGCTGCAACCAAAAACATTCCAGTGTTTGCTGCTGGGCATGAGGAGACAGTGACACAGCTCATTTCCTCAGCCGAGCTCTCTTTGCTGCCTTGTACAACACTTATTTCAAAGCACGCCACAGCTTAGAACTGTCGTGATCCCCATTAATATAAAATCATTGACCCCTGCTCCCGCTGGTGCGACTAAATTACATTCTGCTGCTCAGCGGCAGCCACACATGGGGCCAGCGCTTTTAGTCATTGCCAGGTGCCTTGATGCCAGCGCAGCCCCTCCTACGCGCAGAGTTTGCCTTTAATGAGGATTAGGCACCTTCAAAGATCTAGGAGGACCCACTCCCAGGATGGAAGCCTTTCTAATGGCATCTGGGCTTATCCTAGGCAGTAATTTAGTATCTCAGAGGAGACTAAGAGATTCATTCTCCTCTCTAAGAAATTGCAAGAATGTGTGGTTTTGTGATTGGCTTTTTTTCTCTCTCCCTCTCCACCAGCACAATTTCAAGAGCATTATGCCTAAGAATATCACATTTTCAAGAAACCTAGAAGCTAGATGTGGTAAAACAATATCCCAAATTATGGCATATCCCAGGTTAGGATATTTCTCTTTTATACTGTTATTACAGGACTAAACCCATTCACAGATGTCCCATGCTTATTTCCATCTTTGTATTTTGGATAGTGGAATTTCCTTACAAAAGGATTAATAACCTGATCTAGAGCGTGATCTCTTTCCTCACTGTGTGGTCTCCTTTTGCACCAGCTCCTGACCCTCTCTGACCTGCCCCTGCACAAGGTACCATACTCTCTTGAGAGTGAGGTGATCAGGGTGTGAACCTTCCTACAGTGAGTATGGAATTTACAGTAATGTTCTCTGTGTTGCTACAGCAATAATTCTTGCCTTGATTGTTAAGGGACAAAGCTGGCAAGTGAGGTGATGAAACAAAAATACTCATTGAACACAGAAAACATACTCTAGGTAGTCAGTCTCCTCCCTTACATAAACCAGAGAAAAATGAAAAAAAAAGTAATTAAAGATCACTCACACATATGGTATTAAAATAAGTGTAATTATATAAATGCATATACATATATTCATACAATTATTTGTGGTATGCTTAGATAAGGTCTTTATACAGCACACTATTACCCAATAAAAAACTCAGAAATAATTTATCATAAAAATAATATCTGATGTTCCAAGTATTATTTGTGGAAAATCAGATGTTTTTGTCTGGTGAAGAGAAGAATGTCAGTATTAAAGTAAAACCGATGAATTTAACTTAGGAGAATTTGAACTCTTATGAATCAGTTGGTTTTCCTTCTGATTTATTTTTAGTAGTGAAACTAAATCATGAAATTATCTCAATCTAGTAACAATTAATATTTAATTTTCAGTTTTTAAACATTTCTTGGCAAGAAACTGTGCCTTAACTCAGTCCATGTGCACATGGAAACCAGTTAGCGGTATTAAATGAGACAGAGTTTAATCAATACTGTGCTGGTTACACCGACTATGTATGGAGACTTTGCCTGAATTTTCTACTTTATAATTCCTATTAGAAGAAACAAATTAAGTTTTATGGCCATAGGGAGCATCTGCAAAGAGTTCTCACTAACTGCAGAGAAGTTAAGTGGTCTACACTCTTTAATTACAAAATTTATAAATGCTATTTGTTTATAAAAATCCATTTTGACAAAAATGCACAAACCCAACAATAGGGTAAAATGTGAAATATCTGTGGGTTGAATTTATCTCTTTGATATATAAATAAATTTAAATGATATAAATAAAAATAAATATACTCACTACACTATTTTAAAGACTTCTTTTTGGTTTCTAAAATTATTTTTTCTTGAGGTTTAATTGTGTTTCGTGAAGTCCAGTATCTGGATTAACAACTTGCTTCTGAAAGCTGATACCCAAACAGAGGGCTTTTTTTCCAGAAGGGTGTCCTAACCCCAGTCACACGTCTGCTAATTTGGCCTTTCTCTTAATCTCCGAAGAACTTGCTGAACAGAAGTGAAACTATGCACGTGCTAATGGCTTGCGCTCTGCAAACTCCCCTCTCTCCCCGAGAGTGTCTGGTGTGCAAAGCTGAGCTGGAACAAAGATACACTAATTATTCCCCATTAATTTGTCTGCTTGAATGGTCCTAAATACCAGAGTGATTAATTAGCGCGAGGCAGCCGGGGCAGGATGTCACACCCTTCTCTGAGTTTAAGTGTCGGCAAGGTTGTGCTCAAGTGTTGACAACAGCATATCTTTAATTTTCTCCAAGAAGAAAAGTTTAGTCAGTACAATTAATTTGAGCTTGGCTGGCTTGCAGGAATAAATGTAACATGTGGAATGATATTACTGCTGTATAGGCATTTTTTTTTTTTTTTTTTGCCTCCTTAGAGTACAGTAAAACTTTTTGGCAACTCAGTTATTGAATAGTGTATTTCCTAATTGTTTCAACTTGGCTTAATTACTTTTGTGCATTTTGCGGCAAAAAAGCACGGATCATAAAATAGTTAGAAATTATTATTCGTAATAGGCTGGGATAGATATAGATGAATACAGAGATAAGAATTAGAAGCAGATAAAGAATGACAATGAATTTGATATCCTTTAAACATATACATTTTCTCTCATGGATTGAAATGTACATCAGTGTTATCGAAATTAACTTGAGATCACTAAACCCCTAAAAAATATGAATCAATATTAAAAGATATATGACTGAAAAGTTGCTTATTTGGACTGATTTTTTTTTTTTTTTGGAAACAGGTTTTGCTAAAATTTAAGCTTTATGAACATTATTTTGCCTAGACAAATCTTCCAACTAGTAACACCTATAAGTCAGTTGTAAGGACTAATAGCACACTAGGTGATGTTTAGCACTTTCATTATATTTCTTTCTTTTTTGTAATTTTGTCAGAGTGCTTTTCCTAAGAAAAAAATTAACTCCATTTTAAAACAATTATGTACTATTTAGAGAAATGAAGTGAATCAAATAAAGTAGCTGTGCTCATACTATTTTCCCTCTGTTTTAAGATTGAACTACAAACGTAATTCTGGAATAGGAGCATAATCGTATATAATTAAGAAGTAGTGTGTTTCATTTGTTATATTTCTTTGCTGTTACTGAAATCTTAAATTAATTCATTTTGCTATGGGCATGCTGTTTTGTTTTGTTTTGTTTTCAAACAGTGGAAAGAGAAAAAAATCAGAGAGCCATGCAGCCGGCAGCATGGATGTTCTCATCTTTTCTTTCTCAGTCTTCCTCAAGTTCTATACAAACCTAAAAGGCTATTCAGCAGCAGGGGTGGGAGCACCGAGGGAGGGAAGGGGTCACCTCTCCCATCTCTCCGTGTACCTCATTGTTCATCACTTGTCAATGTATTTCCCACACACCATCTCCAGCCACTGTGCGCCTCATCCTGGCTGCTGGTTCCATGACCTCCATGACATTAGTCTCTCTTCCTCTACTCCCCACATCTACAATTTTGTTTTGTTTTTAATTTTTCCCAGACTGTAGTTGCTCTAAGACTGTCACTCTGGCTACATAGCGTTGTAGAAAATACTTGTTGGAACAACTAAGAGTAAAACAAAAGTTCCTCAGTACAATGATCCCTGGCTCCTACTGCCTCTTATTCTGCCCTACCTCTGTTCTTCCACCTCCAATTTCTCCATAAGTTTTCGCAGTGTTTATGAACTATTCATTGAAGCACTATGTGTAGTGAAAAAAGGACAATCTGTAGGCTAAAATCTCAGTTATATTACTTATTAATGGTGTAATTTAAGGTAAAAAAAAGTCACTTAACCTTTTGAATCTCATCTGTAAATTAGGATTATTAATATTTGCTCCTCGAAGATGTAAATGAAATGAGAAATATGATTCTTCATGTGATTTGTTTAGTAGTCTGTTATTCTGGCTAAAACAAGGATAACTATATTTTCTTGATGTTTCATAGTTTATTAAGTATTTACCATATTTGCCACATCTACGGCAGGGCATAAAATTATTGGCAATTTTTATACTCTAGTGAAATGAGGTAAGTCCCATTTGTAGGTTTTGCAACTCTTCCTCTGTCTCAAAAACAGATAAACCCGGAAAGCATTCAAATGGTTTTGGGCCTCTTTATATCAGAAGGGAGAAGTGCTTTTACTGACATATCTCCCTTAAACTTTGAGAACATGTTTATATCTTTGAAGAGAGAACCACTAAAAAACTGTTATAGTCAAAGCTAAATACCATCAGTTCCTTCCCTTTCTGTATGTACTCGCTGCTTCCTGGATCAAAAGATGGAGTCTAGTTTTCCTCCTCTTAAACCTTGCCTGGATTTAGTGACTTAATTTTTCCCACAGAATGAGGCAAAGTGATGTCTGGGGATTTTCAAAGTAGATCATAAGAACCTTCACATTTTCCCCTCATATACTTGCACTTAATGATGCTTCCTCTGAGAACCTGTAATAAGCTGCATGAGAGAGCTGCATGGAGAGGCCACAGCTACATGTGACATCCAGCGTGAACTGACCACCATCTTGGATGTCCGGCCCAAACAAACCCTCAGAAGACAGCAGCACTGGCCACTATTTGTTTGCAATACCATGAGAAACCCCAAGTGAAATCACCCAGTTGAGTCCATTTGAACCACAGAAATGTAAAAGATGGTGTTGCTTTAAGCCACTAATATGGGGGATGATTTGTTATATAAAAAGACTAAGAAACTGACAACAAAGTTACATATTAGCATAGTTTAAACTTTTTATATCACAATGACAAATCAAGATAATATTCACAACCAGAACTTGAATAATTGATGGAGGAATTATATTTGCACGTACCAACTATCTCCGTTCATTTATCCATCACTTGGCTACAATCAGTGAGAAATTTTGTTTGTTATATACACTGAAGAATTTTTATTAATAAAAGATTTAGTTCCTTGTTGTGTATGGATTTAGAAATGTGCATTACCCAAATCATTTTTACAAATAAACTGAGGTTTAAAATGTGCATATTTAATAAACCATTATAAATCATTTTAAAAACTAAGTTGAAATATCAGATTTTCAGCAAAGATGATTTTATCCTGAACTTTAAATTACACTGATTCCTAAGTACAAGAATTCCCTGAACAGAAGTTATAATTTTGTTAGTGTTTGAAAATACAATATGTGAGAATTAGAGTGGAAAACTGACTAGATATTAGGACAATGATAGCTCTTTCCTCCATAATTCCTTTATAAAATTATCCTAATTGTAGTGGCATTACTCTTGATCTTTTAAAAAGATCAATGCCTATACCATCCTGTGTGCTGTGGACAACACTGGTCATACAAATCACACCTTTTCGGCGAGAGGTATATGAAAATAATTTAATTTATGGACTTGACTTTTTTAGAAAATAGGCATTTTTTCCTTTGCTCTTTGCCTTTGGCTTTCTTTGACAATTCCAACTTCTTTTATCACCTTCGGGGGCTTGTTCCCTGCTGAATCTTAAATTGCAAAACTCAGAAGGAGTGGGAAAAGTGTATCAAAACAGTCTGTGCATCTTATAAAGTGGAAGTGACATAAGGTGGATTGTTTAGTATTTGGACACCGAGCAGCTTGTAGCATCTAAAGCATTGACACGCCTCCCCTCGTTTCCCTTTATTGAGTAGTTGGCTACTTACAACACAGGAGAGGAAGAGGAATAGAAGATGATTTTGCTCTCCTAAAAAAAAAAAAAAAAAAAAAGACCCAATGAGCAGTGTAGATGAAAGAAGTAGTGAGCAGTATAGATGATAACTGTGCTAAGTATAACCGTCCAGATTTCTTGAACATTAACTGACATTCAGGAATTTCTTCTTTGTTCTCTCTAAAGTGTTAACATTTTCATGATGTAAAGGAGAGCACAGCCCAAGTAATGAAAAATTTTCCCTCTTCCATCAGAGGATATTTATGAAAAACATTCACTTTCTTCTTTCTATTGAGAGGCTTTCTGAAACAATATGTTTACTATCATACTGAAACTACATTTGTGGACCTTGATCACCTGTAACATTAATGTAAATTTGAAAATGCCAGAGATTCTCAAATGTCAGTCCAAAGTTCAATGCCAGGTAGTTACACTGAAATTACCTGGAGAGTGTTAAAAGTCTGGGTTTCTAGACACTGCCTTACAGGAGTGAGACCTGAGAGTCTGCATCTGTTCTCATCCACCATCAGAGGTTGCCATGCCCAAACTGTGTTCCATGGGACTTCAGTGCCTTGAGATGCTCTGGGAGAGGAACATTCCATCCCAGAGATTCACAGTGCATGTGATCATATTAGAAAGTCTCAAAGATATTTAACTTGGCTTAATAAAGTATTTCCAGAGTTAATTGGTCAAAACATTCTTCAACATTGTATTCCATGGAGCACACTTTGAAAAAAGGGAATTTAAAAGAATACTGAGATGCTCCTTATATAAAAATGAAGCAAAACAAAAAATTAAGCAAAATTTCCTTTATTTTTACAAAATTTATATTTTCTTATATATTTTGGTAATATTTCCTGTAAGCTTGATATTTCTTTTCCCTGTCCAATTGCTTACTATCTGCTTACTAATATTTGTTTCCTGATAATTTTTGAAAATTAAAAATTAACTTAAAATTGTACATGTGCTTGAAAGGCTCTGTTTTTTTCCAAGCAATTAAGTAATGAGTAATACATATGTTCCTTGGAAAAAATATTTTATAAAATAAAAATTTTATATAATAAAAATATTCCACTACAGAGTAAATGGTCACTAGAATAACTCTGTAGTGGAATCTTTTTATTACAATTCCTTATGGCTTTTATTATAATTATTTATGCTTGTTAATTTTCCCTCACTGGACTCTAAGCTACTTGAGGGAAAAGGAGGGAAAAGACAATAATCTTACTCACTTTGCCATGTTCAAAAGCCTTTGTTGAATTGTAGTGATCCTTGAAATCGGGTTTCTCCTAAATCGTGCTATCAGTATCGAGTAGGTGCTGTTCATTGTTCTGATTCACCTGCTTCAGTAGTTTTCTGACTTTATGACTTTGATGTTTTGTTTGTATTTTAAAGACAACTGACATTTCATTCTTGATTTGTATATTGGAAACATCAATAACCAACATTAGCTCATCATTCATCCGCCTTAGCACAAAAACCCAATATGTCATATCTTTGATAAGCTCTGTGAGGACAGGGATTATATATTTACTTTTTCTGTCCCTAATAAACCTATAATACTGTTTTGTACAAAAACATTCAAGAAATAGTTGTGGGGCGAATGTAAATACCCAAAAGGAAAAGATTTTGCACAACCCATGACTATTATATCTTTCTCACTATAATGTATTTCTAAAAATCAAAATTCCAGACTTGACGTTTATGGCAATGTATGTACCAACCTTGGGCTGCTTTATGTACTAAACGGATTTTTCCTGTTTGCTTTTTCTGTCCCTTGCTCTTATTCCTGCCCATATTCAAGCTCTGAGTATTCAGCGTATGCAGTTAAAAGTTAAATTTGAAAGATAATGAATTTTGAAGTGGGTGTTTTATTAAGTGCAGCAATAAACAAGTGAGAGTTACATTACACTGTGACAAAAGTTCTTCGGCTTCTACGGGCTGAACACAAGGGTGTTCCCAGATGAAGAGCCAAATGGAAATGTTCAATAAAACATGTGTGAGACTGCACAATAGAACAGTCCTTACATTTTACATCAAGCTACATCAGGGTCATGGGAGGTGTTTTATTAGCACAGTCAACAATAATATCATGATTTTTATTAGGAGGAAAAGATAGTGAGAGACTACTAATTATTTTTCAGCCTGAGGGGCATTTTTTTCCTGAAATGACTGTTAATTTGATCATTGTCGTGCAGTTCACAGATTTACATGAACTTATTTCACTGTGACACATGGTTAAGAACCAGACTAAGATTGTTGCTTTATTAATGGTTTTCAGTAAATGTATTCAAAAGTGCTAACTGTGTGGGTGTATGGATGATATTGATAGCACTCGGAAGGTTGAATCCTTTTGGAAGTAGCTAGCCTGAAGCCCTTTTCACATGATATTTTCTTTGTTCATGCAGTGAGATGTTAAGCCTGCAAGAATGAAATAAAATCCCAGTGAAATAAGAATGGTGTTGTCTCAGATATTACCAAAGTGGCTTTTCTAGAAATGTTTCCTTTCTTGTTTTTCCCTTCCCCATATAGAGCAAGCACTAGAGACATGAAAAAGCCAGTGATTTCTCAAAACACTTGCTTTGGCATAATAATAATAATAATAATAATAATAATAATAATAATAATAATAACAACAACAACAACAACAAAAACACTGCAAAATGTTTTTTATTATTAAATGTTATAAATGACATAATCTACTAACACACTAACAATTCTTGTTGAATGTATTTCTAAAATTAATTTATTATAATTTTTTTTTTGATCTGCACACATTGTGCTAAACTGAAAACAAGAATCTTAAGCTAGTAGGGACCAGGTTTATTTTTATTTTATCTATCTTTTTTATAAACGTTATTAATCTGGTAAAGTCTTACAAAAATCTTCTCCTGCTCTGATACCATAAGAGATTCCACATGAGACATATTTTTAATGGTGGAAGAAGTCTTCAAAAAGGGCAAAAGTTTAACATGTAGAAGGAGAGAACTCGTGATTCTTTCTGCAGCATTTTCTATTTAATTTAAAATTGACTTGTTCTAAATAATTTAATTCATTTGGAGAGAAATCCAGAATTGGACTTAGTAAATTGACATAAGAATCATATTAATTTGAGGAAAAATCCGTTTTTTGAGTTAACAAATTTTTTAAACATTATTTCAAATATAAAGGCAATTTGTAAGTTATAAAGTATATCCAGATTTTAGGTTATTGTCCTTATTCAGTGAACTAATAACCTATATGTTGACCATAAAAATCACTCAGTCTTTACAATATATGTATTTTAAATTATCAAAAACTACAAAAAACTTGGTACATATTATCTACATAACAGAGTGATCTTATAAAAGGTATATACCAAGTGGATGCCAATTAAAAAATTAATGTTTATCCCATGGCAAATGTACATAATTTATATTTTAAGGACATTCTCTTTATTAAAACTACTTGATATAGCTGCTCTTAACTCTTAAAGTGGGAATTGAATTTGACAAGAAAATACACCATAGCATTCAAATATTATTACTGGTCACAAATAATTAAAAAGCATTATGAGGAAGTAATCCCGCTTACACTTTTGCTTTTGTTTACAGAAAAAGATTTTCCCCAGATGCAGTTTGCATGTTTGAATTGATGAGCAAACTTTCCTTTTGGAATATTTTTACCCTTTTGGTAATATACTTATATGAAAATTTTTTTTCAAATGTATATCACCCATCATTAACCAGTCCTTTTTTGAAATCACTTTAATAATGCCATTTTGCATCATATGAAACTTCCAAAAATGTCAAAATTCCAATAATTCAAAAACAACAATTGTGGAACTTGGGAGCTTATAGAGATCTTGTAAATCATGAAGTTCATTTGTCATCTTCTCAGAAAGATGTGGAAAATGTTGCTTATTTTTACATTGTGCTTTCCACAGCTCACTTTCAGACATCTTATAGTGTGAGTTGTAGCAATAGCTTGTGGTAAAAGCATCAATGATGTCTTTATATTTGAACAAGGTCAGCATCCTTGAAATGGTAGACTCCAAAACTCTGAGTCTCCCCGAGGCTGTGGGCATGACACTGGGCCACATCTGGCCATGGGCAATTTCTGATATAATTCACACTCTTATTGAGAAAGATTTTTGACTGGGGACATCTTGAAAATCACTTCAATTATTTTTCAGAAATATCACAATAAAGCCAATATAAATTAATTTTAAAGGTCATCTGAAGGTCGCACCAAAGATGTTTTGATAGAGAAAAGTCTGTATTGCAACACTGATTTGGCTAACAAGTAGTCATAGTTGTATAATGTCTCGTGTTACATTAGTGTAGAAGAAAACTTTAACTTATCCCATTGCTGTTATATACTTTGTCATTCAGGGCTATTTGTCACCAAGAAGACTGACTATTTCAAAAAGAAAAGAAAAATAGTGGCCAAGTCTCTGAATCACACAGCACATTAAGACAAAAATCAAAATCAGAACTGAAACCTTAGTCTAAGACAAAAACCCATCACATTATAGTCTTTATTTCTTCCAGATTGTTCCTTGCATTGCTTTCACTATCATTTAGTCCATACACTTAAGATTATTTAGAAACAATTGTGGGTGTCTTGAAAACTTACCTTGCCTTTTTATTTACAGAGGAGAGAGTTTATTTTAAGAATTGAAGAAGCTAATACTATATAAAACCTCTGTGTATTTTTGATTTTCACTTTATTATCACAACCATGTATGAGTACAAACTGTCATTTTATGCTTTTCTTCTAAAACAACTTTATTTCTCTATGAAACTTGCAAAAACTAAAAGATGATTCTTGCCTGACATTAAGTTGCAAAATGCTTTTATATTTAATGTCTAGAAGAGCAACAAGAATAGTTGATAATAAGAATAGTAACAATCATTGACAAAGCTTTCATTTTCTACTAGGTCCTGTGGTCAGTAATTTATATGCATTGTTATATTGCATGACACAAACAACAAAATGAACAACTAGAAAGATGTTTCTGAAACTTAACTGCATTCAATGTGATGGTGACCGTCATAGTTTTTCTTGCAAATACCTGCAAACTTAGGCAACATACATTCAGAAAGGTTCCATTGAAGATTCAGTGGGCCATTAATGTAGTCTTCAGCTGCAAGTATTCCCTGATCTTAGATAAGAAATGGTGAGCATCTTATATGTGTTGCTCGAGGAAGAAAGTTGACAGGCAACAAAGGCAGGAACATGAGTCTTAACTCTGCTCCAGACTAATAGACAGAAAAGAGAAGTGCTAGAGGGGCCACAGCAACAAAAAGCCAGAAAAGAGCAAGTCTCTGGTGAAACCATCAGAGCACTGAACTACAATATACTCTGTTCTGGGAGCATGTTCTTCCACTGTTATGCATACACTGGGATGTAGATTAAGAAGTATGTGATGACATATCATTTTAGCTATGCTAAGAGTCATTCTCTCTCTCTCTCTCTCTGAATACCCGTTACATCTCTGTAAGGCTATATCAGTGGTTTGTGGGCTTATGCCTTTCCATATGTGTGAAAAGCAATAGTTACCAAACGTAGACTCATTCAGGTCAGGTGTGTTGTAGTAGCAATCCAAGTATGGGCGTATCGAAATATGTTGCTAAATGGTAAATAACTTTTATCAGTCTGGAATAAGTAAAAGGCATATTTCCATCATTTTATATATTGGTTCAATTTCTGGAAAGTTTCTATTCTGTTAAAATTACACAAAAAATAGCTTGAATTTATTTATAAAATTGATATAGGTTCTAAGTGCCATTCATACCCATATAAATATCTTGGCAAGATAGACATTAAAATATTGTGTAGGACTCTGCCATTTTTTTTCAGGATATATAGCATCCCTAGCCTCTATTCAATAAATGCAAAAAGTACCCCCCTAACCAAAAAGTGCCATGAATTTCCATTATCACTTTTGGTGTGACAATGAAACTTCTGACCTTTATGATCCAGATTCTCTGGCCTATTTAAAAAGTGACTGATTTTCTTTATGCAGACTTGAATTTTTCCTTTTATATATATTACTATATAGTTTCCCTTAGTGCCCTTATTTTCTTTTAGCCAACTTTGTTCAAGCAATAGATTTTTGTAATGTGAAAGCTCAAAGTTTATGATAAATTTACTGGCTGAAATGATATTCGAGTTTTTTAAACAATAGATAAGTGAAGACACTTGAAAATAAGATAATCCTTTGAGAAAACAACTGTTTTTTTCCACCTTGACAACTGTAACCTTGCCTTTGAGTGTTTGTTTCCCTTTATACATCTCCTTCAAACTGGGTTCTAAGATCGAGATTTTTGAAGATTCCCTTATAAACATTTTGCTTTTGCAAGTAAATATGTTTTTTAAATAATTTTGTCTCTGAATGTTGACACTTACCTTGTAACATAGTCAAAGAGAGCATTAAATTTATAAACAAATAAATAAAATTATAAACTTTGTGTTCCCTTGCTATGAATTCTGTACTCCTTAAGGTAAACCAAGCATTTGGTTTTTAATTTATTTGAGTCTTCTGAAATGTATGATAAGATGTTCTATTCTTTCCATATATTTTGGCAGCTATAGAAAATTATGTCAAATTCAGTAATTTCATCATTTGTTTATTGATTAAATAAATACTGAGTATATATTATGTGTCAGACATTATATTAATCTCTGAAGATGAAGGAATGAACAAAACAGACATAGGCACTATCACCATGGGGCTACATTCTAATAAAATATTAATATATTATAAATAACATATTATATTAAGGATAATTGATTGTATACAGTGCAAACATGGCTAAGCAATTGGGGTTTCAAATTTCATTCAGAAATGGTTATTCTACTATTTTCATGTGTTTTGGAGAATTGTTATATTATTAGTATTTTCTGGACATTACTTGAAGGGCAAACTCAAATAGAGGCTCTACTACTCAAGGAGGAAGAATATTTAGTGTTCCCCTTTGAATGTAATGGTTGTTAAGATTGCTGATAACTAATTTAAAATCTTCACATTTTGATAGAAGATTGAAAAGTGGAGCAGTCCAGCAATGAAGTTATTAACAAATTAGTTAACAAAATTTCATGAAATAATTTGAGACATTAGGGTATTTCCATTCACTTCATTTAAACAAATGTTGTCTTAGAAGTACCTAGGAAGCAGCTTGCTCGCTCAGTTAAATATGGCTTAATATTTATGCAGAAGTCATTGCAAACCTCATTTCTATTACATGGTATAAGAAAGAAAACTAACAATAATGACAACTTCCATCATTTTGAACTTCCTGAACTTTCTTTCTGAGGTGGACATAATTAAAGATTAGAAGCAGCCTTTGGAAAGGCTTGTGTTCTTAAAAAAGGAAAAAAAGCTAAGTGATTATTACAAGCCTTACTAAATTCTATTTATTCCATTGTACAGAGCATAGGCATGCCCATGTAAAGACTATTTTTATTAGCTAACTAGTTTGCATCGTTCCTTTTGAAGTTAGGAAAATCTACAGGGTCATTAAAACATTTGTTCTGTACATCAATTGTCTTAATGGCTTTGGTCATTTGTGTCTGATTCTTCTTCCTTGTCTCAATAAGGAATCAGATGAAGGTGGCTCTGTTCTTCTGGTGGAATGCTCAGTAAGGTCAGAGTCAAGTTGTTGAGGATGCCAGTAGAGTCTGGGGGAGTTTGAGGTACCCTGCAGGGCTTGTGGGAAGGGTGCTGGAGCTTACAGATTGTTGTGCATTTCATCCTGGATGGTTTACTTAGCGCTTTGGGATACCTGAGGTGAAAATTACAGCAATTTTAAGAGTCTGACACACTTTCCAGCTGATAGCACTAAAAACATGATTTGCTGCCTCTTATCCTTTCCTTATTCTTTAAATGAAGGTGGGAGAAATGCTCTGTATGGACTCTTACCCATTATGTGAATTTTTATGAATTAAACTAATTTATCTTTTAGAAGTTAATTTATTTTTCCTTGTCTGTGACCAACTTATACAATAGAGCAGATCTACAATATTTGTCAAAGTTATTAGAGCCCTGGGTTTTTAATTACTGGTTTGAACCTCCAGCCCTTCTGGTAAAATGTGGACTGTGGACTACATAGTGAAGGGGAAAAAAAGAAAAATAAATAATAGATTATGCAGTATACGAAGAGGATGTTAGTGACATTCTCATCTAAGACAACATTTACTGCAATGATAGTTGATTTGGACTTCATATCTTTTTTATTTCTTTATTTTGGGGGGGGAGGGGAGAGGTGTTCTGATGTTATCAACCAGTACAATAAATTGTAACCTCAGATGACATAGTTTCCTTAACAAAATTAAGAGTAGAAAGTTGCATGCATAAGAAATTGAGTGTTTCTATGTACAAGCAAAAAATTTATACTATACTAAAAGTTTTAAGTGCATTTCTCCTTAGAATGAAATTATATGCCTGAAAAGAAATGAACTTACTATTATTTTTGTAAGTTCTCTCATTGCACAGAATTAGATTTGTCATAATTTACTGTTACTGATATGAAATTGTTCTTTAACCTATATAAAATTATGAATTTACTATTTTAGATAAGAAATAAATTAATTTTATTGCTGTTTCTTTCCTGGAATTTTAGAATCTATGAAAAACTCCAAATAAGTGTAAAGCACCTATTATAAAATAAGCCAAATTTGAGGGTGCATTATGCTATTGCTATGGACAGTTTTGTACAATGCTCAAAATGTTATACCTTTAGGTAACTATGAATTACATTTGTAATTCTAACATCGGAATCTCCATATTAGTATCAATGCCCCCACATATCAAGGATAGTTTTTTTCCCCCATCCTTCTTAGGATTCCTCAACAATACAATAAAGTAAACAGTAAATACTTTATGGATGAATGTAAGCATAACTAGCAATGTCATATGATTTTTAAATTAATAAAAGAAAACATATTTAATATATAATATTTTTAGTTATGAATTACAAGGAAGTTAAATAAACTTAATTCATCTGTGAAAATAGTACTCTTTTAATTCCCAAAATTTTACATTTCTCACATGCATGGATATATCAAAGAAGTTTAATGAATGAATAACTTTACTTATAATAAATAAGTGATACTACTCTTTTCTACTATGACTGTATTTCTTCACCTCTTAACTCTTATTCTGCTCTTTCCTTTCCCAAAATGTCTGGTGTCAGCTCTTACTTTCTACAGCTCTTTGCTAGATTTCTTCATACTACTAGAAATCTTAAGCTACCCTCAGCAATTACGTCATAAATCTGAGTACAAGCTAAACCCTAATTGTCCCCATGTTGTCAAATAAGAATTACTGGTAAGAAAACTACCACTTGTGAATATATAGTTAGCTCTTGATACAGTCTAAAACCTAATTCATAAAATATCAGTACAAAGAACAAAAATGCAACTTTACAATTATTTGCATAGAAGTTACCACTTAAAATGAGTGCCAATACCTGTGACATTTGGGCTGTCTAGACAAAGGTTGTTTACCCAAACTAAATCCATTAAAGGTATGTCTCACACTGTTAGCTAAATCCTACTAAAAATATTCGTATTGAGTCCAGCTTGCCCTGGTGCCTAACTCTATGGCATAAATTAAGGTTCAGACAAAGTCTCTTAACTCTTTCAGATCATTAGAGAAATACTTAAAAGGAGCAATTCCAGTGATCATCGGAATAATCCAAAATGCAAATACCTGCATGTTAAGGTTTATCTTTCACTGCAAGTTTTAGTCTACATTAAGGACATGAAATTTAACATTTGAAAATAGAACCACAAAAATAGGAGTATTTATGAAAGCAAAGAAGGATAAGATTGTGTGTGTGTGTGTGTGTGTGTGTGTGTGTGTGTGTGTGTGCGTGTGAGAGAGAGAGAGAGAGAGAGAGAGAGAGAGAGAGAGAGAGAGAGAGAGAGAAAATTTGGGGGTAAAATAAAAAGTTGGTGAGCTTTAGCCTATATCAATGGTTTATAGATGAAATGGTTGATGATCACAGCAAAATAATAATAAGTATTATATCTGCAAAAAGGAATAAGCAGGAGTTGCTTGACATTATTGTATAAACACTTAGATTTATTTCTATGAAATTTAAAGATTAGAGTTCGATTTGTGATTTTTTATTTTCTTGTCTTTTTTTTTTTTTTTAACTTTTTTTGATCTCCTGTTCCAAAGACTGGTTCCCCAGCTCTTATTTCATATTATGGCCCCTTGTATCTTAAGGCATTTTCTTTCTGAGAACACAAACTAAAATAGATGGAGCCTGAAACTCCTTAGTCAAATTTAAGAAAAATGCTGCTGAATTATCAATAAATTTATTACCACAGCTATAAGCATATAATATCTTATGTGTGATGAGTATAGAAAAAACTGGGCTTAAGAGCCCAACAAGCTTAATTGTTCTTACATTGTCACTTTGATATTCTTGCTACTCCAGTCATTGGATTTATTCAAAGTATTTTAAAATGCATTTCTTTCCCTACACCCTGAACATCGAGGATTGTCTCTTCAAATAAGCACATGAACCGGGGTACCTGTTCCTCATCTATCTAGACTAAACCAAAAATAACAACTTCTTGAAAAATATTTGAGTAGAGTGATTATAATCATTATTGGTTTGGTTTTTGTTAACCTTTATATTTTGTTTGAGGAAGATTAAGTCAATCCACCTGGAGTTTAATACTGTATGTTACTATAGTAACTTTATAGACTGTTTGGCTGTGACAAAGGGGCTTCATCTCGTCCATTTCATGCTCCTGTGTCGACCTACTCCCTCCCAGTGTTTTATTATATCTGTCTTTAAGGGTATCTGCGGGAGCCACAGCTGCTGTGCTTTTGTAACAGAAAGCAGCATTCACTGTGTGAAATGCTGGCTCTAAGAGGTCTTACAGGCTGATGGCATTATTGAATTTCAAAGCAAAGACAAACAACATTAAATTGTTTAAAGCTAATATTCACGTTTTCCTGCATGCCATGTATTTTCCTAGAAATAGTTTATAATCTATTTTACAAAAAAATATATAATTACTGTCAATGAAATTATGAATAAAAAGATAGGAAATAATATTAGAGTGATATAGCTTGAAAAACAAACCCTAAGTATACTCAGGTCAGGAAATATATCAACTTTGCATACAGTCTTTTAAAAGGGATATTTTTGTTTTAATCAAGTAATTTGGTTGCTTTATTTTTTTCAAGTTTTATAGATATCTGAATGTTTACTGAGCAATTTCTGAATATGCTCTTATAATTTATATAGAGATGCTAATATTCACTTCAGCAAAACTTAGCCTATTTAGGTTCTATTCTTAAACCAAGGTTTAGTCTTGATCCCTTTTGAGGAAATCTGTTAGATTTCATTATTCCAAAAGATAAAACATCAGAATTTGAAAGGGTAGAACTGAATATAGTTTTAGTATACTCACAAATTATTTATATAAATGCACTGAGAAAATGCTCTTGATGATAGTCCTATTTTTCAATTTTTGTCATTTATCTATCCAAAGCACCTGTCCAACTTGAAACTTTTTATCCTCCCAATGTGGTCCAGTATTTGTTTGCCTCTGTTCCATAAAAGGCAACTTTGGTGAGGTTCTTTTTCAGATTATTAGCACTGTGACTTTCCAGTTGTGTTAATTGTTGTGGTGAACGCTCGGTGCTATCTTGTTAACTTGCTAAGCATCTGGTCAGCAGGGTAGTTCAGTTCCAGCAAGGCTCTTGACACCTCTGCCAAGGGTTATGGATACCTCACACACCCCAGCTGAGGCAGATTGTTTTAGTTGGGCTTCAGATCCATAGCGTAGCCTGTAGTTAGGGGGAAAAAAAAAAAGTGATTGACAGCCCACACCTCCTGGGCCCTTCTTACTACCAGACACAACATCTGCTATGCCCTGTGGAGCAGTGAACCAACACACACCGAGAGAGAACTGTTTCTAGTATTGTCAGGGTGGATTTTGTTTAACCCTTTGTAGTTAATCTCTGGAGAAAAGTGTGGGATGCTTCTCTTTGGGGGTGAGTTTAAGAGCAAATGTAGATTTGGCTGGGGGGAGATTAGAATGTTTTGCTTTAAAAGGGATTTGATAAAATATTACAGAAAATGACAAAAAGGAGTGCAATATAAGTGACTAGAAATAGCCCTATTGTTTTTTTTTCATTGTCAAATGAAAGATTTGTCATGTCCTCTCTCATCACTATCTCAGAATAAGGAAAACTGAACTTGTGCAGAGTAATGAATTAGTGGCAAGTGGTTTTTGGCTTTCATTCATACAGTATACTCAAGCATATAAGATTTTCATTGCACTAGATTTATGAAACCTATTCTCAAAAATTCAAAAGAGATGAGGAAGCCAATATATTTGTTAAGTAGAAAGAAAAGCCACAGTGTGTCCATTCTAAAGCTTTTATAAAGCAAAAGTACTGTGCATCTAATATTCTGTGACTTCTGAAGTCATAATTCTGAAATATGGGAGTCTGTATATCATTTTAGAAAAACTTGGTTTTTGGTATTGCTAACTCAATTACCCTTCTATTAGAATAGAAAATCTTGTATTTGATAATAAATATGACTCATTAAAAATGCATCAAAAAGCTTTTTGTAGGCTGCCAGCCATATATAGGAACATTTAAAGGTTCCCCAAAGCAACTTCCAGGTTAAAATTATTTTAATATTTTCGAAGGGCTCATTGTTTTATTTCTGGATATTTTAAGAAATCTTCTGAAACAATTTTTCACACTTTAGCATATTAGTAAAAAAATGAGAGAGTAGTGAATGATGAAGTAAAATTATCTAATTTCTTTGCATGTGTTCTCTGATAATGGCATGCATAAAAATTAGGAAAGAGGGCTTCAATATTGAAAAAATACATAGCAATGAATTGAAGAGTGAATTAACACATTTCACTTGGGCTGGTATTTGTCAGACTAGATCTCCATTATATTGCCATGCATCAAAGGCTAATACTTAATAGCCATAATACCTCTGTTTACAATGCTTTAAAGGCAAGTTATGCTACAGAAGAGCTAGCAGCATTTTTATTATGGCTTTATTACAGCAATGTAATTAGTGATATTATTATTGTTATGCATTACTCTCACCTCTTGTCAGCATTATATTACTCCCACATAATTCACCCAATATTATGAAGACAAAGATACTACTTTAGTTATATCATATTGGTATCACTCAGAGATATATGACGGTATACATATCTGGTATTTAAAATGCATTTTGAATACACTTGTTCTCATGCCAAAAGTTTTAGACAAAGACAAATTATCTTCTAATAAAAATTTTAAATACTTATATGCAGATAATAATTTTAATAATTTTTTCTTTATTATTTTGAATTTTTATTATATGCCACATTCAGAATATTTACTGCTTAATTCTGTTTAATTGATCTTTTTATCTATTACTTTTCTAATGCCACATACTTCTCATTATTATAGTTGTATATTGTGTGTAGATATGTGCTGGGAGGAAGTAAACAAAATCTTAGTTTAGTCCTTTATTTGTCATTTTTTTCTTAGCTATATGTGCATACAAACTCTTTCATAGAAATGCAAAAGGAAAGAAAAAGAAATTTAGGTGTAATAATTTTATTTCTTACATGTGAGCTAGTCACATATTCTCTGAGAACAGGAGAATTTAGCTTATTCACAGTGATTGTCCATTAATGATGTCTATCATCTCATTTTGTTTTCTTTTTCTTCTTTTTTTTTTTTTTTTGCCTACAACACCCAGTCTTCCTAGGTGGTCTCCCATCCAAGTACTAACCATGCCCAATCCTGCTTAGCTTCCAAGATCAGACAAGATTGGGAGTGTTCAGGGTGGCATGGCTGTAGACTGCTTTCTTCTTCTTCTTTTTTTTTTTTAATGCGTTTTTTCTTTATTATGCATTCTGTTTCCCTATCTTCTACTAGATTGACAGAGTTTCATTTAGTCTCTATTTCGATAGCTCTATATTTGATTTCTATTCTTTCAGCTGTTACCCTTCACTTTAAACGCCTATATTTAAATGTATCTTTCTCAAAGGCCAAGAATTTATTATTTTCCTTTCCAACCTTTTACTTCCTTTTTTCTCTGACCCCCTCACCTTGCCCCAACTCATTTGTAACCTTATTTTAAATTTTATTTTCATATTAGTATTAAAAATGTTTCTTCTTCCTTTCTTTGCTGCCTTCTCCTCTTTCTCCTTCTCCTGGCCAACTTTTCATTCTCCTTCTCCTTTTCTATCTTCTCCTTCTTCCAGTTTATAAATTACTAAGTTTTAACAAACTTTTTACTTAATTTTATGCTAATCATTTCCTCTCCTCCTTGTACCCTTATAAATTCATTTTTCCCTTTGTGAAGCTATATCCTGGAGTGTTTGCTTTTTTTCTTTCAGAGAGGTTCTAATTTTACTCTTTAAAGGTTTTCTTTCCTACATACTGTTATATTCTGTCTTAGAAATTACTGGTAGATAAAAGTGTTTCCCTCCATTCTACTTACTATTTCCATTTTTAAATGTCTTTTACAGTATTTTGACATAATTCTTCATCATGATCATTTATCTCACTAACTTGTTCTTACCAGTGTGCAAGTGTTAATTTTTTATATAAGCAATTGTATTTTCATATCAAAAATTTCTACCCTTTATTTACAATGATCTGTTTTTATATCAGCAATCTCATTTTCTCCCTTATCTTTCTACATATGTAAGATATACTTATTCTGAAGTTATTTTCTGACTCCTCTATTAATTCTTTCTCTTTGAAAAATACTTTATTTGCCTTATTGTATTTTTCTCTTTTATGCTTTCACTACTATGGGAGTTTATTTTTGCTAGTAGTTCATCTGTATCTGTGATTTTCCAATGTAGTGGTATATTAGTTTTCTCTGGGTGCTGTAACAAATAACCACAAATTTAGTAGCTTAAAAGAATAAAAAAATATTGTCTTAACATTTTTAGACTTCAGAAATATGAAATGGGCCTCCCTAGGCTAAAATCAAGGCTTTGGCAGGGCTGCTTTACTTAAGAGAGAATTTGTTTCCTTGCTGTCTCATTTCTAGAGGCCGTGCACATTCCATGGCTCTTGGCCCCCTACCTCTCTCCATCTTCAAATAGTAACAATGTGCTGAGTTCTCCAGTTGCCATCTTCCTAATAATGTTTAAAGGCAAACCTATGTAATCCATTATTTCAGAATGTATGGTAGGTCTGTGAAAATTAAAATTATCTTCTTTTATAGTAAATCAGACTTTATGTCATACACGAATCAAGTGAAAAAAGCAGAATTTAAAAGATCTTAAAGACAAAGACAAGGATTAATAAAATAAATGAAGATTTTAATCTAAAAAATATAATATATATCTTACATAAACAATAGAATACTAACAAAATTGATTTAGACCACAAATAGAACTTCAAATTTTATAGAGTACATACAGATCATGTTTTCTGACCATATTGTAGTAAAACAATAATATAAAATATTTAATAAAAACTACATGTAATATTTTGAAAATTATCTATTGTGAAACTCTTATAAAAGGAAACAAAATATAATTAGAAACTCTTGCAAAAGAACAGAACTAGGAATATTGTTGTTATCACTTATGGAATATTACCAAAGTTTACTCAAATGAATACCCATAACTTAGAATATTTTATCAAATAAAAGCATGGAAATTAATCATTTAAACATCGAATACTAGAAAACAAGTACAAAACAAACAGAAATAAGAACCGTAATTAAGGACGCCAAGAATTTGAAAAGCTGAAAAGTATAAAATTGGTAAATCCAAGAACTTTTTTTTGTAGGGGAAATGGAATAGGAAAATTTTTAGATAGTCTACAAGCCAAAATTTGGTCTAAGAAAAAGAATAACATATTTAAAATGAGATAAAAACTTACGGTTCTCTATATATACATATTTTCCAATTAATCTGAAACTTGCTATAATGATTGATTTGTTTAAAATATAAATGATCATATTTGACTAAATAAAAAACAGAAATCCTCAAAAGAATTGAAAAAATTTTAAATAATTACCTCTAAAACAATGTACTAGTTTCTCTTAATTTTTCAAATATGAGCATTACTATATTTTAATGTTAATATTGTGAAGTATAAAAGAATGTTTCCATTAGAGACATGAGAAATTTATTAAAATTATACAAAAAGATCTATATCTTTTACATAAGTAATTTAAAATCATAAATCAAATTGATCATACTACAAACCCATATATGAAAAAATAATATATCTTTCCAACTAAGTTTATTTCTGAAATGTATTTTTCAAAAATGTTACCAATTAAAACAATGTAATAATCTTAATATATGTAAAAAGAATTTGATATATTTAATATTAATTTCTGACTAAATCAAAACTATGAAAAAAAGAAAACATTGATATAAACAGAACAATGGAATAGATACTTCCTTAATATAACAAAAATAATAAGAAATATAATATTTAAAATATATTTATATCTACTTTAAGCTACTAGCCTACATTATTTTTAATAGAGAATTATAGTCATTTCAATTAAGTAAAGGTAGGGATTCTAACTCACTACTACTTTTTTTATATTTTGCTCCAGATCAAAATTTATATAATAATACAAGAATAGATAATAAACAACACCAAGATTGATAGAAGTATTGTCATTATTTATATATGATTTTGCAAAGCCAAAACATTAATAAAATATATTAGAAATAGGTAGATTGAAAAAGTTGCCCCTGTAAGCATATAAATAACCAACAGATCTTCTACATCCAAAATGAAAATTAAAAGGGAAAACAAAGGATTTCCTTTTCACTTTATTTTTCGGCTTTACATCTTCAGGATGTGGTAACAAAAATTGGCACATAACAATATATGGCACATACTGATATTGGGTCTAATTAAAGAAAATGTCTCCGGATAAGTGGTAGGAAGATGAAAGTAACAAAGACAAAAATAGAAATTGGGGTTTTTAGAAAGTGGGTTCAAATTTTAGTTCAACCACAGTCTGTGACCAGAGGTGACTTATCCCATCGAAGCCTATTTTCTCAACTGTCATTGGATTTGAGATCACTTAGGTCACCATTGTTCTAGACCTTTTGTCACTGGCATGTACCTTTTTGGCCATGTGGCACCACACTGGTCTAGGTCAAGAAGAGAAGGCCGCAGTGGTTGAAATTAGTTGAGGATGTGGACTTGGCTCAATAAATTTCACTTGGTGTGCTCAGATTGGGCAGCCCCAGCCCAAAGCCGGATAGCTTAATAGACTGGTGACACCACACCCAAACCTTGGGTGGCAGGAAACAGAGGGATGGGGAAGGATCAGTAGATACTGATACTGAAGTGGGGGAGCCAATGAAAATAGGACTCTTCAATTCTGCTTCTAATTTTTCTACCCAGGCTGTTTTAAAACAAGTTCTGCCCAAATGGAAATGATTTGAACTCTTCTACAACCTGTTCCTCCCCATCTGTTTGTTTTTTTAAACTTTTTGTCACAAAGGATTTCTTTTTAAACAGTAACCAAAACTATAAAACACCTGGAAATTAACTTAGATATGAATCTGCATGTAAGAGGAAAAAATTTTTTACCAATGATATATAGATACTGGCAGAAATGAATATACTTCCCAGATACTCAAAGTGGAAGACTGAATAATCTAAAGATATATATTTATCTGAAATTAGTTTATACATAATGCAAATTTAGTCATTATTCAAAGGGATTTTTAGATCTGTATTGTGATTGGGATGGAAATAAGAATGATAATAGCCAATAAAATATTAGAAAAAGAATACAATTATAAAAAGGAATTTACATGGTGAGATATCAAATATATATTGCACTATTATATTTATTTAAACAGTAGGAACTGCTTTAAGAATAGATCACCCATGGAAAAGAATAAGTTCAGACAGATTCAAGTGCAATCTTTTCAATGAGAGTTATTCTAACAGCACTATATAATATTAGGACTCCCCTCAACCTTGTTTTTTATCATCTAATAAATTATTTGAGTTCCTTGTTGACTGTCTTATTCCATTCATTAGAAAATAAAGATCTATAAGATAGGTTTTGTTTTGCCGTATTCAGTAATATATTCAAACAGTACTTGGAGTATAGTAAATACAAAAAATATATTTTTAATTAATTAAAAAACCATTGAGAAAGGATGGATTAATTCATAAGTGGTGTAGCGCATTTTTAAATTATAGTTGGCATACAATACTATATTAGTTGCAGGTGTACAACATAATTATTGGACATTTATATACATTTATATACTTTACTCTGATAAGTCTAGTACCCATTTGCCACCAAATATAATCACTACAATATTATTGACTATATTCCCTATGCTGTCCTTTATAGGACTATTTTTATAACTGGTGGTTTGTACTTAATCTCTTTCACCCTCTTCACCCATCCTCCAAACTCCCTTCCATTTGGCAACCATCAATTTGTTCTCTGTATCAATGAATTTGTTTCTGTTTTATTTATTCATTTATTTTTTTATATTCCACATATAAGTGAAATCATATATTTGTCTTTCTGTTTGACTTATTTTCCTTAACATAATATCCTCTAGATCCATCCATATATACACAAATGACAAGGTTTCATTCTTTTTATTGCTTAGTACTATTCCATTGTATATATATGTACCATTTCCTTTTATACTATTGTCTATTGATGGGCACATAGCTTGTTTACACATGTTGGTTATTGTAAATAATGTGTCATGAACACAGGGATGCATAAGTCTTTTTGAGTTAGTGTTTTGAGTTCCTTCAGATAAATACCCAGATATGGACTTGTTGGGTTATATGATAGTTCTATTTTAAAGTTTTTTAGAAACCACCATGCTGATTTTCACAATGGCAGCACCAATTTACAATCCTACAAACAGTGCATGAGGATTCTATTTTCTCCACAGTCTCATTAACACTTGTTGTTTGTTGATTTATAGCTAATAACCATTCTGACATGTGTTAGGTGATAGCTCATTGTGGTTTCGATTTGCATTTCTCTGACGGTTAGTGATGAACATTTTTTCATGTGTCTATGGGCCATTTGTATGACCTCTTTGAATAATTGTCTATTCATGTCCTCTGACCATTTTTTAATTATACTTTTTTTTATGTTGAGCTGTATAATTTCTTTATATGTTTTGGACATTAAACCTTTATCAGATATATCATTTACAAATATATTTTCCCATTCAGAAGGTTGCCTTTTGGTTTTATCGATGGTTTCCTTTACTATGCAAAAATTTTTTAGTTTGATGTATCATTATTTTTGCTTTTATTGTCTTTGCCATAGGAGGCATGTCCAAAAAAATTGCTAAGACCAATGTCAAGGAGTTTATTCCCTGTTTTCTTCTAGGAATTTTATAGTTTCAGATCTATATTTTAGTCTTTAATCGTTTTGAGTTTATTTTTGTGTATAGTAAAGGAAAGTGGTCTAATTTCTTTTTTCCATGTATCTGCACTGTTTTCCCAACACCGTCATTGAAGAGATTGTCTTTACCTTATTGAACATTGTTGCCTCCTTTGTCATAGATTAATTGACCATACAGGTGTAGATTTATTTCCGAGCTCTTTGTTTTGTTCCATTGACCTATGTGTCTGTTTTTATGCCAATACCATGCTGTTTTGATTACTACAGCTTTGTAGGAGAGTTTGATAACAGGTAGTGTGATACCTTCAACTTTGTTCTTTCTTAAGATTGCTTTGGCTATTCAGGCTGTTTAGTGGTTCCACATAAATTTTAGGATTATTAGTTTTAGTTCTGTGAAAAATGTCATTGGTATTTTGATAGATATTGTACTGAATGTATAGATTGTGTTGGGTAGTATGGACATCTTAACAATGTTAATTCTTTTTATCTTTGAGCACAATATATCCCTCCATTTTTTGTGTCTTTCTTAGTTTATTTCTTTAGTGTCTTTTTACTATAAGACAAGTACAGGTCCAAGTACAGGTCTTTTACCTCTGTTAAATTTATTCCTAGGTATTCTATTCTCTTTGATTCAGTTGTAAGTGGGGCTGTTTTCTTAATTTTTCTTTCTGATAGTTTACTATTGGTGTGTGTAAAACTACAACCAATTTTTGAATATTAATTTTTGTATTCTACTTTACTGAATTAACTTATCAGTTCTAATAATTTTTTTGTGGAATCTTTAGGGTTCTATTTATATAGTATCAGGTCATCTGCAAATAATGACTGTTTTACTCCTTTCTTTCCAATTTGGATGCCCTTTAGTTTCATTTTTTTTTCTTTTTTTGGTCCAATTGCTGTGGCTTAGAACTTCCAATACAATTTTGAATAGAAGTGGTAAAAGTCGATATCCTTAGCTTGTTCCTAAGCTTAAAGAAAAGGCTTTCAGTTTTTCACCACTAAGTACGATGTTAGCTGTGGATTTGTCATATATGGCCTTTATTATGTTGAGGCATGTTCCCTTTATATCCACTTCGCTGAGAGTTTTTATCATAAATAGATGTTAGATGTTGTCAAATGCCTTTTCTGCACTTATTGATATGATCATATGATTTTTATTCTTCCTTTTGTTTATATAGTGTATCATATTAATTAATTTGTATATATCAAACCAACATTGAATCCCAGGAATATATCCTACTTCATCGTGGTGTATGATCTTTTTAATGTTTTCCTGAATTTCTTTTGCTAATATTTTGTTGAAGATTTAAAAATATATATTTTTATGGTGACATTGGCTAATGAAATCCAATGTTTCAGTTCTACACTTTAACAATAATAAGGCATATATATATATATATATATATTTACACTGTGTGTTCATCTCCCATAGTTAGATTTCTTTCTGCCACCATTGTTGAAGATTTTTGTTGGCACATTTGATTGACCATTTGATTTAAAAATCGAGACATGCCAATAATACAACTAGCTCATACCATACATAATACTATTAATGGACTAAAAAATGGATAAGGCAAAATTAAATTAAATTTAAAATAAAGAAAAATTATTTTAAAAGAGAATATACATGAAATATTTAATTTCTATTATTGAAAAAAGCTCATTTAGATAGCCCAGCTTTAGAACACAGTACTCAATTCCACCAATTTCCCAGTAGTAATAAACCTGTAACTTGGTCACATATATTTTCATTCTATTTTAAACTTTTTTTTTAGAATTTTCTCACACATTTTGTCATTAAACCTTTCTATCTTATTAAAAATTACATGAAGTAGCAGATAAAATGTATTTGATGGAGAAAAGTAAAGCAGAGGTTTCCACCTTTGGCCATAACACAGTTACTACTATAGAGTTGGCCTTTGATGTAAAAAAATAAGCTGCACAAAATATGTTAATAAAACAACGTTCGGACACTGAATAATACACAGCATAGGACTGTGTTCCAAGAGAAAGGAAATGCATTAAGTGAGATTCACAATTGCTTCAGCTTTGTAGCTGAGCACAGCCTGGCACTATCTGGACTATGTGTGGAAAGGTAAGTCAAAATAAGCAGTGTTTCCACTGAGCTGGGGAAGCAACGATAGGAAGGCAGGTGACACTTGGGACTGTTGGTGTCGAACAGGGCAGTGTACTGGAGAAAAGTAAACTGTACAAGTACAGAGTTAACAAAAATCAGCATAAAGATTCCCTCATATATATCTGAATAGAAAGATAAACATAAATAGGGTGAAGTAGTACAAGGGCTGGGAAAGGACTCTTACTGGAGAGTTGTGAAAGGGGTGGAACCTGGAGATAGCACAATGGATAGACTTTGAACAGGAGGCACAGACTTCGTAACCAGCTAGACTGAAGAAACTTCTATAAAGATACAAAGTACTCAATGAGAACCCAGAGAGGCCACTCTGTAGAAGGACTACTATAACCCTAATGTAAGTGTTAACAAATCTAAATGACAAGATTCAAAAGAATCAAAAGCTGATCACCAAATGTATCCCCAGTGAATTCATTGCTTGCTAGAATAAGACACGGCACTCTCTAAAAGAGAATGACAAAAATACAGACTTTCAGCAATGTAAAATCAATGTACAGGAAACAATAAAACTTTCTGATCATGTGAAAAAGCAAGAACATGTAATCTCTGATCTGAAATGAAAGCAGTTAAAAAAAATGATTTTGAAATGACCCCAACATTAAAATTAGCAAATACAAAGAAATAATAACAACAAAATGTGTTAATGTGATTGTTAAATATGGCTAAGGCTTTAATTCAGGTCTTAAAAAGAAAATGTGGTCATAATGAATAAAAAAATTGAAATCTCATCAGTGACTTAGAATCTATAAAAATTTATCAAAGTCCTTGACTGAATGAATTTAACAGCAATTTGAGGATGGCAGAAGAAAGGATTAGTAAATTTAAAAGAGGTCAATAGAAATGGTCCAATCTGAGGAAGACTTGATAAAAACAAAGATAGCAAAATAAAATACAACATCTTAATGAACTGGGATAATATCAAGCAATACCTAAATTTTCTACTTTGATGACCAAATATCTACTTGTAGATTAAGAATCTCCATCAGCCTCAAACAGAATAATGCATAGGCAATAAAAACTGACTAAAATAAAAGATAAATTCTAAATCTTGGAAATGGTCAAAGAAAATGACATGTTACATAAAATGGAACCATCAAAAAATAGCAGGGTTCTCATCAGAAAAATTGGAGGAAAAGATAATGGAACATTTTTCAACAACAAACTATTAACCCAAAATTTATATACAGTGAAAAGACTATTTTAAAACAATATTTTTCAACAAAAAGATTTTCAGGTAAACAAAAACTCTGTGTGTGTGTGTGTGTGTGTGTGTGTGTGTGTGTGTGTGTGTATGTAATCTCCAGCAGAACTGCTCTATAAGAAAAGTTCTTCAAGCTGAAAGGGATTGCCACAAGATGAAATCTTTACAGTAAAGGATGATGATCATTAAAAACAGTAAACATAAGGGCAAATATGAAAAGTTATATTCTTCTCTTAAATTTTAAAAGTAAAATGAGGGTCAAAATAAAACATAAAGATTTGTATTATAAACTTTATATGTAGAGGTACTATACATATATGCATATGAATAATAGCACAAAACTAACAAGGTCAAACAAAACTGTTCAAAAGTTCCTATATTTTATATGAAGTGACACAATATGAACACTGAGTAGACTTTGACTTGCAGATACAATAATAATAATAATAATAATAATAATAATAATACCATAATAATTTTAAAAACAGAATGCCAAGTATTATAGCAACAAAGTCAACAAAGGAAATAAAATAGAATAAAAATATTCAAAAAAAGAAAACAATGAAGAAAAAAAAGACTACCAACAAAGCTACAACATACACAAAGCAAAAGTTGACAAAACAAGAGAGACAGATCAAAGGCATGTTAAAATTTTAACATACCTATCTAGAGAAAAACTAGATGAAAAATGGCATACCGGAAATCCAAGAAGCACTATCTTCAGCCTAACAGGCCTTTACAGAATACCCACACAATGGCTGCAGAACACACAATATTGTAAGTGCTCATGAACCATTTACCTAGGTAGACCATATGCCAGAACAGAATATACTAACTGACCATTACAAAGTTAAATTAAAATAAATAAGAAATATTTAGAAATCCCCCAAATGTTTTTTATATAAAAGAACTCATTTCTAAGTAAGTCAAAAACCAAAGGACAAATTATAAAAGAAATTAGAAACAATATCAAAGCAAACAAAAAAAGTACAGTATATTAAATTTATGGGCAGTACCTAAAGCAGTGCTTAGAAATTAAGATCTTAGCTTTATGTGCCTATGTGAGAAGAGGTAAAATGTATAAAATAAATAATCTAAGTATTTAACACGAATTCCTAGTGTTAAAGTAAAATGAATAAATTATATGCAAAATATATAGTATAAAAAAGCAAAGATAAGAGAAATATGTAAAATAAAGAAAATTAACAAAGCCAAAATTGATTATTTTAAAAATATTGGATTTTTCCCCATACAACCCAAATATGTGAAGTCTTTTCCAATACCATTTTTCTATCTCTCTGACATCAACTAGTTGTCCTATAATTCAATTCAGTTCTGTCAGTAACTATGCAGAGTCAGCATAAGACTCCACAGGTTTTAAAGTCTCAGTCCTTCCTATAAGACTGACCTCACTTCAAACACCAGTCACAAGTACCAAGTCCCAAGGTTACCGACACTTTAATCTAACTCTGTTACAAAGTCTGGAATTCCCACACACCCCTTCTTAAGTTCAATAATTTTTTAGACTCACAGAACTTAGGAAAATGCTACATTAACTATAATAATATATTAAAAGGATAAAAATGAACAGCCATATGAAGAAGTATGTGGGGCAAGTTCTGGAAGGGTCCCAAATGCAAGAGTCTCTGTCTACCTTCTTGGCATGGGGATATATTTGCCAATTCAGAAGCTCCCCAAATCCTGTTGTTTAGAGGTTATAATGGAGTTTTCATTATGTAATTATGATTAACGAAATCATGAGCCATTGGTGGTTAACTCAATCTCTAGCTCCTCTTTATTCCCTGGTGGTTGAGATATGGAGTTGAAAATTCCAAACTTTTCATAAAGGCTTAGTCTTTTTGGTTACCAGCCTTTATCCCGAAGCTATCTAGGTGCCTACCAAGAGTCTTCTCATTAGAACAAAGATGCTACTTTCACCCTTATCACTCAGAAAATTCCAAGGTTTTTAGGAACTCTGTGCCTGGAAGTGGGAACAAAGACCAACTATTTTTCTAAAAATACCACAAAGATGAATAAAATTGATAAAATATAAGGAGAAACCATGACTAAAAAAGAAAGAAAACCCAAATTACTAATACCACATAAGAAAGAGAAATCTCATCACAGATTTTACAGGCAATAAAATACTAATAAAATATTATGAGTAAGTTTATTCGATAAATTTAACATAGATGAAATGGATAAATTCCTGAAAACGATGTTCAAAAACTAACACAAGATGATAGAGAAAAATCTGAATAGCCACATAACTAGTAAAAACTAAGAGTTTATTATTTAAACAAGTAAAAATAAATAAAACCTTTTTATAAAGAAAACTCAAAGCCTGGATGGTTGTATCAGCAAATTCTACCAGGAATTTCAGGAGTCCTAATTTTAAACAAAATGTTTCAGAAAGTAGAGATGGAGAGAACATTTTCAAATTTATTTTATGAGAGCAGCACTACCAAAAACCTGACAAAGACAAAAAGAAAAAGTCTAAGACCAATCACCCTCATTAATAGAGATGTAAAAATCCCTAACAGAATGTTAGCACAATGAAGACAAAATATATAAAAAGATAATACCTCCTGAGTAAATGTGGTTTCTTCAAAGAATGCAAGATTGTTTTAATATTTGAAAATTAATTATTATATTCACTATATTAATAGACTGAAGGAGAAATAGCTTATAATACTGTGAATAGATGCAGAGAATGAATATGAATATTTTCAAACTGATACATGGTATCCAAAATACCTACATTTAATATCATACATAATAGTGAAATACTGAATGGTTTTTCATAAAATTGGGCATAGGTAAAGATGTCTGTTTTTAGCAGTTCTGTTCCATTCTGTGCCAATTATGCAAGAAAAAGAAATAAACATAAAGTTTGGAAAAGAAAAATAAAAGCTGTCTTTAATTACAGATAACATAATTGTTTACACAGAAAATAGCAAGGAATTTATAAAACAACTACTAGAAAAGTAGGTGAATTTAGCAAAGTTGCAAGGTACAAGATTAATATATAAGAGCACAGAAAATGAATTAAAAATTAGTCCCATACACAATAGTATCTAAAAACAGGAAACATCTAATAATAAATTTAACAAAAGACTACAAGACCTATACACTGAAAATCACAAAATATTCATGAGAAATTAAGAAACATCTTAATTAATGGAGAGCTCCACAATGTTTATGGATCAAAGCATTCAATATTTGTTAAAATATTAACTCTTCGTCTTCCCTAATTGAACTATAGATTCAGCACAGTACAATGAAAATCACAACAGGCATTTCTTGTAGAACTATAAAAGTTAACTCAAAATATTTGGAAATGCAAAATAGCTAGCATCACCAAAAATTTGGGGGGGGGTGGAAGACTTATATCATCTAACTCCAAGATTTACTATAAAGCTACAGCAATTAAGACATTTTGATTGTGTTTAATGATAAAATAGATCAATAAGAAAACCACAGAGTCCAGAAATAGGCCCACACTTACACAGCATAATTGCATTTACACCAAGGCACTAAAGCAAATTATTGGATAAAGTATTTTCAACCAAGTTGAACAACTGAATATCTATATGAAAAAACATGAAGCTCAAACTCTACCCAATATCAAACATGAAAATTAATGAGATTTATCATAACCTAAACACTTAAGCTAAAATCATAATGGTTCTAAGAACAAACCAAGGAGATTATCTTGGGAAAATGGGCTAAGAAAATATTTCTTAGACATGACATGTGAACAATTACTAGAAGAAAACAAAATGATCAAGAATGACTAAAAAATTGGGAAATATAAATTATAGCCATAATGAGATGTTACTATACTGCCACTCAAATTACTGAAATTAAAAATAAAATGAATATACTTAGTTTGAAGCAATTGGAATTCTCCTGCATTGCCACTGAGAGTGCAAATGGTACAACTATTTAGGAAAATATTTTAGCAATTTCTTACAAAGTTAAACTTAGACCTGCCATATGACTCAGTAATTCCACTATTAGGTATTTTCCAAAAGAAGTAAAAACATATGTCTACCAAAAAAAAAAAAAAAAGATTTTAAAGAATGATTTTGGCATTTAAGTCATAAAAGCTGAAAGATCTAGAATAAGCCACAGTAGCATAAGAATTATTTTGAGCTGAAGGCATTTGAATTCCTGAAATTACTTATCTGTCTAAAAGCAGAACCTCTCAAAAGAACTTAGTTGTCATAAGTAACCCCTCCTAGAAATTCTAATGTTTTGATCTTCTCTTCTGGAGACAAGTCCTTGACACCACCTAAAAAAGACCTTGACACAAAACTATCACATTTATCTGTCTTCTTAAAGGCCATTTATTTATTTTTCCAAAAAGTCATTTGTTTTTCCATGTTTTCCTTTCTCTTTTTTCTAAGAAGTCATTTGTTCTCCCAGATATAACCCACTGCCTCTCTACATTCCATATTAAAATGTTCTATATACTCCACATTCCAACCTTCTTCAGTCACATTTCTTTGTGACCCCCAGGCTTTTTTCTTTTTTTTCTTTTTTCTTTTTTGCTCTTACTATTCTGCTTTGGTTAGTTTAATTTGCAGGACCTCAAAGACAGTACCTAAAAGGGTAGAAGAAAAGTTTTACTTTCTGAAAAAGCCAATTGCTGAAAAAAACAAAAAACAAAAAATCAAATATCCATTAAGAGAAGAATGAACAAATGAGTTGTACATCATACATAGAAGTACTGATTGGGAATGAAATGGAAAAATAAATTTCTAATAGATGGAGCAACATGGACAAATCTTACTGACATTATACTGAGTAAAAGATGTCAAACACCAAAGAGTACATACTTCATTATTTCATCATACTATATGATATGAATCTAAATGTTGACATGAATCTAAATGTGGGTTTTATGAATGTATTTTTTTTAATTCATAAATTTTACATTCATGATTTGTGAATTTCACTGTATACAAATATTACTTATAAATAAAACAAACTTTGAAGTCTATTTGGTATGCTTGCTTTTCACTGTGGTATGTATTAGCAATTCTGACAGTTTTTTATGTATTGTAGGCATTAGTGAATAAGGGAATATATGGAGGATAATAGAAGGCAGTCTTCTTCGTGAATAAATGAGTCACAGATAAAGAAGGGGAAAAAATAGATATACCCTGGCATTAGATTGGAATTAAAAAGCAACAGTATAAAATAATTTCATGTATATTGAGAATATATAATAAACATATGTATCAATATATATAAATATTAAACATTACATATATATATTACATACAAATATATCTATGTTTTTATAAATATCTATATTATATTAACATACATGTACACAGTACACACTTACATGTTTGCTAACTCTATCTACTAATACTGACACTGATAGAAATGAAGACAATCTTGTTTTCTAAATATTATTGCATTAAAGAAAAACCAGGAATACTTAAGAGAAATGGTTAAATCCTAGGGTTCTGGCAGAGAAAGTACAATATAAGCCTAGAACATCTTGTAATACCACTAAGAAAGTGCTAAGAGACTATTGGGCTCATGTCAAAAGACTCAAACTGCTCAAATCTGGAACAAGTTGAGTATCATAATAGATAATGATAGTAAATCAATAATATGAATGTATTATAAATCACTGAATAAAATAAGAAACATTAGGTCCACTGACAGAAATAGACAAATGATAGATAGATGAATAAAGAAAAGTCTTTCTTACAGTAGAACTCTAATTAATAATTACAGAAGAAATAAGGAAGTGGGAAAATCATCAATAGATGCTAAAATTAGTAGGTAAAATTTTGATAATAGAATGGTTATGTAGACACAAAGTATCTCACCAAATTAGACACACACTATTTCCAGTAAGCTACATATTAATTACAAAGAAGAAAACACCAACTGTACAGTGGAGAAACCTAATTATATAACATAATACGTTACCCAAATGGTCAAAGTTAACATCACTAAAGTTGGGTATTGTGCCTACAGTTATAATGCACTAAGGAAAGCACAATATCTGTGTAATTCCTGCCAAAGACATAGAATCTAAATTTCATCATGAGAAAATATTAGATAATTTCAAATTGAGGAATGTTTTACAAATTCACGAGTTTGTACTGTTCAAAATGTCAAGGTCAACAAATAGAAGCCGAGCGACTCTTTCGAATTAAAGGATTTTAAAGGTCCATAGCGCTATGCGATACAGATCATACCTACACTGGGAGAAAATAGTTATAAAGGACATTCTTACATCAATTTACAAAATTTTAATGTGAACTATTGATTAGATATTAGTACTGTATTCCTGTGAAATTCCGTGGTTTTGATCTTTAACTGTAGTTTAAAAGACTGTCTTTGTTCTTTAGAAGAAATACTAAAATATTGAAAGGTAATAGGAAATGTCTCCAACTTTGTTTCAAATAGTTCAGAAAAAATATGTATATGTACAGATGACAAAACGATTAAGGCAAAAATAAACAATTAGTAAATCGAGATAAAGAGCTTATTGGAGTCTGAGAAATGTTCTTGCAACTTTTCTGTAAGTCTGAAATAATAATAAAAAACTTACAAAAAAAGTAATACAAAATGCTGATTTCAGCATTCATAAATGCCCTTTTACTTTTGCTAAGTATAATATTAACTTCTGCGAACACTATTTAGAAAGATATCAAAAATTATTCTAAAGATAATTGTAGGTACATTTAATAGGGACATTTTCAACACTGCATCATATATGCATATTATTTACAGAATTATAATTTTTATTTTACCAAAAAAATTGTAGTTAAATATGGGCTCCTCTATAGTTTGTATACTTTTGCCTCTGTGATTTGTATGTAATATGATGATTTTTCATGGACACTATTTCAGTATCATACTGAAAATTTAGAAACTGTGATTCCGCACCTGTTAGATGTTCTGTTTTTATATGATTTCCAAATTAAATTATTCTATTCTACTACTTTTTAACTAATCCCATGCACATTATTAATTTATAACTTGCTATTCTAGTGTTTTATCCAATAAAATATATTGATTGTAATGAAGTGTGCTTCAACAACACAGGTTTTCAAAAACTTAAAGTCAGAATAAAACACATGGGTTGAGCAACTTCGAACTGAAGAAAATATCAAAATAACCTATTCTCACTATTTCATAATATCCATTTCCTAGGACACAACTTCCTTCAGTTGATTCCAACTAAATAATGCATTGTTTATTAAATACAATCATTCATAATCGAACATATGATGTTGTTTATTACATTAAAGTTTAATATGCATGGTGTCTGAGTCAGGGAGTATATTCATAAACAATAATAGCAGCAACTTCAAAAATGAAAGTTAGCAGATTTAAACACATCCATGTCTTTTTAAAGTGCAATCTGGTTCATCTTTCTCATTTTTAAATGACTTAAAAGACATTTCAAAACAGTCTCCATTACCTTATTTTTTATAGTGTCCAAAAGTTGTCATTAGACACATGAAGTTATTTTTAATTAATCAAAATTAGAAATTATCTATGTTATAGGTACTGCTACTGAATAGACATCTATCAAGGACAGTGTCTGAAACATATGACAGATATATAGATAATTAGCTCTGCTACTTATCATATCTGAATATGGAAAGTCATAAAAATACATTAAACGTTCTTCCTTACTATATGTACTATCAGGATATATCTTTTAACTTTATTTTCTATACCTAACTCAATTAATGCTACTGATATATACCTGATAGGTTTTCCTTTTTAGATTCCAATTTTCCACTATTTCTGTAAGAAAGTAAGATAGTTAAACCCTCATCTCTCACAAGTAATATTTCTGATGATCAGGTTGACCTTCTTGGCATAATTAATTCAAGATCTAAGCTGTCTTCATTTTGAAGCTATCTTCAATTATACAGGATATAACTACTTTTATGTTGGGCTCCTTTTGACTTTTTATTTAAATTGCATTATATTTGAATGGTAAAATGTTGAGTATTTTCTACTGGAAACAGGTACCAAATGTTACCAGTTTACGTTTACTTTTCTAAAACATATTGATGGTATACTTGTAAATGCAATTTACATCCTTAACATATTTTATATGCATGCTAATCCATTATTTTCCTGTATATGATGAAGCTTAAAAACTAGCCTGTTTTAAGATAAGACCCATATGTTCTCCATCTTTTGCACTCTTCCTTCTAGTGGCTAGCACACTGCACTGGCACACATTTAGTGTCTTCTAAAGGGTTGGCATGTGAAAAGATATCACCACCAATGCTCAGAAGGGAGTAAGTTTCAAAAAGATGTACTTAAAAAGGTGTATTTGGAATGCCTTTTCAATTAAGTAAAATTGCCTTAGTTTCAACTATTTTCCATCCAATCAAATGTTTAGTGCTTGGGAACAAACAATGGACATGCATACTTGTGAGGAAACATATACTGTTTCCATTTGGTAATATGTCTACCACAGAGCTTTTCATTGTCATTTTACAGAAGCTCATGCTTGTTACCCTAGTAGAGAGTAAAGTAGAGAGTAATGGCTCTTGAGCACCTAAGCTGCGCCATATTTGTCCTGGGCACATACCAAGTGCCATAATTGTCATATATATTAGGTATATGGTGTTTGATTTACATGCTCAGGTTTGAAAAATGTAATCTTTTATATGTCATCTTTTGGGGAATAATAGCCAAAATTTATGATTTACAAAATGCAAGGTAGATGCTTTTAATATCTTCACTTTGTAGGTGAAGAAACTAAATCCCAAAGAGTTTAAGTGCCTTGTCAGCAAAAAATGGAGCCAAAAATCTGTCTCCAGAGTGCATATATCTAACTTCTACATTCTATTATTTCCCAAAACTAGATGAAGGAATGGGTGAATGGAGATATAGATAATCATGCTCAAACAACAAAAGAGATATAATCTCTTTGTGCCATTTAATATACTTCAATTAAAATCTGTAAGCATTTACTGAGGACTTACTAGTTACCAAGGAATGCTCAAAAAAGAGAAGAAAAAAGCAGAATTTGGGGGGCCACCTAGAGTTATTTAATTCAAATTAGTAAACATGTAATAAAGGCTCACTACGCGCCAACTGATATTGTCATTCCAATAGATGCAAAGATCTTTGCCTTGTACAGGAGCTTGTAACATCACTGGAGATAAACAAATATGTGTCATGTAGTAAGGCAGGTATAGTAGGACACCAAAAAAGATGTGTGTGACCACAGAAAGCTCAATAAGTCTCAAGGGAAAGGTCAAAATTTTGTGTTGGGAGCAGTAGTAAGGAAATACCAGATATCAGAAATAGCATACTAAAATACAGAAGTGTGAACTGGTATGGTATTTTCAGACTATGATGAGAGTATAGGGTGTTGGATGAAAGAGGTTGAGTGATTATCAAATGAATCTTGAGACCAGACAGGATCCAGAAATAACAACTGGTACTAATGAGCCATGGTATTATTTCTGAGCTTTGCTCAGAAAGAATATTCTGTCCTAAAATCATTGAATGGCAAATATATATTAATAAGTAAAAGTAGCAAGAATTGACCAGCAGTTTATATTCATCTAGGTATTGGACTTAACTTAATATGCAGGTCCTGATCACTGGCTTCAGAAAAGGTGAACAGCTCTTTAAGAAACTGAAAGAGAAGTCCATTCACATCCTATTTAAAAATGCACCCTAGCACCTTTATTTTTCCAGTCTTTATCCAATAAGGTGAAATCAACCCCTGTTCAGACCTAAGGTGCCGACAACATTTCAGCCAACTCCACTCATTTCTTTCCATGAGCCATTGGGTCCAAGATAGTGTTTCCTTCAGATTTAGTTTCTTTGTCTTGCTCGTCTCATTCCTTTGGGGGCTTGTAAATGTGACCTCAGACTGCACTCTTGTCGGTGTTGAGGCTGTCACACACGCCTTTGTAGACAGACGCATGGCATGCAAGCTCGATTCCATATCACTGTTTCACTCATTTGATAAGAATTCTGATATTTCTTCTCAAAACTCACTGGGCTTACTATTATCTCAGTTACTACAAAACTTGCTTTTTGATATTGAATCTTGACACATTTCCTTGAATTTCCTCAACATTTCCGTTTCGCCTGCCACCATCGGTCCTACTCTATTGTGCCAGCCTCATGGAATGATTTACTCTGCCTTTTCCTTGCTTCTTCATGCTTCTCATATAAACACCATGCCTCATATCAAGTCCAAAATAGGGAAAATTACACCATCTTGTGTGGACCTTAAAATCTCAAGGATTTTACGTAGTGATAAACCTCCTTACACTAGTCAAACACAGGTGGAGCTTTTCTGGGGCAGATTCCACAGCTGGGGCACACAAAATAGAGTATTACTAGACCCTGCCAATCATGACATAGGCTAAAAACGACCTTATTCAAAAATCAGAACATCTGGTAAAAGTTTCACTTGCTGAGAAATATCATTTATTATATAAATACTAAGAATATCAACAATAAGATGGAAGTTGTTGCCCTTGACTTAACTCTTACTAAAAGGATGTGGATATGGTACTTAATTCTGACCAAAAGAATTACATGACAAAAGTAAAAGTGAAAGAAGCGGCCATTTTATCTTAGCATCTTCTCATAGTGTTTCTCACATTTTTGCTCTCCTAACCCAGAAGTATAGAAAATAAAATTCCCTGGGGGAAATTCTCAAGTCAGAGATAGGAATCAGTGTATAAATGGAGTTGCCTTGTTCTCCAGTGGGATAATTCGAAAATGTTCCACATAGCTTCTCAGAGTGTTCATAGCAGGATTGAGCCCCACTTGTCCACAGCTCAAAACCCATCCTTTTACATATACTTCACTGACCTCTCTCCTTCTTGTCTCACTTCTCCCACTCTCCTCTCAGTTGGGCCTCCTCTCAAATAAGCCACTGGCAACCAAACTCTCATTTTACATCTATTCTTAAGAGACTTAATCTAAGTTTTATACCTTTGAGTTAGTGACAACTGGAACAGAAACAAAAGATTTCTGGGATGCTGCTAAAGTTCCTTCTTAACCTGGGTAGAGTTAAACAAAAGTGTTCACGTAGTAAAAATTTACTGAGTGTGGATGTATAATTTGTTCATTTTTTGGTTATGTTTGGTATAATTCAGTAAAGCAGTAAATGTATATTAAAACATATAATGAGAAATGTTCAATTCAAATAATTATAGTCATATGGGTGAATTTTGATCTATTCCTTTTGGTATTAAAACATTAAAATAATCTAATTTATAAAACAGCAACCTTTTTGTTTATTTCCCAAATTTCTGTGAATTAAAAATAATATGCATATCTATATATGTGTGTATGTATGTATATATCCATATATATTATTTTGAAATTAATAAATTATTCAGTTCGATTAAATAATTAAAAACTGAATAACATACACATATACCACAAATGGCTTATAGATAAGAAATTAAAGAGTTATATGACTGAAATTTTTATATCCACAGTATTCATTTCAGGCTATATCAAATATTTAATACCAGCTATTCTTTGGGATTTGTTAGCATATCTTTTAAAACTTGCCTGCGGCAGTTACAAGAATGAATGTAAAAAGTGGTTTTGATTATCGTTTTGGATTGTCAACCTTGACAGTTTGGGTGGTATTTATAAGCATGAAGAAAGAGTACAGACACTCAACACCAGTGTACCTTTATCCTTTTCCTAGGGAAGATTCTCTCCCAAAATAACCAAAGAGCTTGTTATTTGTCAGAAGAATTATAGAGTAGAGCTCCTTGGGAGTAACTTAGGGCATGAGAGTGTGGAAACAAGAATCTACTAGTGATCAGTTTGGATCAGCAGGCACAAAGACATTCTTTAAATTTTCTTTTTAACAGATTTAACACCCTGTTTATTTTTTATAGCCACAATCAGGCAAAAATAGAATACTTAAACTTTTATTTCTTTATTATATTACTCAGAAATATAAGAAGAGTTTAAATTTAAAAACAGAAGGCAAAAACAAAATGGGTTAACATGTGGCTGTTAAGGAAAAAGAAAACCAAGTCATTAATTTATTGCTTGGATATAATCAGAGGGTAAACTTTCTTTACCCAGATGATTTGGAGAAGCTCCTCAGGAGTATTGTCCACTCTAAAGAGGACTGAAAGTAACATAACTATAACCTTTATGATGATAGAAATCCAGCAGTGTCCCTGAAGAATGCTTGTATTCTCTTACCTAATGCCTAAACAACTCTTTAATAATTCATTAAAATGGAGATTCCAAAGGATTGGCTGTTGAAATGCCCATCTTGATTTCATGGGGGTCAGTTTCTGACTAAGCTCTTCTCTGCTCTGATACTAAGCATGAATAAAATATATTGGTAAGAGGATGATGGTGCCAGAGCAATATAACCGAAGAATGCTGCATTCAGGTTTTCCTTAAATCTTTCACGGTTTGATTGGAAGCTGAATTTCAAGATTCTTTGTTACTAGCACCTATGCATCATAATTGCTGAGGCATATTATCATCCATCCTTACATTGAGTCTGCATATAACTTTACCCTGAAATCCACATGTCTTTGTGAAGCAGACTTTTTTTTCATTTAAGTCCTTTTATTACAGTGGTACCAGCTACTGCTGCTATCGTTAAATGCCTGTCAGCATTTCCATTATAAACCTTATTTTCAGGGGATTTATAACCTAGCCATTTTAATTCATATTCGACTGAAAGTTGCCATCGAAATTCTCAACATACAGTAGGTGCTGTTTTCTTTTATCACCAAATTTTATTTAAATCTGTTTATCTGTCTGAGATCTAGCAATGTGTAAAACCATAACACTGAGACGGAAGAAAAGTAGAAATGTTTGGTAGATATTTTCTAAAGTAAAGCTGTATGCATGAAAAACGAGAGAGGAGTTATAAAAATTGTCAGACCTTTGACCAGCAGAAGTCTTGATGGATAATTTGAAACCATTATTATTTGTAGTGTACTAATATTTTATACTCACAGTGTTAAAAATATATTTACTGTGATCACGAATTCGTATCATGAAAAGTTATGGCCAATTCAGCATAGCAGCATCCTGTTCACTCTAATAGGCTTATTAGCATCATGAGATATAATATAAAGCCATATCCCTTTAAATTAAAAGTTTTAATGTGCATATTTGACTTTTTTAGAAATTCTATCTAACTTTGCTTTTATTCTTCATAGAAGAAACCATGTTTTAATTTTTTTCAAAATATAAAATCTTTTACATTATCAGTCTTCTATTAATTTATTTATATTGTTGAAATAAGTATATATTGGTCACTTTTAAATACTCTAAGAACAATAATTAAGATGATGAATAAACAGAATAAAAACAAATCACCTCAGGTTTTATTGCTGATGAATACAATAAGATAACACAAAAACAGGCAATCTAAACTTGTAGAGAATTTTATGACAATGAATAAAAGAAAGTATGACAAGACAGTGCCCATGATGAACACAGATAGCTAAATGACTTTTAAAAGAATCTTCATGCAAACCATATAACATAGGCATAAAAATATTTGGAACTTCTCCAAAAAGAAGGAATAATTTGTCGAAGGGAAATAATTGCAAGGATGGTGACATGATTGACCTTATTATATAGTTATCATTTAGCATTTGCCCTATTCTTGGAACTTATTATATGCTTTACACTGCCTCATTTAAGAATCCTAATAACTTTTTGATGTGAGAATTATTATTATGCTCATTTTGCATATGGAGAAACTTAGGCTATGTAAATTAAAATTGTTTGCCCAAAGTCAGGCAGAATGAGATGACAGAGCCAAAATTTAACCCAGACCTGCCTAATTCTTAAGCCTACGACCCTTTGGTCAAAGGTATAAAACTCAAATATGAAGAAGATATATTCATTTTGCATGGGCATGTGCGTGCATCTAAAATATAAAAGTAAGAGTAAATTACACTTAACTGGTTCTTCACAGCTCTGTTTCTTTATGTCTATGACACAGTGGCTAGAGAGCTAGGTGAAGGCATTTAGTCATTCTGCATGAGTCAGTGAACCAGCAGTCTGCGGTACAAATTTCATTCTTTATAGTGCTCTACTTCATGGATTGCAGGCATGGAAACTTCTACTGATGCCTTTTTTATAACATTATTCTTTTCAACATCTGTAATTTGCTTCTTAAATTTGAGATCCTCCCCTCATAGATCTATACAGATTTGTCACAGGTTTTTGTGACCACTATTAAAAATTATTGAGGGTTAACCCAATAAAATGAGTTGCTATCACTGTTTCCAAACCTGAGATCAAACTTTGGCCATTTTAATATGGGAAATGAATTTAATTGTAATATTAGGACAAATCTTGTATCCTTCTAAGACTTTGGCCACACCCCTGAGTCTGTAGATTCAAAGCTTGATCTTTCACAGTACCATATTTCTCTATTAAAACTATGCCTCTAATTTACTGTTTTAGATACCAGACAGCTTTATCTGGATTCTAGAATGGAATTCTGTGACTACTTCAATTCTGACTTCTATTGAAAAGTTTATCGTTAAGAGGTTTTTTGTTTTCATTTGTGTGTGTGGGGGGGTCTATTTTCTTTAGATGAAAAATATCTTTCTTGGTACAAAGTCCAATGTTCTGCCAGAACTTCCCTCATTGGCATGCATCTTCAGATTGTGTTCATTAGCATAACATCAACAAATATTAACATTTTCTATATAACTATATTAAGAACATTGGTTAAAGTCAGAACATAATCAGTTGTTTTAAATGTGTTAAATTTCTTAGGAGGTCTCATTGAGTTAATCCTAGAAAACAGCTACATCACTCTCATTTTAGTTCTCTGGAATTATTCAAACACCACAACCAATGTTGACCTTACTAAAGATGTCTTCAATTCTGCTATGAGAATGAAACTACTATTATAGAGAAACAATTTATGCTAAATTTATCCTTTCATCCTCCTTTTCTCCTAATCTTTCTCCTTCTTTATTTCCCTGTTTATCAAATCATGGTCAGATGAAGTACACCAAACTGCTCAGAGTTTTTAATTTATTGATTATTATACTTTTTTTCCCTGATATAATATATTCTTTACAGTTTTATCACCTTTCTGGACATTATGTTTTTCTTATGGTGATGGGGAGTCACATGAGCCTCTACTTCTATAATACCATTTTTATTATAGAACCTTTCGCCATCCCTCCATGGAACTCATTACATGTTGTTATAGTTGACTAGCCATCTCTCCCTTTATTCTTTATCACTGCAATCATAAAATAGTTTCTGATTCCAAAGCAATGCTCAATAAATTATATTTATTTATTTGGAAAATACTCACCAAAATGTGGGCAAAAGTATTTTTTTAAAAGGCATGAAATCCATCATCAGGGGGATGGGTAAATAAATAAGAGAACATTTATGTAGTTACACAGCATAAAAAGTATGGAAGATATCCCTGGTATATTCTTAACCCATAAAGCAAGATGCAGAACTATAATAGGTATTCATTTGGTTAAACACACACACACAGACACACACACACACACACACACACACACACGCGCACGCACACACACATAGAATCAAACATGTACACATACACGTGCTTTGTAGTTACTTATAAGATTTTAATTAGAGGAGTGTGATATGTGAGGGCATTATGCCTTCTTCTTTCTCATCTATGTTATATATGCACATCGTTAAAAGGGAAAATTTTATGAGATTCATAATTAAAAACAGCAGTGCCATACCCCCATCTTCTGCCCACCTCAGACGTCAGCTTGTCAGAAGTAATTACTTTTTTAAAAAAAACTTATTTCTTACTATACCGCATTTAGACATTTCTGTTTCTTTTTCCACCATATTTCAAATGATTTGATAACATTATTGTTTCTTGATTATTTCAGATGATGATGATGATGATGATGATGATGATTTACTATGGACCTCTCTAACTATACTCCATCCTTTCATCCTGTTGTAATTGCATCATAACTATGTTTATGTCAATCTTTATTGTTTTCATTATTGTAACTTTGAGATCTGAAACACAGAGCAAGAGAACATGTATTCCAACAAGGAAGACCCTTTCATTTTCCTACTGCAAGATTGGTTCTAATAAAACACGCTATGATTACATCTGGCATCCTCTTATCTGTGTTTCTACTTTGGCCTCTCAACTTTCAGTGACAATGTTTTCTAATGCCCCCTGCTCTCATTCCACCTGTTGGTGCACCTCATCAGCTGAGAAAAGTTTTGACTAAAAGTTCCTCAACAGTAGGAAGTACATTTGTATTTTCTAACAAGGTTCCCTGGTAACTCCAGAAGACTTCTCATTGATTAAATTTGAGATGATATATTAAAAGTATCAATAAAGCCTAGGTGGGGAGATATAGAGGTACACTGGGACAGAGGGATATAGTAGGCAGAATTATTTCAGTTGTAAGCGAAGAAACTTAAACTTGCTTGAGGAAAGTATAAAACCTTACCGGTCCATGGGTTCATGCAGTTTTAGCTAGACCCAGTAGCTCAGCAATGTCGTCAAGAGTCTATCTCAGTACAAATCACAACCACAATTAGACATTACCTCACACCCATTAGGATGGCTACTATCAAAACAAACAAAACAAAACAAAGCATAAAATAAATATTGGTATGGATGGGAAGAAATTGGAACATTTGTACATTGTTGGGAGGGGGGTTTGTAAAATGGTGCAACAGCTATAGAAAACAGTAAGGCAATTCCTCAAAAAATTACAATTAGAACTTCTACGTGATCCAGCAATCACACTTCTCAGTATATATCCAAAAGAATTGAAAGCAGGATCTCAAAGAGATACTTATGCATCCATGTACCCAAATGTCCATCAACCGATGAATAAAGAAATGGATATATTCATATAATGCAATATTATTTAGCCTTAAAAATGAAAAAATCCTGTTACATGCTACAACACTGATGAACCTTGAAGACATTGTGCTAAGTAAAATAAGTAAATGACAGAAAGACAAATACTATATGATTCCACTTATAGGAGGTACTTATAGTAGTCAAATTTATATAAACAGAAGGTAGAATCTTGGTTATTAGGGCTTGAGAGAGGGAGGAAAAGGGAGTTTTTGTTTCAATTCCCAAGAGGAAAAAGTTCGGAAGATCTGTGAATATGTTAATATACTTAACACTACTATGTGAACAATGTGAATATACTTAACACCACTGAACTGTACACTTAAGAAGAGGTATGGTGGTAAATTTTATGGATTTTTTATCACATTTTTATATTTTTTTTTTTTAATTGTAAAAAGGGTTTTTTTTTTTTTTTCTATCTCTTATCGACTTTATTCTTAGACAGGTCTTTTCCATATAGTAGATGGATAGATACTAGCCCTCCAATATACATGTTCTTTAAAGCTCATTATTCTAGAAGAAAAGAGAGCATATTTCCTGATTGCTTATGGAAAAGCTCAAGAGAGGAATTGATTGGAGAACCCTGAGATTCCTGTACTGCAGAGGTGGGGTTCAGAGCAGATACAAGGAGCAAATGTAATCCTTCCAGAACCCCAAATAGTAGCATTACTATGGAATGGGGAGTGTGATTTTCCCAAAGACATATATGTACCGTAAAAGCCTGTCTTCAAGAAGACAATTCCACTCTGGCAAGAAAATTTACCAAAACCTGAGTCTTCTAAGCTGTGCTTTTGATAGCCTTTTTAAAATTCTTTCTTTCCAAAAGGACAGATATGCTAATGTTTCCTAGTTCTACCCTCTATTTCAAGACCCCCGAGCATTTATTCAACAAGTCATTCCACATGCTTCTTTGTGTCAGACATTCTACTGAGAGCTAGGAATTAAGGATTTGGTGTTAAAAGTCATAGCCCTGGGAACTGTATTTTATTGCAGTGTTAAAAATAAGGAAGTTAATAGCTATAGTATATCATTATAGGCTTTGATAAAAATGTGAAGAGAGAGTTATGAGAGCACATAAGAGGGATGTTTTACTCAGTCAGGAAATGGGAAAATTGAAGATTTTGGGAAAGAAAACTGGATGAGGGCTATTTGAACTGAATCATGAGGAGTAAGGCTTATGTAAGAGTCCCAAAGCAGGTAAGATGAAGTTTGAACAGGAAGTTTGAAATGAAGGAATATTTCAGCTAGTGTGTGTAGGGCATAGAGAGATGAGAGAGCAAAGCATATTAAAATATATTCAGTTTAATATAATCAGAATATGGAAAGAGTGGGAAGTGAGTCCCAGAAGACAAGATCCAGCCCTCCTAGTCAAAACAAAAAACAAAAAACAAAAAACAAAACAAAAAAAACAACCCAGCATAGATCTTATTTGGAAAGTTATAATAATTCGCTAAAGGCAGAAATCATAAAGAACACCAAATTGTAAATGGTTAGTTAAGGAGTTTAAGGGAGTGACATAATTAGTTTTCCACTGTAGAAAAATTAATCTGCAGTTTTATGGAAAAAGCTTTCATAGAGAAGATAGTGAAACTTGACATGTTTTCTGATTCCAAAGGTTGTTCTTTCTCCATTTTTGCAGGCTGCCTCCCTGGAACTTCCAGAAGTAACTAATAGGTTTATCCTGTTGCTTTAGCTCAGTGGTAACCATGAAGAAATAAGTGTACCCGCTACCCTCAACCCCTAACCAGGGGTCACTTGAGGTGTCCAAATGCCTAGGAATATTCCAGAAGATAAATGGTTTTGTCATAATTACACTGAATCTCCTTGACTTCTGCACAGTTAATGTAAACAACAATGTAAGCCCAAGTCCAGAGTTGGATTCCAGCACTTCATCATACCTAGTCTGGCTTCTAGAACATACAAATAAGACCATGGTCACCCAGCTTTAAATATGGAGGTTTTAGAAACACTAAATCACTTACAAGTTCCTCAGTATATTTCTACCAGTCTTTTAATATTTTCTTTATGTTATATACTTTGATGACTTAAATTATTTGAGTATGGATCTTAGTACAGTTTCAAGAACTTATTTGAACTTTTTCTTTCAGTAATAAAAGCATTCCCTGGTCACCATTTTATGAACATATACATTAATATGTGCTTAAAATAGTGAAAAGAAACCCAGGTAGAAAAATTTCAGTAACATTTAACTTTGATAATCTAATATGTTATATTAAGAGACAGAGCCTTGTTCAAACTAAAATAATTATTCCATTGATCCATAAACAGATCAAGCCATTCATGAACCAAAATTCTGACAAAAAGTTGAAATTGATGTTCTTTATTTGATCTTTCAGAAGGTTTTCATTATTTAATATGTGGTGGGATTTATATATAAGTTGGTAGCTTATTGGTTTTCAAACCTTAAATTGGTTACCTATTGAGCATGGTAGTTATAATGCATTTTTCATCAATATACAGCACCATAAATCTACAGTATTTTGCCATTTGCTTTAAAATCAGCAAAGCAAGCAAAATACTCTTATAGCAGTTTATGTAGTCAGCACTGGCCTTCTAAACTGGTCAGAGATCAAATATATCATTCTATTTGGGATTAAGTAAAATGTACATAAACTGGGACTCTGTATTAACTAAAATCTTTGTTGCAGAGTTTCTAAAATAACATTGTAAATAGCGTTTCATCTGTGATTACCATGAGAAAGCAATACTCTTTACCCAAGATTAGTTTAGTAATAAAACAGGTAAGAATTTGAGTTTGAACTTGAAATTTTAATGTGGCAAATTCTGTTGAAAATTCATCTCTTAAAATACACAGAAAAACATAAAGCAAAAATATAAAGTTGCGGTTGAGCGACCCATTATTTTATTATATTTGGTTATTTTCCAAATGTAGCTTAATGTAAAAAGTCTAGTGATATCAGTTCAAAGACTCATATTGACTACAAAAACAACCTAAAATCAACTGCCTTCTTAAGTCTTTATCAGTGAGAACATTAATTTTTTTTTTCTATTTTTAGGACAGAATGTAATTTTGTCATTCAAGAGCTTGTATTTAGGATGAACTAAACTAATTCTGTGAAAAATGGCATCTCTATTTCAGGTTAATATTTTTTACATTAATAAATTATTTAATCAAGGGATACAAATTAAGGAACACTCTACAATTCTTCTACTTGATGTGCATAACCAATTTCATCAGCCTTCAGTAAGAAAGGGATTCCTATTAAAGGGTTAACAAAGAGACATCAGTGAATGCTGGCTTCTTGATTTTTATCTCCACTGTATTGCAAATATAAAGAGGAAAAAATAGGTCAAATAACTACGTTTTATCTTATTAGTTACTCACTTCACTTTAATTCACAGTGAATTTCACATACTGTGAAATGTCAAAAGCAACCTTAGATTGTTTCATGCAGTAATGATATAGTTAAGCAGCTCCTTTAAATAAATGTGTCAAGTTTCATTCATCTTTAGATCCAGATGAATATGAGAAAAACTTCACATTCTCATGGGGGATGAAGGGTGGAAGAAAAATTACTCATTCCAATTGCACTGATGGTAAACACAGAGGAGAATCAGAATCTTGGATTTTAGCTAAAATAGATTCCTATAGTGAAAGAAAAAAGATGGGCATAATAAAAATACTGATAAAAGATTAAAAATAAAAAACACTCTTAGTAATCACCAATGATTCATATTTTAACTACAAGTGATTATAGTATGTGTACACAATAATGTCAATGAGATTGAACCATATTAAACTTCATACAAGAAATTTACATTTTTTAAATTGCTACATAAAATATAAATTTCTAAGAAAAACATCCAATTTTTGTATTCAAAATGAGTTTTAGAATTGTAGTAATGCATAGCAGTGCTGAAACTGAACCCCCCAAATCTTATTCTCTACCTCCCTTTAAAAGATGTCTTTTCATATTTTTTATCACTCTGAAATTTGATCTTTGGAAGATCAGCAGATAACTCACTGAACCAGAAAAAACACTATCTCCCAGAGACTGAAAGAACTTTGTTCTATGTGAAGCCATGAAGAATAGTAGTTGGTAGAACTATAGTGTCCTGTTGTTAGGGAACTACTGATTCATTAGGAATTCTAATGCCATAATACATTTGTCTCATGTTTCATTGACCAAATCTATTGTCTTCCTGTCTACTACTTCAGGGCCACAGATGAGAGAGATTACAGTCATATGCCACTAAGGTAGTTTTTCAATTGGAAAAGTGAATAAACGTGCTCTGAATCCATTGCCTTATTTCTTCAGATAGTAGGAGCTGAGCTGTAGAGGTAACTTAGAAAAATAAAGGCTGATTTATACGCTAATGTCCTATTCAAAGCATCCACTCCAGACCATTTGGAATCTTTTTCCTATCTCCAGGACTACCTTTTCACATATCAGTGTGAAACTCTCAGGAGAGGTTTGTATCCATTGTCTTTTCATCAGCCCCTTTCTTTCCCGGAAGTGAGCCAATGTAAGTACAAGTGTTGCCCAGAATATCCTCAAGGTTACAAATCATTTAGCAAAGATAATAATAAGCAATGTCTCAGCTAAGGATGATGGCATGGCCAAAGAGGCAGAACTAAAAAAGATAATTTTATGAGCTTAACAAATTATAATAGCAATGATTCATTGGTCTTTTTGGTGCAAAAGATGTAAAAATGCTGGCTACTTGAAATTTGACAGATTAATGCCAATAAGATTACTATAAAACTTAATTTTATGCTTTCAAATATTTGTAGTTTTAACACTAAACATTTAAAATAGTATACATTTTTTTAAAAATTAGCACGTGAAAAATTTTCTGGAGTAAACAGTGGTGCGCTGTTATATCAGTTTACAAGGGTCTATTTTTAAATTTGGGGGACTTTTGGTTGTTTAAAATAACCATTATTAAAAGTGAAATTATATAAACTTACAAGTAGCAAACTTTATTAAAGTCATATGTAATAAATGCTCACAACCTATGACTTCCAGATTATTTTACCACAATTATTTACTCTTGATTTATTTGCAACTACTGTAGAGATATGTTGGCAATAGTTTCTAACGTTGGCCTACTGTGAATCTCTTCCTAACTCCTCATTCGATGACACTGCATCGATAGCTGGAAATTGGCTGTGGTGGAAGTTCGATGGAGAAATTAACAAACACTATGAATAAGTCTTTTTTTCCCTTCTTCCGGAGGAGAGTGTTTGTTAAACATTACCATTACACCACTGATTATAAATCCTGTGATAAAGGAGCCAACTGATTAAAGCTATCTGTGTGGGAAGGGAGAACACTGAGGGGATAACTAACAATAACAGAGGACTAGGCTGCTACTGTAGTCTCTGAAACTTGAGAAAATACTAAATTTGAATTGCAAAATACTTTTTATCCACCATTGCAGCAGAACTGAAGGCTGGAAATAAGAGAGACAAAATTCCATATAATTTCTCGAATTCTTTCTAAAGATTTTAACGAATATTAAATTATTACAATTTTGATTTATTTGAATTTACCAAAATGCTGTCTGTTGGAGATATTAGATGTTCTGTAAACCCACCTATTTTCTATTTATGATTATAGTAGTACTGGGTTTTTTTTCTCCCTCAGTCAGCAGAATTTGATATTACATAGCCATTTCTATACACTGAGTTATATAAAGATTCATATAAATCAAAATCATAAATACGAGATTGTAAAAAGATTTATTATTTTAAAGATAAAAGGTTTCTTTAGCTCACAATGAGCCATGCCCTTAAAGACACTCAAGGATATGATTTAATGCAATTCTATATGTGGCTTTAATCCATCACATACTGCTTAGATTACTCCTTTATTGGGATGTTACTTTTTTAATGATAAGTGTTAGTTTAAACTTAATTGGAGATTGTGTAAAGCAAGTTGAAAGGCAAAATTTAAATACTTAGGGAAAAAGTAGTTTCCTTTTTTCTTTTTTCTTTTTTTTTTTAATCTATGGGCATTACAGAAGAATTGTTTCAAGTAATATGATACATTTTTATAGGAGCAGGTATGGTTGTAATGGACTGAAATTATTGCTGATATCAAGTGACTTAGACATAATATGTCTATGGAAATGGAAATACTTATGATGTCATAATGTTGTTCTTCCAAACAATAAAATCTGTTATATCTTTAAAATATTTATTGTTACAAATTAAAAGTTGACCATTTCTACAAATTAAAACCTTTTTTATATAACTGCAAACATTAACATTCTCTAAAACAAAGTATATGTTTTTACGTAAGAATTGTATCCCGGAAGATAATAATTGTGTTTGAAATTTTAAATTAAATTTATTGAGATGACACTGATTATAAAATTATATGGGTTTCAAGCATACAATTCAACAATATGTCAACTGTATATTGTATTGTGTGTGCCCCACCCAAAGTCAAATCTCCTTCTGTCACCATTATGTTTGACACCATTTACCCTGATACCCGCTGCCCACTCTTTTTCCCTTTGGTAACCACCAAACTATTGTTTGCATCTATGAGTTTTTGTTTTTGCTTTCAGTTTTATATCCCACATATAAGTGAAATCATATGGTTGTCAACTTTTTCTGTCTGACTTAATTTGCTTAATATGATAATCTCAAGATCCATCCATGTTGTCACAAATGGAGCTTTTTCATCTTTTTTTTTTTTATGGCTGAGTAATATTTTGATCTTTTGTTTTTATGATATGATACTATGATTTATAAAATTCACCATCCATTAAGTATATCTATCTCAAGTCCATTAAATAATTCTGAAGTAATTTTTAATTTTTTTATCTCAGTGAGTTTGGTCAACAGACCTTTGCTAAGAAAAAAGTTATTTTTAAGAGAACATAAATGAAATCAGTGTCTTTCTTCTCTAAAAGCAGTAACATTCTGTATATTTAATGTTTTTACATGCTTGTACTAAAACAAAATAGCATTTTTTAATCTCAGAAAAAGTCTTTTCTAGGACTAAATATTCTCCTTACTGAATATAAACCTTTCATTTGAGATTTTTAAAAAATCTAATTTATTACATGCAAAAAGTTGAGTTTTACACTTAAAACAATGTTTTTAATACCAATATATTTTTATTTTAAACCATGTTCCTGTGTCCCTTTGCAAGAAGTATTTAAAATATTTAATTATGAGTGAGTCTACATATGAGTGTACAGAAAAAAATTAATTTCTTTTTTGTTACTGATTTTTATGTGAGCAGAAATGGAATAACTCATGTGATTGATTCACAAATGAGTTAGTTGTACTTTTGGTTTGTGAAATAAAATTCATATCCTCTTTTTTAAAAAAACTTATCTTTGTATATACAGGGCTTAATACACATTGATAGAACAACAAAAAAAATCAACTTAATGGTACATGAGTCACCACAACAAGTTGGATACAATATACTTAGTAGTGAATTCCTTCAGGATGATTGTTTAAATTCACCTATATACATTTGTAATACATAAAACAGGCTTTTGATTTTAAGCCACACTCTAGAGTTATGAAATGGTACTGTGCAAGTTGATCAGTAGGTATCCCTTTCTGATGATAAATAAGAGGAAAGAATTAAAGAAATAAAGAAAATAACTAGAAAGAGATTATGACATAAAATTACTATCTCTTTTCAACTTACATCAATATTGCTTTTATATTCACCATGCATATTATTTTAGCATTTATATGTTATGATCACTAATGCCTGCTAACATAGACTGTAGTTTGCTTTGGCTTTAAAATATATCTCAACAGTTTTCTGAGAAACAGGACAATGTGCATACCTCTTTAGGAAAAAAAAAAAAAGCCAAGGGTTCTTAGTTGTAAAGAGTTGGTGATAAACCATCTTTACTGAATATTGTAGATGTTACTGGGTGCTAATATTTGGAACAAAAAACAGCATATAAGATCCATTAAACCTGAATGAACACAAAAAAGGACAATACAATTTTTGTTTAAAAATGTATTTTAAGAACTGGATAATCTTCTGTTTAAAATTAGGGATTTTTATGCATTATTGTATTTTTCTCTAAAGGATCCTGTGGAGAATCAAAATACCATTGTGTTTAAACCTTTTCTTCTTATTCAGTCACACTTGTGTCCATTGTTGACATTAATCTTTTTTCCTTATTAATGACTTGGAATTCAGACTCAGAATATTGTATTGCCACTGGATAAGTCAGGCATAAGGAATAGGTTTCTATTTATAAATGCGTCTACTTCTAATCTGAAATTAATAAAAAGGAAATACAGAAAAAGCACATGCCAGTCTTATAGAGAAATATTAATGTAGTGAAATATATTTACTTTGTTACCTAAGATGTGACAGTAGTCCCTTAATCTATAAGAATAATCTCCTTTGCTGTAGCAGCAAATAAAAAGAAAGATGCATATTATGGATTCTTTGAGTATCAGCATATCACTGTGCTATAATATATCATGCTTCATTGTGACACATTCTCCCATTTGTCACTTTCTGTCATGTTACTGTATCTCAAAAGACACAACATTGCCCACACTCTTTTTTTTTTTTAAGTGTAGCAAATGGACACCAAATGTTTGACACTGAAAGCAGAACTATTTTAAAAACTAGGTAGTCATAGCCAAAAGCTATTTAAATGGATATTTCAAGGACTGGATACCAGGGAAAGTGGCTATTTAAATGTATATTTGTACAGGTTGAATATCTAGTAGAAACAAGTATTTCTCTTTTCTTGTGAGCATTTTATTTATAAACAATAAGAATTTGTTTCCTTCCTATTTGAATTCTTAAAAAAGGTTTATCTTTTTGTTTCTTACAAAAAACAGTTTGATTTTTATCTATATAAAAACACTGACATAGAACTGCCTTTATCAGCTTTTATACTTATATTTCAAGTTAATTTTTTAAATTGTCCTTTAAAGAAATACATAAACGTGCACATGTATCAAATACTTAGGACTTCATATTAGAATTTAAACAATAGAACCTACAAGAAATTCAGAGCTACCAGCTGTCTTGCTGATATGGCCCCTGAGAGCTGGAACTACCCGAACCAGTGAAATTCTGCCAACTTAAATACATCCAAATAGAATAAAATGGAAACGCTTAAGCAAATAGAACAAAATTGTTATAATTCACCTACCTTCTCCCCACCGCCCCGTAATTCTAACTCATGAATCTTTTTGTACAGACAAAGATTTTCTAGCATTAATGTCTATCTCAAATAAATTTAAAGCATATTTTGAACTTCAACCACATAAGGTGTCTCTTGGAACCTTCTGTAACTATTTGTGTCAGTACCAAGGAGAGCTCCCAGATTTTGTTCTGTCAAGCCTAACCTGCATTAACAGTGTTGAAAGCTGACATTTAACCCTACCAGCCAGGCCCTTATGCTAAGAACTTTGCATAGATTATTTTTCATTTAAACACCATAATATTATTGTGAAGTAGCTACTAATATTTTTTGTCGTTGAGTACTTTGGCTCAAAGGGTTTATCAGAGGCTAATTTTGTAGCTTCCACTTTAAAGCACCTTGAAAACTTGGAAACGTTGCACAACTTGCAATTTCTTTTGTTTTTGTTAAATAACATGATATTTATGTTAAACATGTTAACCTATCATATTTATGTTGTTACTATAACACTAATAATTATGCTAAAAAGTATTGACCTATAAATGCTTTACTTTTGTGTAAATTGAGAATATCTTTTGTTTTTCATTTATGTGGCTAATAATTATCCTAAGTAAAATATTTTTATGGAAATTTTATTTGACTATGGCTTGTGTAAGGTCTACAGTTTTCATCTCTGTTAAACTCATTTTCTATACGAAGAACTTCAGTCCTCCTTACTGCACATAAACTAGGTTTACACTCTGCCAGGATCCTTGTTATATACGTGAAAATATTTTTTCTTTTGCTTGTCTTTTAATTTTATGTTTATGTGCCACTGGCCTCAAGAATAGCTGAGCTTATCACTATATTCATGTCATCTTCATTCTGTGTCTTGCTTCAGAAGGTACCTCCCTCCCTCAAGCATGTGTTTATGCTAATGTAGGTTCTTCTAATACTGTACTTTCTTTACTTTATATGTAAGTCTTCCATCTATATGGAAGTTTTGAGTGCAGGGAAGAAAAATAATTTTCCTTTTGCCCTTCTAAATTCTTCTGGCTGGTCTAATAATCAAATTGACATGAGTCTGATTAACAGGAGAAAAATAACAAAATTTATTGCATATGTACACACGAGGGTTCTATAAAAATATGAGACCAGAGTACAAATCAGGCAGTTGAGGCTTATATGCCATTTTGAGGTAAGGAGAAAGGAAAGTAGCTTGGTTTGAGACTTCGAAGGGCAGGAAAATGCTTCACAGGGAGATGGAAGTACACATGTTTGGTAAACAAATGTTTGCTAGGCCATCTGTAACAATGAAACACAGAGAAGACTTTGATCAAATGAGCCTTGGTGGGTTCCTCCCTGTCTATAACACCTAGTTCATATTAAAATAATAGTTCTCTGTGATAACATCTCCCTTCCTGGAGCAGATCCTCTATCTAAATTCTTTCAGGCAGTTAGGGGTAAGGTCACTGGTCTCTTTTTTCCTGAGTCTTTCATTTCTTAAAAATAACCAGCTGAAAACAATCAATAGCAATCAAAGGCATATTAGGGTGGCAACCTCTATTTCCCTTTATGGGTCTAGATTAAATACAGAAATTCATTTTTTTAAAAAAATGCTTTCTTATCTTTAAAAAAATTAAGCCAAGTAGATAAATTAGATATATATACACTACAAAAATGAAGTTTTTAAGCACAATCACAATCTGCCTTTGTAAACAAATGACAAGTCAATAAAATATATCTACCCCATGTTTATCACTTGTTATTTTTACAGTAGTTGCTCAAATATCTTGAACTTTAAATCCTCCTATTTCCCGGGCAATCTTATTCCCTTAAGTGAGCCTGGAAGGTCATCTATACAAATTTGGAGCAAATATCAAGTCCTGAAGGAAGCTAAGTCATTGTCATGCTCAAATATCAGAAAAGGAACAGGACCCAGTCCTAGAATATCACCTTCTGTAGGGACTCCTACACATTGAAAGGGATTCCTCAGGTTGAGGAGGTCATGGCTGGCACTGGTAGAGGCAGGAGCAGCATAAAGGATGAGCTTCTATCCCTGGAATAAAGAAAGTGGGATATAGTATCAGAGAGGTCCAAGAAATGAGCAGAACAAAGGCATGTTTGACTCATGGCCAAATATAATATACTCAGGTGAGAATTTCATCATCACTCTTCTCTATTTATCTTTTTCTTTAAGCACTGCTCCTGACCACCACTTCTTATTTGGAAGTGCAAATTTTCTGGGTGCAAAGGAATTAGAAATTAATTCCATTAATTCAAGCAGTTATTTCTAGACCCTTATGATTTCCACAAGAAGATGAAAAAGAAAAACTAGACTTAAAGCTTCTATACACTTTTGGGAAACTGAATGCATAATAAGGGGAAGGGAAAGGCAATTAACATTTTTAATGCTTAATATATGCCAATTTTTTTCTGTACTTTATATTTAAAAAATTTTGACACAACTTTTCCAGGTAAGTGCTATTATCCTCATTTTAGAGATGGGAAAACAGAGATTCAGAAGGGCTACACATCAATAGAGTCAAGATTTTGACTTAAGTGTGTCTAACTGCACAGCTTGGACTTTGCCACTTGGCCCTAAACTGGGGTAGGGAGCTACTTCCATTCTCTACCAGCCCCCCTTGGTGGCTGTCTAGCTGCCCTCGACCCAAATGACAAGAATCTAAATGACTCGTTTTGCTCATTTCACATACAGCCCTTTCAAAAAGGCATTGCCCAGGAAAGGTGTCACGTGTCTACCCCACAGCTCTAATTTTACATTGGATATTACACTGGTTCATGAAGCAAAGCTCTTCTTACAGCAGCCTTTCTTAATGAAACCAACTCATCCTAGGAAATGAGTTTGTTTCATTTCAAATGCCAATGTCAAACATTACTTAGCAGATGGGAAAACTAGGGCAAACTTAAGGACTACCAAGATTGGAATTCAGGATCCTTTACCTCCCAATAAAATGAGGAATATCTTGAAAACATTCACCTATTTTCAACTGCAGTTTGCCTTGCACAGATTTGTAACAGTAAAGCAAAACCTCTGAGGTTCTTAAAAAACTCTATATAGTGTGTTTTATGGAAGCAAAATGTCAGTGCCCTTTAGTTCAGACAATAAAACTCACTCTCATATAGAAACTGTGTTTTTAAGCATTATTTATCATCATAAGCCATGAGAGTCATTCAGTTCATTCTCTTAAGGCAGAGAAGACGTTAGTTTTTGTTTGTTTGTTTGTTTCTCTCTAGCACTCACTCATCAAACTTTCATAGCATCGCAAACTGTTTAATTTATATTCAGGGGATTATTGTTCCAGATATTCATATGCTGAAAATAAAACCCAATGCAAGTACATTTGCAGAACTGAATTTTCAGGAACATCTGGTTTAATTTTTAAACAAAAGAACAATATGGTAATTCTATTTCTTTCATTCATTTTATGTGTTTGGACTTCAGGGGCAGAGGGTAGAATTAATCATGGTTATCTATGGTTCTTCACTGACAGTGGTTCATTCCAGACTTTCATACTTCATTCACTCATTCATTCCTTTTATCCCCATTTCCTATTTCCTTCCATAGGCAAACATTCAAATGTGTTTTCATTTGTAAACTTACTTTGTGTGCATTGCTTTTTAAAAAGTTATATATCGACTTTTGTTCTTATGGTGGTTGTCTTTAACTTGGGGCTTATATTTACTATTCCTATTAACTTCTTCTTCTTCTTCTTCTTCTTCTTCTTCTTCTTCTTCTTCTTCTTCTTCTTCTTCTTCTTCTCTTCTTCTTCTTCTTCTTTTCTTTTATTTTTTTTAGGCGAGGTCACCCTTGGTTGACCTCATAGATTGCAAGCACCCTCATTTATTTATGTATTTGTGTATTTATGTATTTATTTGTTTGTTTATTTATCTTTTTATCTGTTTGTTTGTTGCACCTATAGCGCCTGGTCTTCCTAGGCTTCTTCAGGGTAGCATGGCCATGGAAACCTATTAATTTCTTAATCATACTATATCTGTTTATCCTCCCAAACCAGATATTTACTTAGCCAAGATTTCCTGTTCCATTGGTCTCCCTTTACCACCATATCCACAAAGATCTTATATTTCTTGATTTTTGGTCCAGTGTTGTGGAGCCACTCTGATTTTTCCTTTTCTTTGATTTAGGCTTTTTTTTTTTTTAAATAATAATACACTATTGCAAGGCATTTGATTATCCTATTTTCTGTGTATCTAGAAGTGTCCCCCTGGGTTTTTTCTTCTTTTGAATTCTTACCACTTTTATGCTTTTGTTATTACTCTTTGTAGCTAATGTTAAAACTGTGAGGTCTATGAGGTAGTCTGTTCGTGTTTTTACCAGAGGAAATCTTCATTGACCTTTGGCTATATGTAAAATTCTATGTTCAAAGTTTCTTTTCCATAAATACTTTAAAAATATGATATCTTGTTCTTTTTGTATCCAGTGTTGTTTTAATAGATTTGATAACATTATGATTGTTGTTCCTATGCAGATAATCTGTTATTTTTCTCTGGAAGCTTAAAAAAAATGGGGTTTTTTTGATGTTCTTTATATTACTATAATGTGTGCAGGTTGGGATTTGTTTCATTAGTTCTCCTATTTACCAAGACAAAGCCATTGTATTTGAGATCATTCATTGAGACTTATTATGGAATTTTTTTTTCATTTTTTCAAATATTTCCTCTAATATTTATAGTTTTATTCTTTTTTTTCCCCCTCTGTATTTTCATGTCTTTATGCCTTCCTGCTGCCTTCTGAGACAGTTCTTAAATTTTCTTTTACAACTCACCCATTTGTTCTACACCTAATAGACACCTTTTATTATCTTTTTCAAACCTCATTTATATTATCTCATTTATATTTTCCCATTTAGTTATTTCTTATCATGACTTGGTTTTGCTTCAGATTGCTCATAAGTTTTCCTATCTCCTTAAGTAATTTTTGATAATGCTTTTGCATTATTAGTTTATCTGTTTCAATAATTCTGCTTCAAATGTGGCACACTGTCCCTTTGTTATCTTGTTTGTTTTTTTTTTTTCCTGAGGTAGTTGTACTCCTCAGTTATGTGGCTATTCTGGCTCAAGATTTCCTGTTCCTGACAGTGATTGGGGGAGGTGCCTAGTCTCCATTTCATGTGAGTTTGACTAGAGGGGAGGTAGTGAGTCCAGGGAGAAGAACTCCAGATAACACAGAACCTGTGTTGATAATTACCTTTTGTTCCCTGGCACCAACCAATGCCACTATCTGCGGATTACTTTAAGCTCTTAGGAAGAAGCAGTGTTGGGAGCATATCTTTACCTAGACTGTCATCTCGCAGACCTGAGAGTTTGGAGTGAGTGTGAGGTAGAGGTCACTTGGTTACACCACACCTGCTTTTTCCTACTCTTCCCTCCATACAGGCCTTTTGTGCTGTACTGATATGACTCCATTTTTATGTCTGTATATACTAAAAAGTAAATTAAAATCAAGATAAGGATATGCTTTGTGAATCCCCAAACTATGTAAGAATTTGTGGAACTTTAGATCCTGATTGAAATAAAGAAAATGTAAAAAAAAAAAAGAAAGAAAGAAAAAGAAAGAAAGAAAGAAAGAAAGAAAGAAAGAAACAAACAAACAAACAAACAAAGAGAGGGAGGAAGGAAAGAAGGAAGGAAAAAAGAAAAAGAAAGAAAGGAAGAAAATAAGAAAAGAAGAAAGAATTTAGGAGATCATTTGAAATGTGAACAGAAACTGGATATAATATTAAAGAATTATTGTTAATTATAGGTATAATAATGCTATTATTATTAAATAAAAAGTCTATCGGTTTTAGGTATACTTATTGAAATGGTTAAAGATTAAATAATATGATTTGTTTTAAAATAATATCAGAATAGGCAGAGGTTGCAATGTAGGAGAAATAAGATTGGCCCTATGTTGAATATTGCTGAAGGTTGGTAGAGGGTATATGAGAATTTATTTAACTCTTCTGTCAACTTTTATGTTTAAAATTTTTCATAATAAAATGTTTTTAAAAACTAGATGTAGAAAATATCTTGGTGTTTTCTCTTTTTCTCGTAGTTTAAAATGGATAACTAACGATATCGATAAGTAAGTAATGACAAGAATAAATCATTAATATTATTTCAAAATATATCCTTTCTAATCCTAAAATAAAAATTGTACTCTTTTACCACCTCAACAAGCTTTCATTGAAGTCCATTTCTCTTCTCAGTATTGACTTTATATCATATATTTATAGTCATTCAAACAGCAACAAAGAGCAATGAATAATGCAACTATAGTTTACTATTCTAATGCCATGGCGAAGTATAAAATATAAAAATGACAGTTCTTAAGGATATGTTACTGATATACTTTTCTTTTTATTTTCCTTATCAGTGTTTTGGAATGCCCAAATTACATTCTGTCTATTATCTAGAGAAGAGGTCATATTTTTTCTGTAAAAGACCAACTAGTAAATATTTCCTCTTTGTGGGCCACGTGGTCTCTGTTACTACAGCTCAGCCCAGTTTTTGTAGGGCGAAAGTAGCATAGGTAAGATGTAAACAAATGGGTGTGGCTATTTTTCAATAAAAATTTATTTACAAAATACAGATTTGGCCCACAGGCTATCATTCACCTATACCTGATCTAGAGATATCTTTATGTGTTAGAATACATTGCTGAGCTAGAAAAAACTTAGCTGAGTAGAAAATTATCTATATTGAACAGGTGAGATTTGGTTCCCTAGAAAGATAAGGTGGTGGACTATAAAAAATGTTATGTAATATTATAGACATTAAAAATGTTATGAAGCAAAAAAAAAAAAGTTGATGCACCCATCCCCAAATAAAGAAGATTAATACTAAACCAAGTACCAGCACAGTAAAAGCTATTGTGCACTGCCCCTAATCCCATCCACTTTCCCTGTAAACAAAGAAATAGACAATTTTAAACAGAATTTTCATGTGCTTTCTGAGTATTTAATGATAAAATTTTCCATTCACAAATTACTGTCTAGGAAAACAAAATGATACTTTATTTATCTAGAAGTGTAATATATTTCCAGAACTGCTATCCTCGGACACAGCAGGGTCTAGTCCAATATATGTACAGCATGTTCATTATCCTTGCAAAATTATAACTATAGAAAGACAATGTGATATTATTTTTATTATTGTTGATATTAATAGAATTTTTCATAATGAGTTGTTATTAATAATGTGATGTTATAAAAAGAATCCTTAATTATTAATGACATTGATATGACATTATTAATTTTAATACTAAAATGAACATTTCATTATTCCAGATGCAATTATATTGTTAGACACAAGTTATTGCTAATAGATTATACTTTCTGCAGCCTTGTTTTGGCACATGATAATTAGCTGTGAGTTTATATTGCTGAATAAAAAACTGGCATTGGGATTTTATATTTCAAGATAGTAGAAGATCAGAGCATTAACTCAGTGGAACAGGGGCAGGTAAGAATTGTTGACCATACTTCGTTTAGCCCATGTCCATTCTGCTGTGGATGACTTCTCAGTCATATACTCAAAAGAAAAGCATAACTGACAGCACTAGTATGTAAAGATTTGGCTGGTGAAGGGTCTTCTGTCATGTCACATTTTCTACACAGTAAATCAACACAGAAGTCTTTCTTCTGTTCAGCATTGGTTATTAAGATGTGATATTATCCTGTGATTTATATCATGTTGTCACAATGTATTTCATTTTGCTTTGTTTCAGTAATACAATGAATTCTTTCATAATTTCTTTCAATTTGCCTCAGGAGTTATATACTCCAGGCTTTTCTTTCTTTATATTCTGCTCAGCCTTATTAATATAAGTGAAGAAAGTATATCCCTCCATAATTGCTTATAGCTTGTACAGTGCAATACAGCATATTACCTCATTTTAGATAATTCTTTTGTAGTACCATGATATTCTAACACTTATATGCTCTGTGTAGAAGCAAATAGCTTTGCAAATTACTTTGTAATATTGGTCAACTTCAACTGGTTATTCCCACACAGCACTTTAGTCTGTCCTTTAACAGCCGCCCTGCACTTTAAAAATCTTCAGGCACAACATGAAGGGCAGTTGAGCAGAAAAACTAATAGAAGGGATGAAGCCTCTTCTGGCAAAGCCTAAAGCAGGATTTCCAAAGGCCTCTCTTGCCCTCTTCGCACCTTCATCCCCTCTTGATCTCAGCACATATAAACATACGTGGAGCTGTTATACCTATAATTCTTGAATGCCTGGGATTAAAGAAATCAGATGACATTCTGATTTGAGATAATTAAGGCAGATTGAATTTTTGCCTATACACTTAGAAAAGTACTTTTTGAAAGTGGTGGTTATAGACTTGTTGCCTTCTTTTATGTTTCCAATCAGAAAATTATCATGAGAAGAAACTATAGTTGGCAAGAAATTATAAGAGTCTTATGTAAGTAAACCTTGAAATTACTTGTACACTCTTATTCTCAATATAAAAATATTACTATGAAATTTGATGATTTAGTCTCAAGGTATAAATATTCCCATTGAATTTTATGGTTTTAAATTTTCTTTTAAAATAAAATAAAAGAATAATGAAGAAAAAAAGCATTACCTTTTCTTACTCATAAAATAATTGTAATATCTGTAATATACTTTAAAATAGTTCAGTATAATTAGTGAGATAATGTTTAAGCCATACTCAAGGTTCAAGCAATTGTCTAATTAGGAAATCTTATGCCATGGGTAGCCACTGAGCATTTATGTGGAAAGAAGACCCCTATCCAGAGGTAGAGATTAAAAGTACTTTGATCAAGACCAGAGACTTTGCAATTTGTGTAGAGCCTGAGAAATGGATTTTCACAGATGATATCGATGGCTTATCAATTAGAATAAAGAATATTATAAATAATATTGGTAAAATTAATATTATTCCATCATAAATGCCTTTGCTAGAATATTATAGACAACAAGAATCTGAGTTTGTACAACCAAATTAGTTTAAGTCAGTTCACAATAACAAAGTGGGAAAATAAAATACAAAATATTCTGGAATTGATTGTATCGAGTGTACACATGATGTTACTTTTCATCTTTTCCACTTACTTTTTAGGATGAAATGGATTTATCCTAGAAGTCTAGTTTATACATCCCCATTGATCTTCCCTCTTAGCTGACATAATGGACCTTTTCCTCAGCGTCAGTCATTTTTGCTTTACTTTCTGACTCTTCCGTATACTCTTTGGGCACAGCTATGCTAATAGATCCAATTGGCTGGAGGTCAGAAGTCCTGTAATGTGTGTCCTCCTGAGGGCAAAGGAGAAAGTCTGGCTTAATATAATAAAAAGGTGGAGTTACCTAATAAACAGCATTGTGCTTGGGAAACTGTTGTTATGGTTATGGAATTATTTAATTTAGGTCTCTACATTTGTGTTTCCTTTATCATATAATCAAATGCATTCTTATTTTATGTTACTATTGCACTGTATTTCCCAAGTGATTTACATTCATAAATTAACTTCTGTATGCAAGAGTTTGATGTGAAATGAGGGTAGTGATGATTCTTCTTCATTTACATGGGGAAGGTTAAAAAAATATATTCCAAAGGTTAAAAAATAATATATTGTTATATCAGTTTTTCCCTCATTGATACTTCAGCTAGATTTCCATTTTCACAGTTTCATTCACTGATAAAATAAAGAAAATGATTTGAGTGTTATATAATATCACTGCAACTATAAACAAGTAATTATAAAAATGAAATTGTTTATTTCATTGTGAATCAGTTTCTCAACCTGGTAGTTTGGATATTCTCAATGTACACCACCATTTTTAGTGAGGGTGTACAGGTCAACTTGCCCAGAGCCACTGTGAGTACAGGCCAGGGTTAGAAGTTTTAGCACTTTTTATAAACAGAATAAAAATTTCAAAAGTTCAACTGAAAATGGGCAAAGATATGAACAGAAAATTGAAAGAAAAATAAATGCAAATGGTCCTTTAACATATGAAAAGGTGCTCATGCTCACTACAATATGAGAAATGCAAATTGAGACTACACTAAGCTATAATTGATCACCTAACAGATTGACAAAAATAATAAAAGTTTTACTATACACTCTGTCAATGAGGCTATGGAGAAGCACACACACATTATGGGTGGGAAGATTAAATTGTATAACACCTATGGGGAATTTGGCAATTTTATATGTAGTACACTCTAAACCAGAAGCTTTACTTCTAAAAATTTACCCTGAAGTTCCATTGGAAATATACAAAATCCTGTTTACAAAGGCTATTTGTTGCAATATTATTTATAATAACAAAAGGCTAGAAACACACCCATCTGTAGGAATATGATTGAGTAAACAATGGTACTAAATAGTGATATAGTAGTAAAAAAAAAAAAAAGGAAAAAAGGCAGAAGGATAAAAATTTACAGAGAGCATATATCGTGGCTAGAATAAGGTTTTCGAATAACACTTCGGATGGAAAAGGAAGTGGAGCACTGATAAAAGAATAAAGGAGACTTAAGAAACATGACCTCCAAAGTAATACATGGTTGTATGCAACATTTTGTATTCTCGATTCAAACCAATCAACTCTAAAAAGATATCTTTGTGACAATTAGGTAGGTTAATTTAAATATGGCCTGAATATTAGATGACATAAGGAAATATTGTCATTTTTGTGAGATGTAATAATAATTTGATTGGTTAGAAGAAATTGACCTTATTGGTGGAGATGCATAATGAAGTGTTTATAAGTAAAACGGCATGATATCTGAGATTTGTTCTAATAAACCCAAAAAAAGAAAAAAGAAAAAAGTAGGGTGGGATAAAACTGAAAAAAAATAGAAAACCATTGATATTGCTTGGAAACAAGGGTGATGAGTAAATGAGGATTTCTTAAATTTTTCCATTCTTACGTGTATGTTGGAAAATTTCCATAATAAAATATTTTGAAAAGTACAACACTTAAGCATCATATACTTTGTTATATAATCTAATAAAGGTGATTAATTTCGCTATGAAAAACATAATGCCAGCATGAAAAATTTGGTCCACCTGCATTAAAAACAAAAATCTTACCACATGGTAGAGAAAGAAAACCACCCATCTGGTAACAATATTCATGGGACTGACATTGATAGAATTCCATAGACGAAAATATGTTTGCTTGCTTGTTTTTCATTCATGGTCATATGGACAAACCCAAATGGTGCCAGATTCACTATTTTTGGATTCCTGAAGAGTGACATGTCACAACTATGACTCCATAGCTTCCTTTCTATGCCTCAATCTATTTCTTCTGTATGTGCTTTCAGTAGGGAAGGATAATTGAGCTGAAAAATTGGAAATTGTGCTATGTCGAAAGTTAGCTGAGAAATGCTATGGCCTCAGGTCAAAATTTCTAGCCAAATGTGGCTTTACTTTCACTATTGATAAACTGGTTGGCAGGAAAAACATTTTAAACATTAATTTGTATGCTGGATGCCAAAAAAATGTTTTTTTGTTATTATTATGACAAAACCAAGTAATAGTATTTCTAATATGTCAGATAGGTATAAATTGTTGATTCAATAAAAATTCTCAGGAGAACTGATATTTGGCATAATGCAATTTCTCATGGGTCAATGTAGTTTAATGCCCAGTTTTTGTTTCAGTTGAAGTTAAAACAAGAATGTTGCTCTTTTTTTTATTCAATAATATTCAACTTGCATCATTATTCTTTTTAGAAGAACAAGAAACGTCATTAAAAATGGCCCTTTTAGGTGCTTGTTATTGTTGATGGTAGTGTTGCTATTTTACAGCAATTAATTTTTAGCTATTTTTTATATACTTTGCAGTAGAATCAGATTATGTTAGTGACAATGTTTTCAAAAGCTGGAAGTTGAATTATGTATCTCAAGTGAGGTGGGAAATTTGACATATTTCAAAATCTGATACTAAACCAAAATTGATTTTAGAATCTATATAACACATCAGAATATCTTGTATAATTGATTTTTAAAATGTGGAATTCTTCTATGTTATTTTAACAAATACTTTATGGGTTTTTTTTCATGTTTACTGTCCTGTTAAATTCTATATAGTAAGTATATAGTTGTGAATAGTTATTAGAACGGTATTTTATCAAAATAACTTTATATTAGTTTGTAAATATTACTATTTCTATTATTTCTGCTTATATAATGACTGTTTGACAAAAGTAGAATTCCAAGGAAAAGAAAGAAAAAAAGAAAAAATTTTTTCCTCATAAAACCAAATTGCAAATAAAATAAAATATTTTTAGGAATTGTATTTATAGCAATTTGTTTTGAGGTTTTTTAAAAAATTATTTCAGAATACTTAATTGTGATTCACTCTTATTTAATGAAAATACAGTTTTTCCCTAAACTACAAGTTTCTAAATTGCGGAGCTTATTTATAAGTAACTAATAGGAAAAGGATATTTTTTAAATAGAAAACTAAAATTGAAATTACAACTAATGAATTCCATACATTTCACCTGTATTCAACCCTTCTCCCACTGATTAAGATTTGACTCAGGTGTAATACTGATGGGCTGTTGTATGTATTGCCAGGGCAGGTGGGTGAAGGGAGGGAATCAGAACCTGTTTTGTATGTGTAATATGCATATTTATTTCACTAATTAAACTATATGAGTTCCAGAAACATTTCAAATTAAGTAAATTTTTATTAAATGACTCACCCATTATAAATTTTGAAACAATTATTCAGTATTGAAGTTAAAGCTTTAGAAGTCATCAACTCTTACTGAGGGACACATTAATCTTCCTATCATTCAATGCAGGAACTATTTACATATGTGTGCATGTGTGTGTGTGTGTGTGTGTGTGTGTATGTGTGTGTGTATAGTCAAGATTATGCTGATTGGTGGAAAATACAAAAAAAATGAGTTTATATAAATTTTTATGGCCTGTATTATCTCAAGCTGACCAAAACTCGTAAGTTGTTTTTAAGAAGCCTTATTCTAGGTAATCTCTATAACATCCAGTCTGATAATCCCGAGTGTCTAGTGTTTGTCAGGGAAATATTAATTGTATCAAGGAAAGACTGTCTCACCCTACACCCTATTTCTAGTCCATCTTTATGTTCCTCCATCATCCTTTAGGATGTGGACATTCTTGAATTTGAGGGAGCATTCAATAGGGATCACTTCTACCCTGAGAGTTAAGGCTACCCTTTAAAGTTGCTACCTCATATTCAAATATTTTTAGGAATAGTTTGGGAACCTTAGTTAAAACTATGCACCACCAAAGAAACAAATGTTCTTCTATAAAGAAGTGACAGACAAGGAGACTGTTCTCAGCCATATCTGAGGTTCTGTATTTGTCACCCCTGCCCTCATCTTGGTGGTTGGAGACTTATAAGTTGTGAGTCTCATGGAATGGCAGATTAAAATTCCCAGAAGTAAGTGGATGGGACAGTGGAGTCTGTAACATCATGTTACACAGGACAAGCTGGCCCACTCAGCCCTGAGGGTTCTCAGGCACAGTTTGGAGTTTGAATTCCAAAGGAGATATTCTTGTAGCGTAAGGGAATCTCTCTGTCTTAGTTTGGGCTGCTAAAACAAAAATACCATACACTGGAGAGTTTAAATAACATAAATTTATTCCTCACAGTTTTGGAGACTAGGAAGTCTGAGATCAGGATGTCAGCATGGTTGGGTTCTGGTTACGGCCCCCTTCCTGGTTTTCAGATGGCTGTCTTCTTGTTATGTTCTCACATGGCAGGCAAAGCAAGAGAAACCTCTCTCCCATCTCTTCTAATAAGGGTACTATCCTATCATGAGAGCTCCACCCCCATGACCTAATTAACCTCCAAATGCTCAACTTCCAAATACTATCACATTGGGAATTAGAGTTTCACCATACACATTTTGGGGACACAAACATTTAGTCTCTAGCAACCTACATATGAATTTCTATAGGACTTAGTCAAGAGAGGAAGCATTCAAAATGGTGATGGCCACAAAAGAGATGGCCCCCGCCCCCCCACACACACACATGGGATCCTAAAGCTCTAAACAGATAAATGTAAACTTGGGTGTATGAGGAAGCAGGTTCAGGCTTGTTTTGAGAGTCCTGCATGAGTGGGCTCTTTCCACAAAGCTTATTTAGAGGCTTAATGGAACTCATTAATAAAGTTTGCTAAAATGGGGAAAGCACAAGCTCATCTCATTGGCAGGTCAATCAAAATAAATATTATATTTTCCTGAGTAAGAAAAGTATTTAATAGAATCTCAGAATCGGAAGGAAACTTTACAATGATCTATTATAAGGGCTTCAAGATAAGAACTAGATGTTAGCTAAGTGTTCACATATTCATCCATCCATTAATTTAATTACTCATTTATTTATTCAACAAATATAAGATGACATGGAGCTGACATTCTTAAGGCTGTCTGTTCTTATAATCTAACTAGACTCTTCTACCTTTGACCACCTCAAGCTGATTGAACCACTAGTCTGTTTTATAACAACTTAAAAGATGGTAGAGGTCTATAAAAAGCAAGTGGCTCACTATACAAATATTGGAATGGCCCAAATCCAGAACACTGCCAATACCAAATGCTGATGAGGATAGCAAAAGGTGCTCTCATTTGTTGTTGGTGGGAATACAGAATGGTATAGTCACTTTGGAAGACAGTTTGACAACTTCTTACACAACTAAACATATTCATACCCTACAATCCAGTAATTGTGTTACTTGGCTACTAGTGGCACAGGGAGTTGCGTTATCTAGGGAAGTGAAAAAAACTAATAGTAATTGATGTTCAGGGAGTGGAGAGCTCCAAGAAAGCACAGTATCAAAGAACATTGGCTCTGGAAAAGGTAGATATCTAAACAAAGTTATATTTATTGAGCAGATACTTAAGAGCAGGCCTTTGATGGTGAAAGTGATGTCAGGAAGAGTTGTGTAGAAGCAGTGATCTTTGGCAAAATAGGCCTAGAACGCAGGGTTATCCAATATTAGGCATGTTCTATTGAATGTCATTAACTCCAAAGAGAAAGAATGAATTGTGAAAATAATCAGGCAGGCAATATAGGTTACTTATAAAAGAAGAAAGATCAGACCTACACCAAGTTTGTTCATAACATTAGATGACAAAAGATGAGAGAGTAATCTCTTCAGAGTTTTAAGGTATAAAAGGCTAGATGCAAATGATCTATATCCAGTGAAATTATCATTCATGTATGAAGGTGATAGAAATATATTATCAATGAAATGACATGTTATTCTATTTGGTGGGGAATAATAACAAGTGTAGAGACTCAGAATATTATAAATAATAAAGATATCAATTTAAGAAATGTATATCAAATTTTGTGTCCCATGGACACAATGTCCAATCATTCTTCTTAGAGGTCTTTTTACCTCCCTCTCACATACTGTCATGTTTGCTAGAATAGGGCAAAAGTTGCAAACTTTCTCTCTGTTTTCATTCAAGGGAAATCTCTCCCTCTCTCGTTAAGTCTCTTTCAGGGCTGGGCTGCCAGTTTTGGAAGCAACAACACTTATAGGATTCTCAGGTATATTTGAATGTCAAATAAATAACAAATAAGTTTCAATACAAATATATTTCATGCTACATTTGAGACATACTTAAACTAAAAATTATTTGTTGTTTACCTGAAATCCAAATTTAACTAATTTTTCTGTATTTTCTCTGACCGCCATATTTCAAGAAAATTATTTCTATTCCAACCCTAGTGTCTCGTCAGGATACTTAGAAAAACTGACTCTGAAGATTTACAGTTAAAAGTGAACTTGGAAGCAACATGTTTGCAGGCAAATTCTGCTTTCACCCAGTCTTTAAGTAGTGAGCACAGAGCCCAGTTTCATGGCTAACAAGGGAAGAAAAGGGGAAAAACCCAGGGGAAAACTTAAATTGCTAGTTCAAAAAAATACTCTCTCTCAATCTTTCTTATTGTGGGAAATGGCTATCTAAGAAATATAATGTTTAAGGGGGAAAAGTTCAATTCTTGTCCTTCAAAGCTTTTTAATAACAGGTGGGTGGAACATAACTCAAATAAAGTATATTTCCTTCTAATTATGAAATAAATTATTCACAGTCTTTGTGTTTGGGGCTGACTTGATCCACGTTTCTCACTTCTTAGGCACTAGCTTTCAGTGAGAAATAAACCAGATGCTCTTTTAAAAACATTCCTAAAACTCTATGATTTTAAAAAGGCAATAGTTAAAAAAAATTTTTTGGAATAACCCTGGAAGGAAAAGCATTTTATTTTTTAAAGTATAAAATAAGTGAGAGAATTTCGGATCGAGGTTCACTAATGACTTCTGCCAGCACCGTTTAGTTGGAGTCCCAGAAGGGAGTCCTCAGCCAGCGTTTGAATTGTCACTGCAATAAGAGCATTGAGTCCCTGATCTTTGTCTTGTGAATGCAGAGGCTGTTCACAGGGATTCTAGATGTAAATCTGTCACTATCACATAACAAATAATCCAAAGCACACATCTCCTACCAATGGGCAAGCAACGTTATCTTTCAGATATAAGCACAAAGCAGTCATTACCTGACTCCTTGATGTGCTTCACCTACCAAGTTTCTCCCATGTGGTAAGAATGTCTTTGAGTCAGCAAGTGACTTCAGGTATGTATATCTTTTAAACATGGAGCCCTTGAGCTTTCCTTTATCCTGAACTCTGTTCTTTCCCCAAGCTTGCTGCAGTAATTGGGACCACTCTCCACCAAGCAGCTTAAATCATATAATCCTAGAGTCATTCTTGGATTCTTCTCTTTCCTCACCTCTTACATCCAATCCTTGAACAAGTCCTATCAATTCTGTATGCAAAATTTATCTTTGATCTCTGCTGCCATATTTCACACCTTGACTGCAGCAATAACACCCTAAAAAAGCTCTCTGCTTCCATTCTTGTTTCTCTATTATCCATCAATACAGCAGCCAGAATGAGAGTTTTAGAAATGTAAATCAGATATGTTACCTACTTGCATAAAACCTTTCCAAGGCTTCCCTTGCTTTTAAAATAAAAGCCAAGCTCCTACGATTCCTGTACCATCTGATGTCTGAGTACCTCTCCAGCTTGATCCCCTGCCCTTGTTCTTCTTGTACACTATTCTCCAGTCACATTGGCCTTTTTTTCTTATTTTCAAATACAACAAGCCTTTTTCCACATCAGAAACTTTGCACTTGCTATTTCCTCTGCATAGAATAATTCCCAGATTTTTCACTGATTGCTTATTCTTATTCCCAGCTTAAAAGTTACCTCCTCTAAGAAGCATTCCAGAAAAGCTATCTTAAATTTGCTCCTCACATTACGCAGTTTGAAACTCTCCCACCCATTTCTCTTTTGTTCCCCTCATAAGCCTCAGTAACAATCTGTAATCTACTTGTTTATTTTTTCCTCTGTCTTATTCATCACTGTATTCCCAACTCTCAGCATTGTATATATCACAAAATTGGTAGCGAATAAATATTTCTTAAATGTGTAAACTCTTTAATGTGTAGTGTATTGTCTTGAAGACTGTGAACCATAGGAATGGTAGCACAGAGACAAAATTATATTAACAGGGCCATCCAGGAGAATCAGTGTTCCCCTTGTGATTGCAACAGTTGTAATATTATTAAATGTAGGACTCCCCAGATGACTCTAGAATTCATAGTCATTTTTTCTTTGGGGCCATTGCTAAGCAATATTTTGTTTTCTACCAGGAGAAAAGGCTAGCAGCTGTCAACATCATTCATTGTCAGTGGAGTTGCATAGGAAAGTTCTCTAAAGACCTTATCTTTGACTGGAAGTGGAATCTCATTTTGGATTAAGCAGCCAACTGAATTGTATTTCATAAACTTTCTGATTTCTAGAAGCATTTTTATAGGGTATTTCAACCACAAACTTAAAGTCATGCAATTTCTTAAATTCACATGTGGTAAACTTCTAATTGGAGTTTTGATTTTTAAATCTCCATAACTATTTATTTTAGATGCAATGAAGCATTATCATAAATAATTGAAACTCAGATAACAATATCTAAGTAAATTACTAGAACATCTTATGATTTGAGATAATTTTTATTGCATTTACCATCCACTGGCCCATGAAATATAGCAATTCACAGTTAGCTGCTGTACCTACAGAATAAAATAGATTGTAGTCTACATGTAATTTTGACTTCCATTATACCTATAAATTATTTTTTAAAGTTTCCACATATTTAATAAATAAAAATAAAAAATAATATATGCATAGAATTTTCTAAGAAGAAAATTCTCCCCCATCTAGGCATTAAAAAGAAAATACTTACTGAATCACTATCATGTCCCAGGCCTTAGACTAAATGTGGGAGAACCAGTGGTAAATAAGGTAGATGGTGTCTGCTTCCTCCTGGAGCTTATAATCTAGCTAGGGAGGACAAACAACACTGTATCACCTTATACAATTTGCTTAATCTGTGAAACTGGAGGATACAGTATGGGGGAAGAGGTAAAGTTGCCAGTGAAGACTTCTTGGAAGTAATAGGACTTCTTGAGGCAGAGTGTGGAAGAAATGGTCTAGGCAAAGGGAAGAGCATGCATAGAGGATCAGGAATAGGAGAGAGAGAGCACGGCTGGAGGAACTAGAAAGAATACAGGAACAGAGCATGCAAAAGAGAAAGGTACAAAGATATATTCAAATGGTCTGCATGATGCAGCATCTGATGAGTCTAATGAGAGTTTGGACTAATTATAAGGACAATGAGATTCAATTGGGAATGATGTGATCAGATTTACATTTTAGAAGGTCTTCTCTGGATGCATTGTGGCAAATGGGTGAGAGGGAGGGAAGACATAGGTAAGGAAGTTGCCAAAAATAAAACCACTTTTAGTGAGAAATATAATGGGGTAAATTAAAATTAAAAATAAAATGCAATGACAACTTCCAGACAGATGGTAAGGTTCACAGAGCCAAACTTGGATTAAAATGCATAAAATATATAAAATGTGATCTAATCAAATGCAAGATGTATGCTAAATTCATGTTCTACTGAAATTTAAGATGCTTAAATAAGGAAATAGAAAAGTAGAGCAAGTGAAGCCACATTAGCACAATTACTTAGTGCCATGCCATGTAGCCATAGGAAGTATGTTTCCCTTTAATATGAAAATCCAATGGTCACTGCCATGGGCCCCACAGCCCGGAAGGCAATGGCATAAGTCTACCGCCTTTTTGAACCAGCACTCTTAGAGCATTATTCCCTCATTCCACCTGAAACATGAAACCCATTATAATTCGATTGCTTTATAAAGAATCCAGCATAAAACTATTTGGTGCCAGCCATCTATTTAAGGATGTTATACAATAAGATGCTTTTTTGTGTTTTTTTCCAAACAATGTCACCAATTATGCAGACCTTCACCTTGAATACTGATGACACGATGTTAAGACGTCCTAGTTTAAAATGTATATAATTTATTATTTTCTTAAAAATTTTACAGCTGTGTACCTGAACAATGTTATAAGACATATGTTTTGACTTGTTTCTTTTACTATTTTATTCAACTTTCTCTAAAGAAAGGAGAAATACTTTAAATACACCTCTAAACCTGCACAGATAGTCAGGGCAAGCTTCTAACAGTATGAATTGAAATAAATTGTTAAGTGTATGTTCAGTTCCAGATTTTGAAGCAAAAATAACTTTGAACATTTTGGGGCTAGAATTAACAAATATTATAGAATTTCCTTCCCACATTTAAAATTTTAATTTCGTAGTATTTTCAGTCCTCTGGGCTGAAACGAGGACCAGATAATATTTTAGCAAAAAAGGTGTTTTGTTTTCACGCTTTCATCATGCAAAAATAACCCAACTAATTTAGCCCTAACTTTCAAAAAATATTCAGTTTCATACAGAAATCAACTATGTAGTTCTCAGGCCAAAAGGAATATTTATCAGAAAACTCTGAAGCTAAGATTTTTATAAAAATACACTCTTCCATAAAGTTTTATTTTCAGTCATTTTTGACATGATGTAAATGAATTGCTGCATTATTGCCTACTAGTTATCTCTCATCCTTGATCTGCCAGGATTTTGTAAGATTTTTTTTTGTATGAATTTTGAACATTTTAAATTAAAAACCTGGGCCAAGCTTAAATATTGTAATTTTATAATAATCATGAAAATAATAAGAGTTTACATTTATGTGGTGCTCTCAAAATGCCAGAGACTGTATTAAATGCTATGTACACCTAAACTCTTTTAACTATACTACAATGTTAGGAAGGAAGTATAATTGTTATTCTTAATTTATAGATAAAGAAACTAACTCTTAAAGGGATTAAATGATTTGCACTGAGCTACTGAGTTAGTATGCGGTGGAGTCAAGATTCTCCTATCCCATGCCTCTCCAATTCTAGTCTCCACTTGAAGGTAGTACCTCCTTCAGAAATAGCCCCTGGCATGGCACCAGTCAAAACAGTCCGAGTGAGTAGGAAAAACAAGGGTCAAGAGATGCTATCATGTATCATAGTAGGTAGAGATGAAAAACTACATCCAAACCTGATAAATTTCATAGCCATTGAAATTATCTATTGTGTTAAGTTATGTGGAGAATAAAATCCACAGACTTTTAATAATCAAATTAAAATTATTTATTGTTTCTTAATACTGGCAAAAAAGTATCAGCCTAATAATAGCAATATACCATCTTGGTCGTTAGAATACTTTGGCCAAAATCTCAAGCCAGCAGTGGTCACTCTAAGGATTTTGGATCAGCGTGGAAAATAGTTTCCCTTAGGATTTTCACTCAACCAGCTATTCTGAGCACCTCTTCTAAAAGGATATTGGTAATATTTTAGGGGCTGGAATAAGGGATGTTCAAGTAGGTAGTAAATGGATCTTGACCTTAAGGAACTTATCTTATATATAAACTCAGTGAATAAAATAGATAAGGGAATTACAGAATGTAGATTGCTAGTGATAAAATTACATATGGAGCCCACTGGGATGTGAAGGAAGAAACAATTAATTCTGCCATGATCGATGGCCTATAAGGCACATGTGCTTTGTTCCAGGCTATGCCGTGACTTTATCTCTTTCCACACTTCCCTTGCTCACTTTGTTCCTACCACACTGGAATCATGTATTCGCTTCTTGAAAATTCTGAGTTCAGGGATTTTATATTTGTTCTTACCTTGGCTTGGACACTCTTGGGCCAGCAATGTGCATGGCAAGCTCCTGTTTTTTCAGGACCCAGACTAATGTCACCTTCTCAGTGAGGCCTATGACTTCCCTTCTTAAAGCGGTCCTCTTTCATCACTCTCTGTCATATAACCTTGCTTATGTCCTTCACAGTACGTAAAACAATCTGATAATGCAATGTAATAATCAGTTCTATTTTGTACATTTGAGTAAGCGGTAACTGTGAGAGTGATTAGGTGTTCATATTACAGATAAACGATTAGGTTGGAGGCACCGATGACTTGATATCCAAGCAAAAGTGGAAATTTCTGCTACGGCTGGGGGTACTCCTATGCACAAGTCCTAAAAGTCAATAGCAATTTTGGATTCAGATAAGAGTTCAAAGGCAACTCAGAGGTCTCTTGATACCTGGTCTACCTCAGCAGAGGTTTTCATCCTGGGAGTTGAATCTCCCAAAGTTTCCCCAAAATTCTTCTGAGTATAGTAACCCCTTTGACAACATTCCTGTAGGATCACTATCTAATCATTGCTCCACCATTTCTAGTAATCAATAGCTCAATAAATTAAAAGAATGTATTGATTTTTAGATCCATAAAATCTAGATGTTCTTCGAAAATTTAATTGAAATTAACCTTCCCATAAATTTGGAACCTGCTAATTCTGTTCTCAAATTTAAGCCTATACCTCGATACGTCCCTAAGTCTTTTGTTTCACATTATAGCACATATATGAAGACATCTACCACCTTCCTCAATGCATCTTCTATCCTCAGGTTAAACATCTTCACTTCTGCTGTTCTTCCTTCTAGCAACAAATGTGTGAGTTACTGCTACGTGCTAGACACTGGGACAGGCACTAAAAAAAAACCCTGTTTCCATCACCTTCATAATCCTAGAATTTTGGACCATGCTGCATCTGCAGTCTTCCCTTTGCACACTATCTGAAGACCCTACTGTCCCTTAACATGGAAACTACACATCCAATAATGTACCCTGCTAGTTCATTTGCTTGAGCAACACAATACCTTGTATTTCATCATTTCCTAAACTTGTCCTTCTCATATCTTATTGCAAGTTTGCCATATTAAGATACTATGAGTATAGATTCGATAATTCTGTTTAAATTTTTTCACTTTTGTACCTAAATGCTTTTTTCAAAAAAGTTTTAATGTCATTGTCATAAATAAAATGGCAGGTTCACTTTCTATAAATGAAAAGAAATTATAAAATAAATACAATGAAAATATATTTACAGTTCAAAATAAAAACTAACTACATGTGCCAATAAGTATAATTGAAGTTTTAAATGCCTACTTACAATATATTTCTCAATTAAAGAAATGAAACTATTTTTCTTAGTCAGTAATTTTACAATGAAGACAGATACTACATAAATGAGAAATATCATTTTTAGTTTTTATATTAATTTTGTTCTTGAATTTTTATTTATGTATATCCATAGACCAAAAGGGACAATAAAATTACTTATATTATTAAGTAATTACTTATATTATATTACTTATATTAAATTTTTAATGACAATAAGTGGCCTTTTGATCAATGGGAAGGGGGAGCAACGTAAAAAGCTTGGTCAACATTCTTAGTCATTAAACTCTTATTCCAAGAGATAAGAGCATATAAAACTTGTGAAATAAAAATAGCTCCCAAGGATGGACACATGTATTAGCCTCTACTGCTTCCACAATCCTCCTGAAAAACCCCACAATAACCACAGTAAAGGAATAGGGGAGAAAGAATTTCATGGAAACAAAGAAAATAGAAAAGAAGACAGTAACAAATATTGACAAATACATGGAAAGCCTGTAATTGATTTAACAAATTGGAAGAGAGAAATTCTTTACTAGTAGTAGAGTGAGCCAAGATGCAACCTGACACACTACCCTGAAATTTTTTCAAAATGCTCAGAAATGGCATATATATATATATAGCTAAAATTTTAAGGAATAGTTAAAAGATATTTAGGAAGCAATTAGCTTCCCAAGATATCCCTTTTACCAACTGATAGATGACTGGAAATTTCTCTGAAAAGAATATAACTGCGGCTCACTGGACTCACAGGTGCTAAGCACAGTTAAAGTCAAGAGTACCACACTGAAACAGAAGCACTCATGGAAGTTTTCAACCTGGGTGTTGAAGCTCCAACTTCATAATTATGCCATCTAAGCAGCAGACTGAAAGAAATTTCTCAAGAATCTGACTGTAAACAGCCCAACAGTAAAGACCTAAAGCTGCTGATATCTGGGTTTCCACTCTCAAAAACCCAAAATGGCTCCAAAAAAAAGATAAAAATGCTTTTACAACCCCTATCTACACATGCAGAACTCCCACCTAGATTTTTATTTGCCTACTCTGATATAAGAAGACATTTGGTAAAAGCTCTAATGTGAGAGAGAGATCAAAGCAAACAATCAAAATAAAGCAGTAAGTGCTATGAGTATCACGTATTAGGAGACAGTGATCTGTTCCTTTTAAACTCTTGGGTTTTTATTTAATAATCAATAAACATTGATTAAGTGCCTACAGTTGGGGTTTGTGACCAATTGTGAGATAAACTGAATTAGACATGGAGATCATGATATGAGTTATTTCCTTGAAAAAGTTAGATTGTAGGACCTGACTTAATGGTCTATTTAAGGGGGCTTGCGAACACTGTGTTAACCACCCACTCACAGACACCCCTCTCGCCCCCACCCGCCACAATTCTAGACACTGGGGAAGCATGTGGAGAACTTTTACATCTGCAGAGCAGGCATAAAACACTCTCCCAGGATGGCTGCCTTAAACTGATCTGAGGTAGAAGCAAGGAAAGCAAATGCCCAGTAATCTGAGCTTCTCACTGAATAATTATAACCAATAAGAGAGGAAGAGAATGAAGGTACTGTTGGCTGTCACCCACCACGCTAGTAGCACCTTCTTCCTCCACAGACAGAAATGAATAGAGGTAGTAGCAGAAACCAGCAGTGTTATTCTGTGTAGAAATCCCTCCACAAAGAAGCATGAGAAAGGAGAAATAAGTTCCCCTATTATGCCTGCTATATTCTATAATCTTTTCCATGTGAACCAAAAATAGACCCATTCTTTTCCATGCTAACATTCAATTTACTTTTTTTTGAACTCATTTCTACCTAATTATTTTTGGACAATTTTCCCAAAGTTTTTATCTATTTTCAAGATCTGAATGTAATAATAACCAATATATCCACCATTTTTAAACTACAAATTTGAGATGTTGTCCCAAATAAATAAAATGGTACTATAAGGCATGGTGAAGGAGAAGCCACTGTTCCTCCCCAGTGACAGTGCTATATCACGTGATTGGGGGGGGGGTAAAGGAATTTGACCAATTATAAATTTACTTACCTATACACAGTTCAGTTCAAATTCTTAATCACCAGGATAAATTAAATCACCTTATCACCAAGGAAATAATAAGAAATGTAATAAAATTTTGTTCTGAAATTCACGTATTTGATGTTCACTGCAAATTCTTTATGCGTTTACTTTGCAACCTTGTTTTTTTTAAAAAAAAAAGAGAAAAAAGAAAAGAGAGATTTGTTTAGAATGCTTTGTTCTAGGTAAACCTTTTTAAGTTAGTAGTGAGCATCACTTCCTTTTCTTAGTGCTAAGGAAATAACCATTTAAAAAACTTTTCTGGAATTTTTATCAGTGACAGGGTCATACACGTTTACCTGTACTGTCCATACTTTTCTTATTTTTTCTCTTTTAAATCAGAGAATTTTTTTCCATTTCTGATTTTCCAGCGAGTTTTTGTCAAAGGTTATCAATTGAGGCTCTGCAATCATGTCTGTAACTTATTTCAGTTTCCTAGGATGAAATTCTGCAGCGTAGAGATTTGGATTCATTTAAAGAATCTCAGTACTTCCGTTCTGTCTTCTCACATTTCCCTCTTCATCATTTTTACCCTTTCCAGTTCGCAAGTCGTTCTCCTTGAAGAAAAAGACAAAAGCAAAATACTTGTGTAGTTTTGCTTTCTCTGTGTCAGCTGTCAACTCAATCTCTTTCCATTAATAGAATGATACAATATCTGTGTAAAGTATGAAAATCCTTTTTTCTCAACATTTTTCTGCAAAAAATTTCTAAAAGAAAAGCAAGATGAGATAACAGAATTTTTGTATCCAGAATATATGCATTCATCTCCGTGCTTGCCCACTCAGTCATATATGAGAGGATGATTATGCATCCATTAGCTTGATGTTAGATTCTGTACTCAATACAGATGACAGGAGAGTAGAGATGAATATCAACTCCTGCTTAAAAGACCTCAAGTTTTAATCACTGGTCATATATTGAGATTATGGCAAGGGGGCAGATCAGAAAAGTAAACCAACAAAGAGAATTTGGGATTTTTGTACTCCAGTTGGATGCCAAAGGAAGGACACTTTATCAGAGCTAGTGTTTCTGATGTGGAGGGTGTGCAGAAGAGTCAGGCAAAGCTTCCAAGTAGAGTCAACCTTTGAACTGAATCTTAAAAGTTGAATGGTAAATAGCCTTCTGGACAAGAGGTGGAGAGCCAGAGTAAGTACAGGAGACAGTAAATGGCTAGAAAGAGTATGGTCATTTAAAAATCTCCAAGTCCTGGCATCTATGAACTAGAGAGGTGATGAGGTGTGTTCTTTCTTAGTGATGCTTTCTTTAAAAGTAGAATTTTCAGGTAGCTAGTTTAGATTCTCTCAAGTGTTCTTTATTTCACTTTCATGCATGCCTGTCGAGAGCTTGTATATAGGGAGTGATTTAAAACTCCATGCTGGTCTTGTCTTGTTCACAATAAATTTATAACTCCTTCTGAGATGCAATGTTTTTTTCCAAAGGCTTTGCACAGTGAACATCTTCTGTCCTAGGGTGCCCTTGTTTCAGGTGTTTTGTTATCTCTTAAACCAATATATTTGGCCCATGGTTTACAAAACAGAGGGTATTATGTGAGAGAATACTGGGATTATTGAAATCTTGGCTTTTACATAACTCAGAGAGCAGAAAAAATAAATAAATAATGAAAAATAGAGTTCATAGCACAATCAACACAATACTACGATCATTATTTTTTCATAATATTTCACATTGGTCTAAAAAGTATTTTTTCATTCTTGATTGTCATTAATAAAAAAAATCATACAGGTGATAGAAATACAGATGATAGAAATGTTAGAAATGTCCTCCTTTTTTTTGTAAAATTTAGATGATGCTTTTCAATTAAAATGGCATTGGGCCTGCAGCCTTTCTCAACTTTTTGCTAAAGCACATAAGAAGACATTAAAACACACACACACACACACACACACACACACACACACACACACTAAGTAGGAAGATTCTTTATGTTTTTTATACTTTATTTTCATAGTCATACCATCTCTATCTCCCTTCAGAAATATGTCTTCACAAAAAAATAAAAATAAAAATAAAAATAAACATAAAATAGTCCCAACTTGGCATTGTTACTCTGACTGAGGTAGACAGTATACCACTTCACCCCAGGAGAGAGAACATTTTCCATTAGCAGTTAGAGACAGCAACTCCTAGGTAACGATTCTTCAGGAAGTAGGCAAGACACAGTATTTGACCTTATAGTAGCTGTGGAAACTGATTTCCAGGCCACTCCAGCCCTTGAATAGAAAATCATGTCATAGTAATTTTTATGCTCACAATTCAATGACTTGAGACCCTTTCATTTAATTGTTCAGTGTCAAAACAATTCCACTCATGGAAATTATTCCAACAGAATTTTCCTGGAATTATTTCTTAAACACTCAAAGTGGGAATATGTAACATGTATTCACAAACAAGTTCTGTCAACTGCCATCCCTAAATGGCATCTGCTATGTTCTTCTTCTGCTACAACTAGCTGAGGTTCTCAACCTTAAAGTTCACCTAGGGGAGATTCACAGGTGTTACTGGTGATGTAACAGTTACAAGATTGCCTGTGTTTATGTCAAAAGACTGAACAAAGATCTCCAGTTTCTTAAACCTTCTTGAGGATCACTAGATTTTGTATAGCAGTAACAGGAACTGTCTTTGTATTAATATCTTAACTACTTAAATTACTTTGTCTTCTAAGCAACTCTGGTGGTTACCTAACTAATATAAAATCCTTTCCTTAAACATCTATGCTCTATGCTCTGCTCTTTTTCTCACTTCTGCAACTATCAACCTACTCTATCTATAAGAAACACTCCTCTATACCCCATTCCCTCCCCAGATCACTCATCTCCATAGGAACAAGCAAATGAGTAATAGTTCTGACAAAATCTCTTTTAATTTATACTCTACAAAGAAATATTTTTCCTCATCCCTACCCAACTTCCACTCCAAAAAGTCCCAAATCAAACATATAACACACACACACAGACACACACACACACACTCTAGGACCAACAAATGCAAATTGCCACATCTACATTACCAATCAGAACACTTAATATTATTAATGGTGATTTTTTTAGTTTTCCTTAAGAATGTTGATGGGTATGTGACAGATTGCATTATCCAAAAAAGGGGTTACACTGTATTTGTCAATCCATACTCTTATTACAATGTGATTTTGATAATCTTCCCATGGAGAAGCAGAGTCCAGGTTCCCTCTCTTTCTTTTTTTAAAATTTACTTATTTAAATTAGTTTCAAGTATACAGTACATTGGTTAGACATTGATATAGTTCATAAAACAATCCTCCCAATTGCTCCCTCTCTCCCTCTACCTAGCCATCATATCAATGCTAACTACATTCCCTACTTGTGCTCCACATCCCCCAGGTTCCCTCTCTTTGAATTGAGTGTGTTTGTAACTATAGCAGAAGACACACTGTGTGATTTCCATGTACAGGTTGTAAAATGTGATACTATCTCCCCTGATTTTTTTGGAACATTTCTCCTATAACCCAGCTAGTATGTTGTGAGAAAGCCTTAGAAGCTCATGGAGAGGCCCATGGAGAGAGAAACACAGGCCCCTGGTCAATGTCCTGGCTGAGCTCCTAGCATCAACCTGACTGACAAGTTAAAAATGGATTGCCCAACCCTCAGCTGATCTACCCTACCTCTCAGACCCCCAACACAGCAAGGAGCAAAGATAAATTGTACCTTTTGTACTCAAAATCGCATATTTGAAGCAAAACAAATAATTATGGTTGTTTGAATCCATTGCATTTGAGGAGTGTGTTATGCAGCAATAAATAGCTGGAATGGAATTAGGTACCAGGAAGTAGAGTGCTCCTGTAACAAAAGTCTTAAAATGTGTGGCATTGCCTATGGTATCAGACAGCAAGTGTAAGCTGTAAGGGTCTCAAGAACAGTTAGTGAAAAGCTCTAAGGTCTGAGAGTGTTAGCAGAAGCCTAAAGAAACTAGAGAAGGCTAAACAATGAGATAAAGAGTGAGGAAAATATTACTGGACAGTATGGCAAAGAGGACCCTGCTTACGCAATGGCAGAAAGTTTGACAAAACTATAGCCTGAGTTAATATGGGAAATAAGAAATACATCTAATGAACTTGATGATCCAGATAAGGAAATTCCCCCCCAAAAGGATTGTAGGTACCACCTGGCTTCTTCTAGCTGCCTAGACTAAAATGAGAGAGAAGAGATAAGCTAAGAAAGTAACTAATCATTTACAAGCATAATTTGAGAAAATATAAGTGATACATGACTTGTGGGGTCCCAAAATAAAACTGTCTCATTCCCATATCTCCAGGTGGAAAACTATTCTCAAATTAAGAAACTGATCCTGGTCAAAAATTAAACCAAGGATAGTCTATAAGATCCTTGTTAAGATCTCAGAAAGAGTTAAGGTGATGCCTCAAAGTTGCCCAGTACTTCCATATTCAGATTTTATCCACCTGTTGGTCTCTGATTCAAGGCATTCGAGTCCTAACACATATGTGAATGCAAGCAACCCTTCCTGAATATACATCATCTCATTTATATCTTTCAGTAAGATAGACATAAAATCTTACAGGGGCTCAATATATGCTTCTGATTTCTAATGAAGATGATGTACCTTGTGGTCATTCTTAAGAATTCCTGTCAAGCCCTAACCAATTTGTAGATTTGGGAGAATTTCGATTGTTTGTTTGAATGAAATTTAGTTTAAGACTGTGTGTTATGTAGCAATTAGATAAGTGAAAAAAGGTATTAGCTTTATATTTAATTTAGTTAGGTACTTTCTGATGAGTTTCTAAAATATCAATTCTCAAGGAAGTATTACCATAATACCAATGGTAAAAAAAAAAAAAAAAAAAAAAAGTTAAAAATTTTCAAGCCACCCATCACAGCATTATTTAACTGTTTCATATTAGGAAAATAGATGAATTGTATTTTAACCTAATTTGCTTGACTATTTTGAAATGTTTTTGAGGTACCATAATATTTTCAAAGGAATTTAGTTGTAAAGTATGTAAAAAAGACACTACAAATTATTTTTATATATGACGATAGCTGTGAGAAAATAAATACATCAAAAAAGTCAACCCCAAAATATATGCTATACATGGATAAAATAGTGGAAAGTCATTTAAGAAATTTCCCAAAATGAAGTGATGATAGATGGCTTTGTTAATCTTTCTTATATTTTTCAGAAATTTCCAAAATTTCTAAAATATATATTGTTATATAAATATAGAAATGCACAATGTGCCCATTTTTATAAAAATTAAATGATTTGATGCAACCTTAGCACAAAGCAAAATTGTGGCATTCTTGCTGTTAGCTGTTGTTTCAGGGTTTTAAGACAAATAAAACATGACATGTTTATTTTACATTTTGAAAACATTTTTATAATATGCTTAGATGAAACCAGAGTCTTCCTTTTGTTTTATTTCCCTACCATTCTTTAAACAAAATTTTAAAAATTTCCTACTAAATTCATCTTTCTACAGAAATAGCACATGTCACAAAATGGTCCTTCCACAAACATCATTCACTGAATACATGGACCATTTCTGATGACTTCTCATATTTCTCATAATCTTTATATGCCCTACAACACTTGGGGAAATGGACACAATTGCTTGAAAATTTCATTGTTTCTCAAAAACTTCATTTCTCAAAAAATTTGAGAAACAATGAAGTTTATACATTGAAAACTTCATTGTTTCTCAAATTTTTATTCTTATTTTCTCATCCCTATAATATGCAAATGTTTTCCTCACCTTTTCATATTTGCTAGTCAATCATAACCAGACTACTCTGAAAGTATTTATATGCTTCTGTCAGTAGCAAATGAACAACCAAGTATTTACTTGTAGCATAGAGTAGGCATTTGGTCCGATTTTAATTCATTTTATCCTTCTCTTCCTAATCCATTGTTCTCGTTATGCCAAACAAGCACACACTTCTAGTCTCTTCATTGTGGTCACTCTAAGTCCCCATGGTCACAAACATCTTTTTTATCTGTCCCTTGGTCATCATAACTCTTTACTATAAATCCCACTGACACTGGTTTTTTTTCTCTCTACCATTAATGCAGATGATTGATTGGAAGCTGTAAATTCTCCAGTAGTCAACTCTATTGGTTCACAGGATACTTCATGGTCAGGCAAACAAACTTGCTTTCAGGCAAACAGAAAAGAACTTATTTGAAAATAGGGGAAGAATATAATCTGGGAGATTTGGTGATCTGGAATTGTTGATAAGAAAAACTAACCTTTTAAAAACTTTATTTAATTTATCCATTGACAGTTTTGTTTGGATTTTTGTGTATGTGTTTGCTTGTTTTTTTTTTTTTTTCTATTTTGGAACAAAGGAAAGATTTAGCTTTTTTAAGGGAAAAAAATGAGCTATTTGAGCAAATCTGAATATATTAGTATGCATGGTTATCACAGATAAGTATAGTGTGACTCTACTTGTAAATATAATTGATGATTGAGTAAATGAAGTACTCAGTGATATGCTGTACATTTTGTATGTGTATGTGTATGTGTAATACTTAAGAGTATCTGTAGAACAGAAACTTCACAAAATAGAATATACAAGATAATGCAATAAGCTTGTAAATAAATGCAGAACATGTTACAGTTCACTCAGATAATTAAGACAAAAATCAGTTGCCATTTTTTTACAGTAAGTTCTCAAAAAATTAAATTATATTAAAAATGTAGACAAGAAGGTCATGAAATTATTACCCTTTATTCTTTGTTGGTAGCATTATTGATTGGTACAAGATTTTGGAAAGCATTTTGGGAATATCTATTGAGAGTAATAAAATATTTTCAACTTTTGAGCCAATAACTACATTTATAGAAATTGTTTTGTAAAAGTAATCCAAATATAGAAAAATAGGCATTTGTATTATGATAAAAAAGATAATAGCTAATATGACTTTCCTCAATTACTCAAAGGAAATTAAGCTACAACTAAAAAATATTATTATAAATACTATACTATGGGCAACATAGAAATATAAAAAGTAGTATAATTTAGATACTTTTACTGAATTTCCTCTTGTAAAGAAGAAGCCTAAGAACACACTGTGGAAGCTATAGTACACAGAAAAATATAACAAAATTAAAAATTACTTTAAATCACACAATGCAGGCAGAAATGTTATTAATATTAAGGCACATTTTGTTCAAAGGAAATATGGACAGGTTGTTTGTTAAATGGGTACACAGATATATAAACAGATAGAGTTATGTAAAATATAACATAACTATAATTGTAGAGTTTATAACTTGTTCTTTATTGTGTGATAGTGATAGTAAATTAGAGCAGTAAAACACAAGATTAAAGATAAAACAAGATTACCAGTATGATCAAGAAAAAAAAAATAATTAGTGGAAAAATGAAGAAATGCTAAAACATTAACACTGGATTAGAATAGTGGAATGTAGTTGATTTTTTTTCAACTTTGCAAGAATTTTGTTTTCCTGCTTTTGTTCTTAAATAATGAATATTTGATGAGTATTTGTGATTTTGACCACTTAGATTCAAACATTCTTTCTCTTTGGAAAACAGCTTAAAATAAGTGATAGCTAGGTCTCCCACAACAGAAGCTGAGAAGGGGTAGCTCCTCCTTTAGTTGTGTAACACAACAGAGCCCATTGGACATTCTTATTTGTGACTCTGAAACTTGGGGAGTGAGTAAAGTTGTAGTGACAGCTGGGTGATTTTAAGTGACTGTGGAAAACAGTCCATAGGTAATAATACCTATACATCTCTTGGGGTATGTGGATTTGCTTCCAAGAGCTATGAACCTAATAAAACCATAGGCCAAATGTATTCTGTACATATGTGCATTTTTCTTTGAGAAGAATCCCTAAATTTCCTCAGAGAAGCAGAGGATTCAATAATTCAAGGTAATTCAAGAGCCTTTTACATAGGTCAGCATTACTGAGCTGCTCTACCTATTTTTGAGTTCCACCTGTTCCTTAAAAGATACCTCCACCAGACTTTAATGCCTAACAAAGAGAAATTTAAAAATAATGATGTTATTTTAGTCAACTGATGAGCCAAATAGATAAATTCACTTGTTAAATTACTTCAAAATATTTATTACCATCTTCTACCTGTGTGCGAGGTTTGGCATAGAGGCTACAGGCAAGAGAGTTCTCAAGGACATTCCGGGTTAGGAAGACAGATGTATGAAATCATTGCAGTCCTTCTCTTGGCAAAATGGAAAACTAGATGTCCTGAAAATTTCTCACTACAAAACATCTAAAACCTCCAGACAAATTATACATACAATATCCTCTTGAATAAAGGAATGACTCTGCAAGTTAGTAATAGAAGTCCTCAGAGAACTAGGAATTCAGGTCCAGGATGTAGGTGAGTCCTGTAGCCACCACAAGCCCACAGTTTTGGGTGGCCCCAGGCTTTGATTTTAAAGGCATGTGCAGGAGAGAAACTTCAATGGAAATCCAATACTGGGTTAATGTTGGGCTTTCCTGCAATTACCAATATTGAATTCCTGTTGGCTGCAAAGATCTCCTGACGATTTGTGTGGAATTGAACAAACCATTCAATCTCTTTTACATCTCAATTCCTTTGCAAATAAAATTATAATAAAAATACTTATAATTTATTACCTTTGCAGATATGTAAAAATATTAATACATGTTACATCACTATATGTCTGTATGAACAGATTCTGGCATCAGACCACCTTGCAGGCCTCCAGATCAGCTACCTCTGTGTTAGGTACTCATTCCAGGTTCAAACGGTGCATATTATTCTGGTGTTTTATGCTTAAGAGATCACCTGGGACCCCTTCCCTTATCAGATAGAATCTACAGGTAGGAATGCTTTAGAAGAAAGTGTGCAAGGATTTCTGAGTCTTTATTCAACTAAGGTAAATAAAGGGATAGTTCCAAAAAAGGAACACTTTTCTCTACTCATGAACAAGGGTACAAGGACAATTATTTAATATTATTCAAAGACCAACAAGTATAATTCATTTCTGAATTACAGCTTTTAAACTCTAGTAAAACAATAGAAAGAAAAGAATTTATATGCAATATAGGGTGCATTACATAGCTAGATGTATATTTTAATATGTTACATTAAAAATATGACTAGAAAACTAACCCCAATAGGCTGGGAAATGTCTTATGTGTCAGTCGCTCATCCATATAAAAGCATATAAGCAAAAGATAAAATATATGACAATACTTTGAGCAATAAGGCTACCTAAGATTTGTATTTATGTTCTTTTGAGGGATAGATAAAGGGAAATGGCAAGAGTCTGTATATTAACTTGATTTAAGACCAATAATTAGAGAGGGTAGCTGAATCATATATTAAGTTTATAAATATCACAAAATTTGAGTTTACAAATACTAGCTATAACTGAAAATATGTCTATGAATATAGAGAGGTAATAGCTTTGAGTAGGAAATATCAAAATAAGATTAGGCTTTGAAAAATGTGAAGTAATGTATCTTGGATAAAAAATTCACAGATAATCAGGGAAATGGAGCTACTGTACTTGGAAAATAGTAATGTTGAATGAGACCGGGGAGTGATAGTTACAGAAAATTAGTATGAGATTGCACAGGATGATATAGTGGTTTATAAAAACTGTTTGGGCAGCACATGCAGAGATAACACATCATGAGTCAGACAAGTGTGTCCATTTATGAAAACCTCAGTACCAGAAGGATGTCATCGTACTAGAGTGAATTCAGAGAGAGCTACAAAAATGATTGAGAGGCTGGAAGGGCTGATGTGAGGTAAGATTAAAAAGAACTAAATATGTATGGCTTATCCAAATATAGACAGTATTGCTGCAAAATGTAAGGTGCTCACATACTGAGGAAAGACAGAAAACTTGTCATGAAGTTTAAGGAAAGGTTACTGGGAACCTTCTGAAGAAAACTAAAAACGAAAAAGTTAAGATGAAATAAGGGCTCCCCAGTGGGTAAAGTAGAGAAAATAACTATACCATTTTGATTCTCTAACCCATTTTACAGAGTAAAAAAAAAATACTATAATTTAATCTCCCAGATCTTCAGTTTCCACATTTTTAAAAATCAGGACTAATGATCCCTCTTTGGAAAAGTTTTGATTGGCAAGATTAAATATAGTCATATTTATTCAAATATTATTTTAAAAATTATTTAACACAATGCTTAGCATCTATTATAGTAGAATATAGATTTTTTAAATAAGTGAATAAAGTTAAAGGAATGTACAGTCAACTTAGGTTTGATAAAATTTATTAAGGGCTAAACATGAGCATATAATATGAAAATTTGAATTTATTGTGATTTCTAACATTAAAGAGCTTACAGTCTCATGAATGAGTAAACATGTATGTAAGTACCCAAGCAACATATGTTAATAGTATAATAGAGGTTCAGAAAAGCAATTGAGATTCCAGAGAATCAAGAGGCAAATGTTTCAAGAATGAGAAGAAAGAGGTGGCATTGGAACTGAGCCTTATGGGGTACTAGACTAGGAATCCAAAAAGAAGGGATTGGAGAGGAATTCAGTCGTTGAATAAGCTTGTGAATGAAACCTAAGGGAAAATAAAAACCCCATGGCAAAGAGCGTGAGTAGTTTGGTATGGATGAAACAAGAAACTCAGAGAAGTATGGTGTAAGACAAATCTGGACAGGTGTGCTATCACTCACTGGCAAGGGACCATGACTAGCCCTTTAATGGGCATTGAGACCATAGAACAATGGTCTTGCAAACATTTTTTTAAAGAATTTCATCAAATAAATTTTTAAACAGAAGCCTAATCTATGGAACAGATAAAAGCAGTGTTTTTTTGTTTGAAGTAGGTTAGAGGCCTAGACTCCTGCACCCCTTCGATCTTTCTTCCTCTGCACTCCCAGAATACCCTGAGATGTCTCAAAAGACCCCTAGAAACTGTGGTGCACAGTTTGAAGAACACAAATATTAGCAAAAAGGAATGAATGAGAATTTTTGAACAAGGAACTGAAATGACTAGTACAGAACTTTAAAAAACACTGGAGAAATGGGAAGGGTGGGTTAGTTGAATTACAGATAGGCTATATGAGTCTAAATCTAGATGAAAATAGAAAATATGTGGCTTTGATATTATAAGTCAAATGGCAACTCTTCTTGATTAAAAATAAAGACTAGTTGTAAGAAGTAAAATAAATGATAACTCGAATTTTCAGAATGGGTGAGTGGGCCAATATAATGACACTATCTGAAAGGGTGCATTTTATTTAACACATGATCTGTTTTAAGAATTGAATTTATCTTGGTTTCCCTTAGTAGCTGCACTCTGTACCTAACCAGCATACAATAATAAACTGTAATATTTTAGAAATTATAGCTTGATATAGTTTCTTTCAGTTGAGCTTTGAAAACTCTGTCATCTGAGTGAGAGGGGGAAGACATAAACACCAAGAGCAGAACATCATTTTACATTTGTATTCATTCATTCATTCATTCATTTCTCTGTCATGATTACACACTGATCATTAAAAGTGTAGTGGGTACTGCAGTAGATGCCAATTGAATTTTCAATTATTTTCTCGTATTTTAGATAGATTGTTAACCTTTAAACTCATCTTCCAAATAATATGTAAAAACAGTTTTCCAGATTTATATTTTTATATAAATACAGAGTTATTTTCTGTACTTACCCTACTTTTTATATCTTTTGTATGCATCAAATAGTGCCACATGTATACATGAGTACCAGAACTCTATCCTTAAATCAAGGCACCCTGTGTTGTCAAATGTGCATGTATTTGGAAATATTCCAATTAATCACTGAAATTGTAGTTTATTCATTTTTATGAGACCCTAGATTTTTTTTTCCAGTTATCTTTATCAAACCAACAGCTAATTTGGCTAATTCTAATTTTCATTAAAGAAGAAATACTCACGTTTTGTTTGGGCTAATCTGAAATCTATAATTATTTGAAGGAAATATAGATCCTTAAAAAATTAATGTGATCAGAATGTTCATTTCATCTATAAATCTCAGCACCATGATGTCATTTCTTATTTCATATGGTTAGGCTAATTGGCACAATATTGAAGACTAAAATAAGCTTTAAAAATAAATAACTGCCATCAACATATTCTGGACTCTATTTTAGAGAAGAATTAAAAATAAAATATATACAAATATTAGTTATAGAACTTCTAATATATATTGATGCATGCTATCTTTTACATCTCATCTCATTTTATCTTTAAAACCCACTAAGCAACTAAAATCACCCATTTTATAAATTGGAGTTAAGGAAGTTTAACTTACCCAAGGGTACAGAGTGAATCAACAGAGCAAGGTTTATCAATTTCAAAGTCCAAGTGCCTTTCACTAAAAATGCTTCCTACCAATGAATAATAAAGAATTCAATAATAAACATTCAGTATCATTGTCATTGGAGGAGAGGTTAGAGACTGATACTTTATTATAAAAGTGTTATAGTTATCTTTTCTGTCATTCTTGGGAATTACTACTATAGTATTATAGTAATAAACCAATTTGACTTGCTGTTTTCCTGCCTATTTAGAAAAGTTATTTCTGAGCAAATAACCTTTTAGAAGGAAATCTTTTAATTTGGATTTCCTGTAGATGAACATTTGCCAGAAACATTGATCATCTTAGTCATAGTGTCTCAAAATTACTGTACAAACTGATCGATATCACCAAGTTTCAAAAATATTATACAAACTAATGAAAAATTTGAGAATATACATGTTCGAAGAATGTCAAATTCATTATAGATATTTGAGAGATTGGCCTATAAACTATTGAGAGATATTTGTATTGAAATGCACATCAAACTAGACCAAGGTAAAGATAAATAAAGTTTGTAGAGAAAGTGATTGGAAAACTGATCCTTTGACATTAAGTGCATGCAAAGCAGTTAATTTTTTTGTTGTTGTTTTACCAAAGATGCTTTGGTAAGTGACTAGATCAAATAAACAAAAACAAAATAGATGTTTCTTGTTATAGAAATTCCCAGGAGTGCTTAAGTTCTGGCCTATGGGTCAAGATCCTAGCTCTGTGACTTTTTACCAATTCATCCTTGGCAATTATTTAGGCTCTCTGTGTCGCAGTTTCTTCCTTTATAAGTAGGAGTAACATTAATACCTAATATATAGAATTATTTTGGGTATTAAATTAAATGAATAAATTTATATGAATATTTAGTCCACATGGGTAAAAATGGAAGAAATTGAGCATAGATAAAGGGTAGAGATCAGTGAAGAGGATGGCATAGAAGTGGCTGGGTGGGAGCAATGCCAGGCCTTGATCTGCTCTAGAGGCCATGTTGAGAGTCCATCCTTTTTCTAAAGACACCAAGAAGCCATTAAATTGTTTTAGGGAGGGACATGATATGATCGGATCTGTGACAGAGGACTAATGTTGAAGTTAAGCAAAGAGGTTATGATTGGGATTATTAGATTTGCTTTTTCATTCTGGAACATACCAGGGTAACTGTTTTGTTATTTTGGTATTCTGAAGTATGATCTGGATCCAGTTCTGGTAGAGCTGCTCTATTCCATAACTCCAAAAATAGAAAACTCATCATTGTGTAGCACAGGAAAAATGCGTAATCAAGAGAAAGGATAATAACGTACATTTAAAAAAAATACACAAGTTAGAACAGGAGATTAAGAGAAAAAAAGTGTTAATTCAAGCCATGATGCCTGGAAACGTACGTATGGTCTATATGGTATTTCTCAATAATGCTGATGCCATGTAACACATCATTGTCAACATGTAAGGACAGAGAGAGAGAATAAAATTAGAGAATGAAAAAAGATATTGCTTATAAACATATATGCATACATAAATAAAAGCTATCTCCTCTTTATTATGTTTTAGCCTCCTGAATCTATTACTCGCATGTACATAAATTAAAAATATATAATTAATAAAAATTTGAGATAAATGTAATCTGTTTTCTATTTTAAATACATATGACTACATATATATGACAAGATATGTGTCAGACAAACAGAAAAGACCTTGACAAGGACATTAGAAATGAATTGCATTGAGATTATTTTGCTAGAAAAAAATAAGTATTTGGATTTTCTCTTGAATTTAAAGGCAACTCAGTAGAAGAAAGGGTTTCTGGACAGCCAGATATCAGCCAAATCCATAAAGAGCCAAGAACAATTCCAATCTATCATTTAGAGAACACCAGTACTGAGCCTTACCTAGCCAAGAGAGCCAAGTATAAAATGTGTTCAGAGCTCCTTCTGATTCTTCTCCAACATTTTGTTCTCGGCTTTCAGCTTTCACTGGTTTTCATTTGGGTTAGATTGTCACTTTTTTTTTTTTTCAAAAGTAGAAAATATACTTCATAAATAAAAAAAATCTTGAGAAATTTGTTTAATAAATGTAAATGATTCTAAAGTTTAAATTATATAGTTAAGACTCTAGCTGACATATTTCAAAATATCTAATTATCTGAGTTATCCAGGATAGATCTTTCTTTTTAACTCCCTGCTTCTCTGCTTCTTCCTTCCTTCCTTCCTTCCTTCCTTCCTTCCTTCCTTCCTTCCTTCCTTCCTTCCTTCCTTCCTTCCTCTTTTTTCTTTCTTTCTCTTTCTTTTTCTCTTTCTTTCTTTCTCTTTCTTTCTTTCTTTCTTTCTTTCTTTCTTTCTTTCTTTCTTTCTTTCTTTCTTTCTTTCTTTCTTCCTTCCTTCCTTCCTTCCTTCCTTCCTTCCTTCCTCCTTCCTTCCTTCCTTCCTTCCTTCCTTCCTTCCTTCCTTCCTTTCTTTCTTTCTTTCTTTCTTTCTTTCTTTCTTTCAACTAAATTAACTGGGTAGTTGGTGGTGGCTTGCTATCCAATAGCCACAGTGCAACAGAACCTACACTCCGATAAATAAAAGTTGATTTGTCATTGAGGAGTTTTTGGTTTGCATTTTTTATAGCCAGCTCTAGCCACCTCATTGCTTAGATTCGTGTCACCAATTTAGAGGGCACAGGTGACTAACCCTAAACCACAGTGTTTGTCTAATATTACAAGCTAGGACTTTGGTCTCAATGAATTATTATATTGAGGAAACTCAATTTGTAGGAAATAATTCCATAAAACATTTTAGAAATTGGATATTTTCCTAACTGAAGCATCTAATTTTTCTGCAGATGGCCTATCACACTTGTATGCTACTTCATAAATCATAGAGATCATAGAGTTTTTATATTATTTTATCTAATTTATTCCTTCAATATTCATTCACAACTATGGTGTGCTAGCTATGTATAAAGTAGAAGAAGATGTCCTTGACCTTAAAGAGTTTATAGTTTGTCACTTACTCCTTCTAAAAACTATAAAAGGTGGCTCTTATTATCTCAACCCATGATTTAGAAAAGTTTAATAATTTAAATAAATATTGTGAGAATGCTAGGTAAAAGCCTTCTGAATCCATGATCCTGAATTTCTGATATAGCCACCCTAAGATGTATTAATAGTAGCATGGTTGTTGGAGTCAGATGAACCAGATTTAGGATCTCAGCTTTCTTTTAATACCTGTATGAATGTGAGCAAATTACTTAACTTCTCTGAGTACCCCTATTTGTGATGGGGACTGGTCATGCCCACCTTGCAGGGTTATGAGGAAACCTAAATGAGAAAGTGGTGGTCAAACACAAAGGGCTGAGACTAGTGTGAGGTGATTGAGGCACTCACTGTGGGTGCAAAATTTAAGGAGGTGGCATGGCACCAATAAATAAATAATATTTATTTTAACATTTTAAAAATCATTGGCACAATATGACACATGCCAATAGTGTGCTTTTGTAAAAACAAACAAACAAACAAACAAACAAACAAACAAAACAAAAAACTTATCAGAAACATGGTTAGGACTTGGGTGAGGAAGTGAGTCAGAGTGATAGAAGTGCAGAGTTAAATCCTGTCTTTTTTTTTAAATTTTGGTATCTTGTTCAGTCTTATAGCAGGCAGAAATCTAAAATAGCTCCCCAAAGGTATCTTTTCTTAATCCCCAGAATCTGTAAACATGATGAGCTACCACTCTCATTGTTACATTATGGTATATGTTCTGGTATGGTATATACCATGGTTTATGTTATGTTATGATATATATGTTATGTTATATGTTATAATATGATATATTATATGTTATGTTATACATTATGTTACATTATTAGCAAGTGCAAATTTATTATGTTATGTTATATGTCACAGTTGACTTTAAGATAGGAAGATTATCCGGGTGGTTGTCATCTAATTACATGAGCCCTCAAACAATTTGTCCAACAGCAAAAGAGAAAGGCAGAAGTCAGGGAGTTCAAAGCATGGGAAGGATTCAACTTGCCGTCACTGCCTATGAAGAAGGAAGGAGACATAGGCAGACACTGGGGAGTAGCCACAAGGAATGAGAGTGACCAATAGGCACAGGTAACAAGAAAACAGAGACTTTGGTCCTACGACCACAAAGAATCTAATTCTGCTATTAACAGGAGTGACCCTGAAAGAAGACCAGTGATCTCCAATTTGATTTCAGCCTTGTAAGATTCTGAACAGACACAGCCATGTTATCAGACTTCTGACCTATAGAAACTGTGAGATAATATATATTGTTTTAAGCCATTAAGTTTGTTGTAATGTTTATTCAATAATAGAACTAATACAATCATGAATATTAATTTTTATTTTAAAATATATTGTGTTAAATTTCCATTTATCTTGATTATTGAGTCTTTTTTGGTACTCCTTTAAATTTTATACCTGAGGAGAGTTTCTCATTCTCACCCTAGTCCTGGTCTTTCACTGCTTTTTGCAAAGTAGGTACACAATGTATGCCGTTATCTTTACCCTTATTACTTTACAGCGACTTCTAATTTCAGTCTTATTGATAGGGCATCTCCTTAGTTTTCTAACTCCTTCAAAGTTTCTCTCCATCTGCCCCTTCCCACCAATGGCCAGTGTCGATGCCTCCTTGCCTACATCAGGTTCACCAAGTCCTGGGACCAACCAGATGATTACCTATTAAGGCAGTATCTCAAAGATATCACCAGATGTGCCATGTAATTCTCTTTTTTAAAAGGCTCCTGCCTCTGAAGCAATTTAAAAGTATTTTCTTCCTATGTTTTTGGAAATGTATCTTCATCATTTAATATGGCACTTTAGGTTCATATTAATAACAAATTTATTCCCACAAATCTCACCTTTCTCCAACTTTCTTTAAAAATACTTTTGCTAAATGTAAATGGTTTGGGACTTGCAAGTTTGAAAAATATATTTGTATATGGGAAGATAAGACCAAAAAAGAGAAATGGCTAACAAATTTGCTCTCTGATCTAGCATACATGTGTCTAAATTGCTAGAGTAACTCTCACTCAGGAGTTCTTACTTTATTACAAAAGAAAGAGAAGGAAAGTAGCTATAAGAATCATTTATAACCACACATATAAACCACACATATATGACTGTTTTCACTATGATTAAATCATAGATAGTTTATATCTACAGAAAGTGGCCATTTTTGCTGTGCGTGTTGATTCATAGTTGCATAACTAATCATGACAACTTTATTAATTGCTTATTATCAAGGGTTTTCTCTTTTATTAGAGAACAAGTGACTTCCTTCCCTTACACTGGTGTGCGTATATATCTCTGTGTGATAGAGATTAATGCATAAAGCTTTGCAGGAAACTGCCTCATTGATTTTGTTACCTTTATATTTGTCTTCCTTAGATGACTTCCACTAACATAGATGGAGGATATATAGTCCATTTCAGTAGGTTACACAGAGCCCTGCCTACAGTGGTTGGAATTTTGGCTTAAATTGAGGCAGCTGAGTAAGTAAGAGGTTAAAGGGATATTTTTAGAGAAATGAATGCATTATATCATTGGGTATTTTTTAAGTTCCCAGTACAGCACTTCTTTGATGGAGGTACTTTTATAGTGTTAGTCCTTGCATGTGGTTTGAATACTAATTAGAAAATGCATTGCCAACACTGATGTAATGATGTGCCCTAGAATATTATTCAGTGTTGTAATAGTTGTATATAAGGTCTATCTCTGAAATCTATGTGTTTGAACATTCCTGTGCCATATTTTCAAATTCTTCAAATCTCATGTTAGCCAATCCGCTCCTGTACTGTATGATTCAGAAATGTTTTCAAAACCCCATGTTGTTTCCCCTAGTATTGACTTAAATTGATTTCTGACATTTTTATGCAGTAGTAAATACTACTCTTAAACACAAGTTAGTCTAGCAGTCTCAGAGCTAATGATGAATAAATGTAACCCACCTCAGTACACAGTACCTCCTTTTAGAGAAAACTCCTCAAAAGTCTTTACTAAAGAGAAGTATCAAATCAGTACCTTAGAGTCTTCTGTGCTAGGATAGTGCATTGAATACAAGAAAGCTGATGGGGTAGTTTTAAAAAATGTCCTGACAGAGTCAAGGTGATGGCCATTTTTAGCTGCCCTGCTATCCATCACCTCTTTCAGCCAAGCATACTCCATCATATGCAACAGCCTCATGAATTTATGCATCAAGCTGTGCAGCCAGTCGTGCCGAGGGCGCTGGTGACAAGTGAAATTGCTGTGCGCCTCATTTAGCTGTTTATTGCGCCTGAGTACGTGTTGCAGCTGTCATCCCACGATGGGATGATAGTGCTCGTTAATAGACAAGACAGGCAAATAATGATGGAGGCCACAGCAAGAGATGCTCATCTGCCAATGGGCTCTGAGCAATATCACAAACATCCACAAAGTTTTTCATCAAAAGCAGCTCTGTAAGAAAATAGAGAGGGCAAGGCTGATCTTCATGGGACTAACAATGGAAATTAAACTTTTGAAAAAAGTGTAGCCTTGTAGATTGTGTAACTTAGGGCTAGCATTTGGGCTTCCACACCATTTACCTTTTAAAAGGAGCACAGGAAAATGACCACACACACCAACCAGGTTTGATACCAGTATCCAAGTTGACTGTATTCCTACCACATGCCACAGAATTAACCTTGGCCTTATTCTGCTGTCAACCGTGGCCCCAAGGATTTGTAAATGTTATTTTTCAACTATTTGATGACTTGTTTCATACATTTAGGATTTGAATTTGTTATCTTAGGTTCTTTTCATTCAGTAGGAAGTAACGAGGAATAGAAATATTCTATCTTAAGATTTGAATGGAATTTTCTTTTGTATAAAATTGAATTGTACTCAAGCATTCATATCTGGGCATATAGGAAAGAGGTTCAATAAAATCTCTATGAAATGAAAGTCTGTTAAAGAACTGACTTTCATTTCCTTCCTTCTCTAAGTATGTGGTGCTTAATCTTATGGGTATTTTACAGTTGGTCATTAGCCAGTGCCTAAGGTAGGAGTTTAAATGTTAATCGTTATGATTTTGCCAACAGGTTATTCATTTTGTAAGAATATAGAACTTAAAAAGCTAACATGTTTTGTGTAACAAGATGAAGTCAATTCTGACAATCCTTTGCAAACATTTATATACAATTGTAATACTCAACGGAACTTGAATTCTGTGCTTGCTAACAATATTATTTTGAGTCCAAAATATTGGAACAAATATGAAAATCCAAATTGTGAACCTAGGATGGAAATAATTCCAGATGTTTTGTAATTTAACAGAAAAACTGAGAAAACCCATTATCATATAAAAAAATGGAAATCAAATATAGGGATAATTCATTAAACACAGTGTTTAGGAAATGACTTTCTTGGATAACATACCATGTGGCCATGGTCTTTTTAGTGGAGACTATCTTGCTATGAGGAAAGACCACCAAAAGTTTAACAAAGACATTATTATTGACATTATTTTTAATAACCATGTCAAGAACCACAGAAAGTACTAAGCACTCCTACATAGAGAGAACACCCTTACTGGGATCAGAGAGCTATAAAGGTGGAAAAACACTTTTAAACTGTGTAATTTGACCTCCTCATTTTAAGAATGAGGAAACCAAGTCCCAGAGAGGCCAAGTAACCCAAGTCACCTGCAGCATCGACAGTGAACCCAGGTCTCTGGGACCCTAGTGTCCTCCAGGGCTGCCTCACGGGCAACATTTCTCACATCCTTTCTGTGACTGACAGTGTGAGTCTTTTTTTAAAAGATACTTATTTGCAGAAGTTTTACTTTTATTTATATGTTACTTTGAAATAATACTCTGATTTTTAAATTTATCATGTAGGTATGCATATTTCTTTAAAAAGTAGAAGAGTTGAGAATACAAAACATCTTACAATAAGTTTAAAATAATAAGGGATGTGTAATGAAAGTGAAGAGTTATAACAAGAATTCTCAGACTAAGGATAATTACTAAATTTGAATATAAAATTTACCACTGATTTAGAAGGGTTGATTCATTCTTAAATGTAATCATTGTCTTTGAGCCAAAAATTACTTCAGTAAGAATGGATTTTCAGTTTTATGATAGAAATAAATGAGGAAATGTAAGTTAACTTGCAAAGAATATAGTTTTATGATGCACGTTTCAAGAATATACATATTCTATAAAGTGAGGCGCACCCATATTAATTATTTAAAGGTCTCTTCCTTCTTTAAAAAATTCATACATGTGAATCTTTTGTTATTCAAAATGTACAATTTTTAAAACAACTTTCCACTAGGTTTCTTGGTCCAGAAATATCTATTTGTCTTAGAAGTCTTTGATAAACACATAGTGTACAGGGCAATGTGTATTCTACAACAATTAATTTGAATGCACAGTAGACATCATTATACAGGAGGTACAAAATCACATTTGGATTATACGTTAGAGTAGTGATTTAGCTCAGAGTCTTAATGTAAAATCCCATGGACTAGCATGTAATAACTTTATGTACTTTATTTCCTTTTCCTTGTTTTGTGCTTACTGTGGAATAATACAGTAGGAGCTACATTCTGCTTCTTTGCTTTTTCAAAAATAACAAAAATCTTTTTTGGGGGGCATTTACAGAACTAATGGTCAGCAAATTTGAATATGTTGACTTCTTTTTCTTAATGAAATGGATAAGAGATGTGTGTTACACACACACACACACAAAGTTTTATTAATGTTTCATAAAATGGTTGCTACAATCAAAGGAACTGCTCTGAAAATTAAATTACTGGGCTGACTCTGAAAATCAGCATAATATGCTCTGTTTAATTCAGTCATGCTAAGATGTTAGATTCCCCTTCATTCTCTCAGCTTTCTCTCTCCTTCACCTGGGGGCATCTGCTGATGAGTCTCTTCTAGAGGTTGTTTAATGACTATTTTACAGGAACTGTCAGCTTTCTAAAGCCCAGTGGCATTGGGCGTCACTGTATTACCAGCCTTTTTACACCATTTGCCTGACTGTAAATTGGAGGTTTAAAAGTACAAGAAAAGCTCCTATTTGATTTAATGACTGGCTGATGGAGGTCGATTAATCTTTCTATGCTCTGATGTTTTACTCATAAAGGTCATCTATTGTTTGTTTATACTTACTTTTCTGATTTTAGAAAAACAAGAAATAAGAAGACCATTTGAAGAAGAGCAGATAGTCAGTCGCCTTAAGAAAATCCTTGTCATATGCACTCTGGGATTTGGACACAAATTCTAATTATACAGTAAGTGAAATGAACACAGCCTTTACATTAACTTATTATAAAGCTGCGAAACCACAATATCTGCTCAATTTGGTTAGAGAAATTGAAGACATTGGCTCCTCCTCCTCCTCCTCCTCCTCCTCCTTCTTCTTCTTCTTCTTCTTCCTCTTCTTTCCTCTTCTCCTTCTTCTTCGGCAGCAAGGGGTTATTTGTTTCCATTTGAAAAAGCAGATCTTTTTGGTTATATAAAGAAATATATTTTTCTTCTCCTTATTCTGTGTTGAAAACCAAACAGAAATTTTTTAGTACTATTATCTTATTTTACTTAGCATATTATCTTGATTTAAGGTTAGGGGCTCTATTTAATTAGAAAACAAACAAAGAAACAAACAAACAAATAAAAATTTAAAAACATTAAAAATTAACCCTTTTGTCAGATTGGATTAATTTGTTGTAGTCTTGGTACATTATACAGATTCTTGCTTGCTTCTTGAATTTTAACATGAGCGCTTAGAATATCCATCAAATTATTTTTGTCTATTTTAATTTTTGATCAAGGGATAACTCTTTTAAACAAAGAGTACACCAGTCGGTCAAAGCTAGTCAACAAAAAGCAAAGCTAGTCACAAAAAAAGTAGCACACGGATGATGCTGAGGAAATATTCAACAAGTTTCTAAATTTAGTCTTAAAAGTTAAGACAACATAGCAGAATTCTTCTTTGACCAATCAAAATATCATCTAACCATTGTTCTCTTCCAGAGTGGAACAATGATTCTGGCAGTTTTTCCTGAATGGAGGTTTATTACAAGTGCTTACAAGAGAGTAAGACACAAAAGCATGTATGGCATACATAGTGAGCAAAAATGGTTGTTAATCTCCCCCTTCCTTAGGGAATGAGAATAATATAAACACTGAAAAAATAGGGTCTCATAGCCTCTCATTGGCCAATCTATTCTGACATGCAGAGCCAAAGTATCTAGATATCAATTTTGGAAACTCCATAGAAGTAGAAATTTTGCTATTACCAAGCAATTTGGGGTGTCAAAAGACCACATAAGTTAACTTCGACAGTTTTCTGTTTGAATCTCACGTTTACATTCTACTACCAAATGATCACAGCGCAACCACACATACTAGAGTGATGGCTAAAATTCTGACAAGTTTTTCTTAATGTATTCTTTGAAAGACATTTCCAAGGGCAATTGTAGGAGAAGGAATAACTAATAGGTGGCTTCTGATAGCACTGGCATAGCATAATGTAGCTTCTCCAATGCAGCAGCTCAAACATCACCTCTTCCTGGGAAGTTCCAGGACTTTCTTTTACTGTACAGCCCCTTCCTTGAGCTTTTACTATAGAAATTGAATTCATTTATTTACATGGTGATATTTCTCTGGAGATGTGTCCTCCCAATGTCAGGGCCTGTTTTATATTTATCTTGACATGCCCCAGACATCGCAGTACCTAGGACAGGGATAAACACTCTATAAATATTGCTTAATTTATGTAATTGAGTTATGGTGTTTTTCATGTTCAGTAGAGGACTTACTAAAGTCCTAAAAATTACATTCCTCATTAGAATCCAGACTGCCTCCTATTACTAAGCATAAAGGAGCAACAAGATTGGACATGAAGGTGTATGCTCTAATCTCAGTTCTGTCAGACTGTGGCTACCAAGCCAGGCACTTAAACTTGAGATTCCTCAATTGTTTATCTGTAAAACTCAGGATTAGATACATCATTGAGATCCTTGCTAGGCATGATCCTCTGATTCTTAAATCGCTGCTACTCTCATTTCTGGTCAGCCATTTCCTTTCAGTCTACTTGCAACTCTAAATTATTACTGATATCTAACTGATATTAAGCAGTTACTCAGACATTAATATTATACTTATAACATTAATATCGTCTTCTCTAATTCTCACAACAATCCTATGAGTTAAGTTTTTATGCATAGTGAAATTGATGCTCAGAAAGATTAAATACTTGTCCAAAGAATCACATTAGCCACAGGTGGCATAGATAAGGTTCAAGCCTTTCAAGCCTTGGTCTCCCAGTGCTGCTTTTTTTTTTTTTTTTTTTTTGCTTGGTCCATTGTGGTGCCTAATTCTATCTGTGACTTATTTTTTTCCTGGACTTCTAAAAGGATAGTATTGTAATGTTTTAGGTAGAATTTTTGAAAGAAACAATAGGACCTTCCGTGAAAAGACAGATTTATGTCAGGCATTCTGAGTTGTACTGTTATCAGAGGTTATGAGGTTCCTCTGATCCCCCATATCTTTTCTCATCCTCTGGTGGCCAATATCATGCATTTTCAAGACAGCTGGCCAATGGACTCTGTGGCCATAAAATAGAGCTCAGCAAGCTGCTCACACAAGGGCTGAACTTGTGACCTCAGCGTTGTTTTCATCACACCCCAAACAATTGAATTAAATAGCCAAAGAAAAGTCTAACAGGGCATGAAATAAAACACTGCCCCAGAGATATGGAAATATTTATTATTTAATACATTTGTATTTAATTAACTTCAAATGTTTGTTTTTGAACTTGCACTTTGTAAAACAATACACCAAAAACTGCAGAATAAATGCGTAGTTCTGGACCTTTAGAGATTAAAGTGTGAGGGGAGAGGGGAAAACAAGTGCGTGGATGTCCACAGATCCTAAGAGAGGACAAGCCAAGTGCCATGGAAGTGAATAACCAGAACAACTCATCTAGGTGTGAGGTATTAGAAAGACATTCGTGAGGTGACCCCAATAACATCTCACTTTTCCTCAGTGCCTTTCCATATCTGTAGAATCTTTTAAGATCAGGAATAGTCCCCAAGTGGCCACATCAAAGGGACTTTTTAAAGCTAATTGGCTCTCGTAGCTTCTTCCCTAGTTCGTGCAATGGTTCTGGCTTGACCTTACTCTTCTCTGTATTGTGATCTTTTTTTATTTAATCCCAAGTGATCCAGGTGATTCCTAGTTTGTTCTTTCTTTTGAGTTCCCATTTACTTATTTCTCTGAGTGCTGCCTGGGTCTTGTCTTTGATTTTGCTTTTACTCCCTAAATCTTTTGGTTCACTTCCCCAGCATTATTCTGATGGTCCTGATGCAATGATCACCTAGAGTCTCTGAAGCCTTCACTCCACACCATTCTCCTCAACTTTCAGAGAAGCCCAGAGATTCCCATCTTCATCTTTTGAAATGCTACAGCAATGTTTGCTTTAGGACAGCGATTCTAGAATCTAGAATATTTTGAAAAGATAAATCTAGCATTTTACTGTAAATGAACTAAACCCAGGCACTATGAGCTAAGTTTTCAACCCAAGGTCAGCTTGACCAGCAAGCAGGGACTTGTAGATAGACGTTGACTTTCAGTTAATGGATAAGAAACTAACTGAGGTATCAGAGTGTCAAGGAGTGGCTTTCTCTTCTTCAGTGCAATGTACTGAAAGTTGGTTCTCTCCACAAAATTCGTAAATTGAAATTCTAATCCCCAATGTGATAGTATTAGGAGGTGAGGCCTTTGGCGGATAATTAGGTCATGAGGGCAGGGTCCTCATAAATGGGATGAGTGCCTTTATAAACAGATCCAAGGAAGATCTCTTGTCCTCTTTCCACCATGTGAGGATACAAGGAAAAAGAGGCAGTCTGTAACTGAGAAGAGGGCCCAACTGGCATACTAGCCCTCTGATCTCAGACTTCCAGAACCATGAGAAATAATTTCTGTTATTTATAACCTCTCAGTCCATGGCACTTTTTTTTTTTTTTATAGCAGCCTGAACTTAGACACTCATGGACCTTCAACCTCTCTTTCTCAACTGACTTTTCCTTTAAGATCTCCAACTCTGAGATTCTGCAAGACATAGTACCAACCAAGTTGAGCATATGGGAAAATAAAATGATTTATTTTACTGTTTTTGTTGTCCACTCATCCATTGTTTCCTTCTAGAAATTTACTCCATAAAGTGAGTCATTATTTTAAGCCACCATTTTTTTTAATTCTTAGAGTTTAGAATAAAAGATTACCTCTAATATTGTTCAGTAAACAGTAATTAATTTAATAGCTCTTGATCAATGCCACCTCTTAAGTTAGTATCTCCAGCAAACTACGTGCAATATTTAAAATGAACTTGAACTTCATTATTACTATATGTGTCCAATTAGAGTAATCATAATCTCTCGTTAGAAGCCACCTTCAATGTTCCATCTTAATATATGTTATATTTGAGATCTGATTTAGGTAAGTTAAGTCTCTGATTATGCTTAAACGTTTCTTTTCTAAGATTTCTGTGAAATAATGGTGACTAAAAAAAAATCTATAACGATTTAAAAAAGGATGAATTACTTACCAGTAATTGCATATCAAATACAATATAAATGAACCCCAATTTATTAGATGATATTTCTCTATTGCTTTGACAATATAGAATTTGGGGCCCTACTGAAGTTCCACTTCATCTTTTTTTCATAAAGCTCCAATGTGTTTAACAGATCATCTCTGTAGATCTGTAATGATCATTGCAATAGGAAATACGGACAGTAAAGAGGTTGCTTCGTAGGCTTACTGCCAGATTTGGAAAACCACCATAACGAGTCATTTCTGCCAAGTAAGTGAAATCTGAATGCTGGCTAAAACATTTGAAAAAAAAAAAAAAAAAGGTAGAAAGAAACCCATGCTGGCTAATAGGCGCTAATGTGTGAATAATAATTAGCGCAATTAAGTAACTGGCACTGTGCGGGTGAAGTTTTTAGAATACAAAACACTAATGTAGGGATTTCCATACACATAAACAAAGCTTTAAGATGGGCCAGTGTGAGAAGTGAAATATGGAGATGTTTAAGGGTGAGTATAACAGTTGTGGAATTCTCACTGCAGGTATCTTAATCTTAGGTATAGTAATTCTATGAATGTAAATCATTATTATAACCTTATATCCTCAGAGATTATATCTATATATCTATATCGATATCTATATCTATATTATAACCCTATACATGGAAAACAGGTTTTAAAATCTGATAATCTATTAATACTTAATTAATGTGTATAGTTAGAAAATATCATATATACGAAGCCGCACTACCTAGATGGCTACTAGGATAACTATTTATCTCTCCTTACTTCCTGACCCCCTAATACATTGTGTTTCTATTCTTTAAATCTGTCTATATGTTTTCCCTCTATGGCCCCTCCCTCTCCACCTATTTTTATTTGAATATATAAGACCTATTTTCTCAGGAAATAGTGCAGAATTATAACTGAGAAACACAATGGTCTTAGTTCATCTAACATAGAGAATAAATTATTATTCTCTCTTAGAAATACTGCTGTGTCAAGGTCAGGGTTGAGGTCATTTACAAGGCAATGTAGAGGACAGCATATAATTTACTAGCCAGAATTACTCACAGCTGATGCTGTGATAGGGGGATGGGGACCTTTCCATCAGAAATCTATACTCATTTAGCTTTCATAAACAAATGCTTTTAAGAGTATAAAAAAATTCTATGTAGTGAGCTTAATTAAGAATCATCAAATTACTCACTATTTTTGTTCACCTTTGGAAAATATATTTAGTAGCTGATGATTAGCGACCTGTGTGTTTATTCAACAGGAATAAGGAACTCTAAATCAACATGTTCTAATGTGCTGTCCTTTGCAACAGAAGATAACACTATTGATTCATAATCAACAGGCATGCATTTATTTCCTCTTTCTTTTTTTGGGGGGGTGGGGTGGGATGGAGTAAAGTATTAATAATAAGTGGACTATCATTCTCAGTTTCTTACTTTGTCAAACTTGTGACCAGCAGCTTTAATCTAAGAAATAGCTGCCCAGGACAAAAGAAGTCTTGATTATGAAACAGAATTAACATGGGATAACTAATATTTTTGTTCTTTGTACAAAGTCACTTAGAGAGTTTTAAAATAGTTCAGATACTCATAGGTTTCAGTGTTTTAAACATTCTTATTTGATGGTCTTTCTTCATGCTCTGGGCAGCTAGGAATGTGCCTCCGAAGCAAAATGGGGAAGAGTAGGGGAAGGACCATCAAGAAAAAATCTAGAAGATATTAAAGTCAGACACCCTAGAGGTGAAATTGATCTGGGTCTGCAAATATGGTAAGTTAAATCATGGTCTGAACTTCATAAGTTCAACTCAATATTTTAGCCCATCTGCATCATTTCGCTATAATTTCGAAATATTGAAGAATCCCCTTGTTTGACAGATTCTGCTTCTCTGCTCCCTATCCTGTACCTTTCCATCTCTCTCAGGACATAGACATTCTTTCAATAAGCATTGCTTTAAGCAAAAGGGATTTAAAGACAAATTAAAAGAGGCCCCAAATACTCTAGCAGGAAATATTGATACATACATAGATGAATATCTAATACGTATGTAAAGAGCCACAAATACCCACAGAAGGGGTGCCCGATCCATGGAAGGAAGGTAATAAGGAGTTAAGAGGATGGAATGCTAAGGAAAGCTTTCTAGGCAGCTGGTTCTGTTTGCTCCTAAATTTCAAAGTTTTTCTTTTCTAGTGACTCCTTGGACTCCGTAAACATGCTTGTTTTTCCCACACTAAAAGAAAGAAAAATCTCATCAGCCCAATGCTTCTCTCTAACAAGTACCACAGCTCTTCCTACTCCCTCGCTCAGCCAGCTTTCTTCCCTGTGTGGTTTCCATTGCCTCTGCTTTCAGTCTCACCACTTGACTGAAACTTTTCTACCTTTGATTGTTTCTTTTGAGCCCTCTTTCTTTTTAGAAACTGTTTATTCACAGGAATTCCATAGCAGAGCTCATTTCAGTTTCTCTTCTGATCTGTCTGAGGATTCCAAATCCTATCCTCTGCTCCCATTTTAAACTGGTATTCTTGGTCTCCCCCTATGGGCAATTGCTCTGTACATTGTCTGTAGTGATAGGCATGTATGAAGGGTGTCTTATCCCTGCTATTGGTTTAAGATAACACTTAAATACTTTTATCTTCTAAATCCAGGTCTCTAGCCCTCAGATCTCTGCGTTTCAGAATTGAATATAATGTTATTGGAAATCTCTACTTGACTGTGCCAGAGACATTTCCACATTTTCAACATGTTCCAAAATTTCTCATTGTCTCTTTCTTAGCCTAACACATCTGTGTCAAATCTTACTGCTCCTCATAATGCTTCTGACTAGGAACCACAGGGGTCATTTCAAAATTTTCTCCCTCCCTTCCTCCTTTCCTCCCTTCTTTCCTTCTCTTTTCAGACCTTTGCCAAGTCCTCTACTTACCTCCTAAACATTTCTCAACTCTTCCTCTTTGGCCCAATTAGTGCCTTTTTAATTCCTGAGGCTTCTCCTGTTTCACAATAGGTAGGGTTCGAAGGCAAATTAAACATAAACCTAATGAAGCTTAAGTATCCGGCTCCTCCTCTTTTAAGGCCCTGGGATGAGTCTGGCAATGTGCTCAAACAGTCATGTATTTTTGTAAATTAGCTACTGGAGATATTTTAATCGCAATCGGCCCAGTTTGCTGTACTGAGTCCATAGCACTTTTTTTTTTTTTTTAAGTTGAGTGGCACCAGAATGACTATCAAGCATTTTTAACCTCTGTCTAAGGAGAGGGTGAATTGGGAATACATTAGTTTGGATTCATGGGACATATTTATGTTGCTAGCAGTTGCTTGTATGAGGAGTTAAATTATTGCTAGCCATCCAGGATTAAGAATGGCTTCCAGGAATAGTTGTCACCCCCACTGTGCCAGCCCACCCAGAGTGGTCAAACAAAGCACAAAGCAGCTGATGCAGAGTTCGGGTTGTGATACAACCATGTCCTATCGCTCCAGACGCAGAAGTACATGTAAGACAGGGGACAAACTAGATAGGAAAATGCACAGGTACAGAATCTAGTCTGTGCACAACTATTTTGAGTCATCAAATATGTAAAAATATAAGTGAAAAGCTCATCTCTCACCAATCCCTAGTCAGCCTAGAAATTATGTCAGAAATGTGCTCAAAAATTAAGCAAATATGATTATATATACAACATGGATTTTTTTTTCTTTTTTGATGGCAATAACATAAAATGGAATTAACAAATTCCTGTATTTTTAGGGAAAAATCTTGTCATACTGCTGTGTGGAGAACCTCATGGTTAGGGTATCCCAACATTCCTGAATCACTTTATAATCTACCTGACTCATCTTATTCTGAAAAAATCCTGCTCTGTTCCAATGGAAATGGCATGTAAAATTGCTGCCAGTGAAGAAATAGCTTGAGGAAATAAGTTATCTGGTGATAAAACTCCTACACATGTTAATTAGTAAGTCAGTATATGTAGTATAAACGTAATTTGGTAGTATATTTAAGTCATTCAGTGTATTCAAGTTGCTCATATGTATATTTAAATTAGTATTATTTTTCTTTAAAAGGACCTGCAGCCTTGCTAAAGTTAATTATCCCCATTTTACAGATACATAAATTGAAGAACATGTGATTTAAACATTTCCCAGGCCAGTTAGGTAGCAGTAATAATGGTTAGAGTAGGAATTCAAGTTCAACTCTTCTAATTCTGAAATCCTAATTATTTTTACTATGTCATGATAGTTCCACAAATAGTTAAATTTTAAAAAATTATAAAAGTTTTTCCACCCAAAACTAAAAGTCAATACCATTTTGTGACTCGATGATACTATAACAAAAGAGCTCTGGTAATTTTTTTTTTTTTTTACATTACTCTCACTTAAAATGCTTTGTGTAAATTGAAATTTCTTACAGATATTATTAGTACTTACTGATGTACACCGTATTTTTTCTTAGGACTTTACTAATGCAAATTTCAAGGATTATATTACTTAAACCTTAGCAAATTTTATTAAATGCATTAATGAGAATCATTTTTAAATTTGTTTGTAAATCTTCAAAATTATCAAAGTGTCAAGGCAATCTGTTCCTCACACTTTACCCTTGAAAGCTGATGTTAGCCCTCTGAAAGCAGCTAAAAGGACTGAGGTAATAATAAATGAGAAAATGAATCCCTGGAATAATAATTAAAATGGCACCCAACTGAAAGATCATGACAAAACATGCCATGACAGGTAGTGGAAATTAAAAAACCAAAATTAATCAAAATATGAAATAAGCACCAATAATTAAAGCCCCTTACAAAAATTAAAGATAGTGACTCCTTTAATGATGACAGAAGCCTTAAAGGTATGAATATGATACATTATAATACAATCTGCTACTTGGCAGCAGCCAATTCACAAATATTCATGCAGGAAGAACAGAGAAAATGTTTCTTACATCTTGAAAGCTAAATCTAAATAAAAACAAACTAACAAGCATATCCGATGACAGTTTTCTCTTTGACATTTTATAAATTAAAATTATAAATTTTTACTTCTAATATAGACTACAAAAAAAAGTGTTTTGAGGGAAAAAAATCAAGAGGTAATTTTACCTTAGTACTTAATAGAAAAACCTTTGAAGTGGGAAGTATGGGAAGGCAGTAGAATGGTTCTGTAGTTTGACCTTTACAGCTTTCTTTTTCATCCTTAGAAATTTTTCACTAAAATATTTAACAAGAGTAGGATTTGAAAACGTGAAGTTGATAATTTATCTTTGAACAAAGTGAATACTAACTGTATATGGAATAGAAATAGATATCATTTTGAGTTGGAGGGAAACGATGAAATTATCTGATAATCAAAAGCATAAGAATAAGGAAGCAAAATAAAACTGAATTAAGAAAAGAAATAGACTCAAAGATAATGTGGCTTTTAAAGATAAATAGAATTCATTTTAAACCATTACTTTATTCTAATGTTGAGCTTCATTGGTAAAAATAAAATAAAATAAAATAAGCCCAATGGGATACTTTTAATGTTCTCCTAATCTCATGGATGCATTTCTTAATTTTCAGGTCATCTAAAGATAAAAATGAATTCCTGACCAATATAATATATGAGATCATATAGGAAGCATAACTTTTTCAAAAGATAGAGAATATTTCCCAGGATAAAATAAAGTTTAAATAAAAGTCTAAAGATCTTTGAAGGTGACACAATTGATAACAGAACAAAAAAACTATATGTTGATGAAATTAACAATGGTTTGCATTATGGTAATTGTTAAATGTATTTTCATCAACTCTAATCTCAAATGTAAAAATTCCTGCCTCCTATATTAAAAGATTAAGATTCTCTTTCAAAGATCTTAATCTCAACATTCTCAAGAATCTCAGCCATGTACTGGTGTCAGCTCCTCTATCACCAAAGGTCAAAATGAGTGTGTCACATCTCCAGGCAGATATGAATGTTACAGAAAAAAATATTTTAGGCAAAAGTTGATTTTTCCAGGCTCTATGAGGAATAGTCTCAAAGATATTCCACAGAGAAACCTGAAAGCACACGTATAGTAAGAAATGAACAGAAATTAGGAAGAATTTGTCTTTCTTGAAAACTTTTTTTTAAAAGAAAATGGAAGATAAAAAGAAAGGATTGTTCATTACAGCATGATGTTTATTGTTAGTGTTGAATTACCATTGTCAGTTTCAAAATTGAGAAAGCACAAAAGTTTAAATGATAAGTGCATTATTTAGCATGGAAGTCAGCAATAGAAGATATCAGAAGGAGGCAAGGAAAACAAAGAGGTAATCACACCAAAACCGAATCAGGTGTCTCTCAGGACATTATATTTCTTCTTAATTGTTAAAGGCACACAGGCCTACAGATCTCCAAAAGCTGAATTAGAATGAGTAAATTTAAACTTTGGTTGCAATTATCACAATGATAAAAGGCCTGGAAATAATTTAAAGTTCATCAAATGTCCCATTTCTCCCAAGAACCTCACCTAATCATCTTAGGCACTTAACTTTACATGCATGGCTTGAATAACAAATTATATGGTCCCCCTGGTCACCCTTAACTTACTCAAAGATCACAGGGCATATATATTTTTTTTTATCAAGATGTTTTTTCTAAGGGGAAAAATTATTAGATTATTTCAAAACAATTATTGTAGAGTTGTACCGATGACACTCAATTTCCACTCTCCTATACACACAATATCACTACATGTATTAAAAATTACGATCACCTTCCTTCTCTTATACAGACTTAGTAACCTCCGTCACTTTGCATCATCCTTTTACCACCCATTTTAGCACTTCCAGTATTCCTATTTTTCCCTTCTATGCCCTCTTCAATTAATTAAAATATCAAGTTCAAAAGTAGGAAAATGATAGCTTTTGAAGGCTTAGTCAACGTTGGATCTGTGGAGCCCTGGATGTTGTGTCTTTACACATCTTTAAGACCAATGATCAATTACCTATAGGCATTGCTGATTTTTCGATACTTCTGGGATCTTTTTAACCCATAGTGCTCCTGCCAACCATGCCCATTTTTATATTTGTTAAGTCATTGTGAGATTTCGTATGTTTGGGAATTTAATGTCTCTCTCTGCCACAACATCTCCAATTTTAAATTTGTCCTCCAGCTATGTTCACTTTGATGTTGATAATGTAGCCAAATAAATTCAGGTCTTTGGGACTCTCCTTGAAGGACCTTTTGGTTTAGTAATACATTATTGGTCATTATTTAACTGCTAGAAATGTTGATCATGTTTTCAATATTTAGAGGTAATATGAGCAAAGAAAGGTTTTTTAATCTGTAGATGGCTCTAAAGCTCTTCAAATAATAAAGGTACAGGTTTATAACTTATTGTTTTAAATTCCATATTATGATTCTCCATGTGACAGAACATTTTTATTTAAAAAACATTATTAAATATTACAAAGAATTTCTTAGTGCATGATTGCCAACATTATGGGACTTTTACAAATTCAATCGAATGAGCTCTGAATTAAGCTAATTTCATAATAATATGTTGTTTTGAGTTCCCTTAAAACTACAGAGAAAAGTTTTAATATTGATAAATTCTAAAAAAACTTAAATCGACCTCGATGCTAGTTTTACCAACACTTGAGTTCTTGGAGTATCCTGAAAGCAAATGTAGCAAGACGTCTCATTAACTTTGAGGGGGGAAAAAAAGAATCTTTGAGGGGAGAAGTAGTTAATGGGAAAGGAATAGCTGACTATTCACAAGTGCAATGAAGTGCCTTAAGATGCAAAGCAAAATTACATATAGCTGTCTAATCCTGACTTACTACCACATATGCTCTTGAGTTTTCACAGTTTCTCTCATGAGTTGTGACAAGATGACAACAAAACTACTGCCTTAATTACAAGAAGATTGGAAGGTGTGTAACAGCCCCTTCAAAATGACTGAAGAAATTTCATATGAAATACAAACCTCAAGACTAGCATTTAAATATACCAAGATAAAAATTTTAAAGTTACACAAAGACTACAATCTTCATATCTTTATCCATTCTTTGATATATGCTACTATTTACATTTTGAACCAAAAGCCTACTACACTTTTTTTAGCAAAATATAAATATATATTTTGAAAATTAGTTACAAGTCTCATTGAAAATCTTTACCCCACACAATTTTTAACATAAAAATCATGAACAATATGAAATGATGAATTTCTAATAATGTATAATTTCATCTGGTGGCATTATTTTGTTTATTTGTTAGGCCGGATCTCACATATGAGAAAAGTTCTTTCAAAACTAGTCAGCAGCTTGCCACCGTCTTCAGTATTTCAACATGACATTCCTGATCATGTTTGCTCTCCAAATATAAGAGTGAGTGGAGGAAGAGACAAATATCCAATAACAGTTTCCACATGTAAAGATGGCTCCTTGGTTTTCAGGTTCTCTTAGACTTGACTGCCCACAGGTTTTGATTTTAAAGGCCAACGCACGTCTGGCTGCTGCATGCCAAATGACACTGACTGCCGTCAGAGTTTTCCATCCCTACTGGTGGCTGGACATTCCGCAGCTAAGAAACCTTAGGATGTTCCTAATTTCTGTTTTCTTGACCTGCCTTTCCTTCTCTTCAGTTCACTGCACAGGGGTGGCTAAGGAATCTGTCATTCATTCTCCACAGATCTATGCCTCAGAGGGTTGTGCTGTCAGACTGGCTGAGTTCCAGCCCTCGTTTTGAATGAATGGTACGCTCTGGCCAGTTAGTGTAAAGTGTTGCCTTTGTCTGGGCCAGTGAGTTCAGGAGCGAGGTTTTAATAAAGGCTGTCTAGAACCCTGGAGTACTACTATAGGGACAGTCCTTGTCCAGTGGCCACTAAATCACTGATTGTTCCTGGGGGTTTAATGCATGTCAAAGGAAAGTGGATCATTGGTGTGTTCTGTGTATTCTAAAGGCAAGGGACTTTATTTCTAACTCTTCCATATAACTAATAAGGTAAAACATGGTTTACTGAGTGATCCAAGAATAACCAAAATGACTACTGTATTGGTAGTCAATTTAGATGAAGACAATTCAATTTATATTATTTGTCCTTTAAGATATAGGATTGAAGTCAAAGCCCAAACTAAGGCATTAATGACCATATTTATATTTAAAAATTTTTTTAAACTAATAACTCAACAACTTTAGGAGGCTCTTCTAATGATTTGTCTGACTATTTAGAATGGAGCCTAACCACCTAGATCTCACAATGGATTATCTCATCCAGTGCCTCTGTCATCAGACAGGCTAAGAATTTCTACCCCGTTTTATATCAGGCAACCAAATTCAAAGCCATTACTTGACAGAAGCCGGAAAACCTAGACATGCAGCCTATATTCCATGCACTTTATCCTAATATCAGTAGATGTGGAAAATTAGGGGAAACTTAAAAATTCAATAAATTTTAGAACTATAACTGTGTCTTTGTGTCTAAACTAGTTTGATTATTTTATTATGTGGGTGATCTTTTCTTTTTTCTTTTTAATAATGTCTTACTTAATTTGGTACATTGGCCTTTGATTTACACATAGGTCACAACTAATTCTTACAGCACCATGCCCACATCATGAGGTTAAATGACTGTCCCAAAGTCACATTGCTAATAACTAGTTAAGCTGAAATTCAAGCCTTGGTCTGTTAGATTTCAATGTTTACATTCTTTTCACCACATTAAACAACCATTTACCAAAGTAGCACTGCTTGTACCTCAGAGCTTTATAGAGCTTGTGTTGAAAGTTTCAGAGTTTTCCCACCCATTAAGTTGTACAGCAAGAGTCTGAGTGTGATTTTCCTGGAAGCACTGCTCACCTCCAGTCACAAGATCAAGTTTATCCACTCTCTCTTTCTTCATGTAGTTCTTTCTCAGGAGAGGTCTCCTTGCTTTTTAAATTTCTGTAAGCCTGCTTCATTAGAGCTTCTTGAGTTCAGAGCCTATGTCTGTTCTCTCTATTTCTAGTATTCAAGACAGTATCTAGCATATGCTATCATATGGACTCATCGGGTACTTTTTATATTTATGAGTTGAATTGAATTGAATTGAATCGGGTACCTTGATTAAGTTACTTAACTTTTCTAATCCTCTATCACCCTTATAATGTAGAGGACAACTACTCTCTCATAGGAGTTGTGAAGACCAAATGTTAAATTTGCAGTGCTCTTTAGAGAATCTGTAAATTCCATACTAGAGAAAAGAAGGAAGCTGTGTAAAGCAAGAATGGCCTGAAAGAATTAACCTTGGGCGGGCTCATCTTCTCTGCTAACTGGTTAATTTCCACCACCACTGATGATTTTGATTCACCACCACCCCCAGGCTGTCCATCCATTTAGTTCCCCCAAGAATCCTATCTTCTCCCTGTCTCTCAGGCCAAAAAGCCAAGTATTCTTAACATCTATCTTAAATTAGTCTCCTCTTCTCTGTCCTCCTTGGCTTGGCTGTATTCTAGGCCCTATCACCTCTCTCCTGGTAACAGCCTCCTGAACTTCCTGTTTCTAGCTGGACTTTCAAAACCAAGAAAACAAACCAAAAACCCACCACCTTTCTATCCTCAAATGTCACTAGTATAGAGTATCCACATCTACTGGGTTTTCTGAGGTAGTACTGATTTCAGCAGTTATTCCCATATATTAGCAGAATATTCCAAAAAGAAAGTTTATTTTCCAATTTCATTTTTGTCATAGGAGGAAAAATCCTTTTGGGGGGCTATGTGCCCCACTTTTTAATTCAGAATGTATGATCACCATATCCTTTAGTTGACTTGTGTCTAGGAAAAGGGACAGAAAGTCTCTTTCTTCTCTTTCTTCTTTCAGTTCAAAATGAATCATTTCCATCTCAGATCTTCGACTTAAGGCTAATACAGTAATATAACTGAGGAACATTATACTTTAAATAGGCTTATGTAGACCAGCCTTAAAAACAAACAACAATATATAATATTAATTCTTTGGGAAAGGGATTAGGGTCCTACAAAACCATCTAACAAACGAATTTTTGTAACACAACCCATTTGTAAGTTGGAAGCTACCTTTATTAGGAAAAAAATAAAAATAAATCAAAAATTCTTATCTCCAACTTAAGCATTGCTAGAAATTATAGAATTGTGTACTAATTGTTTAAATGATGAGCTTATTTAAACATTTTCGAATAATTTCCCTTGACTCTGTTATAGCTGTCTGCCTTATAATATTCTGTAATTCATTTTTTTTTCAACATTTTCTTTTCCTTTCCTTCGCCAACACTCAATAAGGTTTCATTCTAGGCCTGAGAATATTATTTACTTTTCAGTAGACTCTATTGGTAATAAAGCATCACTCATTTCTCTGCTTTATTTCCTTGAGACACAGAGCAAACATACAGTAAGTGATAGCTCTGTTCACATGCTACTGTATAAAGCAAGTGAGCAAGACTCATGGTCCCTATCTCATCATGGAGGAATAATTTCAAAAACAGAAAGAGACAATAAATTTTAAAAGAAGAATTTGTATCTCCTGAAAACTTTCCCCATAATTCCTCCAAAATATTTTAGAATAGGTTTATTCTGTTTTATGGTAACACCCTCAAGCTAGGCACTCTTTCTTGTTGATTTTAATGAGAAAGAGAGGTTACTGCTATATGTGCTTATGTATCATGATTATTAAATTATATAAGATCTCTTTCATTCTGTTACTTGATTTTTCTTTTTTATTTTAAGATTAACATTAACAAATCAGATTTTGTTGAAAAATTACTTGCAGTTTTCACCAAATGGTTCCCAGGAGGAAAATGGTGATTTTCTTCGCTACTACAAATACCAAGAATATTATGGTTTTCTTTAGATGAGTAAAACCAGAGAATTATTTCTCTGAGAGCATAAAACAAACTGATTAAGTCAAAGAGTTGTTATAATCCCTCTGGAAAAGGCACATTCTTTATTTTGGAAGTATTCTCAGCAAATATTCAGGATATCTCATAGATAGTTGCACCATGATCCATCTTCATACCTTTGCTATTTGTGAGTCCTCAGTAGGTCACAATAATTTACACTTTATTAACCATGTAAACACATGTGAGACTCCTAATTACTGTGAATAATCTGGAATCTTCTCCCTTTTTTAAATGATAAAAAGTAGGTCAATAAAAGAACATATCCTGTTTGTTAAACTGACTAAATGTATTTGTATACATGTCAGATACAGTCCATTTTAAAAGATTTATGAGTTTAAAATATGGTTCCCATTCTCCTACTCTAATAACCATTCTTTAAGTTGAAAATGCAGAAAACATACCACCAGATTCAATTATTAAATTTATTTAATGCTACTGAAAGATTAATATAATAGAGTTAAGATGAACTCTGGTGTAAGACTGTCTGGGATCTAGTCATAGCTCTCCCATAGATGGGCTCTGAGACAATGAACTGACCACTTCAGAAACCTCCGGTTTTTCATCTATAAAATGAGAATGAAAACCTTCCCTCCATTTTATGGTTATTGTAATGAATACTATGTTTAGAAGGGCTCAGGACCTTTCACATGGGAATAAGCACTGATATTATCTTAAATTAGTAATGTGCATTTTGGGGTCTTTTGGCATATTTGATAGTTTTTTCTTCAGTAGAACTATTGCTAAATATTAAATTTCTTACAAATACCTTTACTTGTGGTTGAAGAAATTACAGTTTTAGTTCTGGACTCTGAGAGGATGATACAAAATTCTGCATTCTGCTTTTCATTTTGAACAACTCAGTTTTTTGTAACCTACTAATATCGAAAATATGTAAGCTTTTCTTATTTGAGGGTAATCTTTGCTAACTATATCCACAATTTTGTTTCACTATTCATAAGCAAATAAGTACAGAAATGTATGCCAAAAGACAAATATAAAAAAAGAAAAAATTCTTGCACAGTATATTTCATCTGATCTGGCAAACTTAAACTGTTTAATAATGTTTATCAGGGGAAATTAGTTTGAATCCTTGAGTAATGCCCACAATATGAAACAATAAATTTTTTAGAAAACTGTGAGAGAACACACATTTTTCCAAACTCCTGATGTTCATTTGTTCTTTATAGGAACAAATAAATAGTCTAGCAACCACTGCTGAGGTTGTCTGTCCTCAAACTAACTCAGTGATACAAAGTCTCACATTTCTGAGTTTAGCAATCTGGAGACATATGGGGAACGTGTGAGCTGGTCAGCCAAAAGCAGTGCTTGATTCAGTTGCAGAATATCAATTAAGGGAGAGAATAGGCTAATGTTCCTTCCACTAGAGAAATGACTAGAATATTATGTCTCCCTTAGCCTACCCAGTGACAGCTGACGTGCCCATAAACTTTGGTGCACAGACCTATTAGTTCACCTACTTCGATAAGCTTTATTTTCATTAATTTACCCAAGCTGTGACTTTGTCATAATCTTCCCCTTGGGTATTCATATTCGGAATGATCTAATATGCACACTGGTATTGGCATACTCTGTAACAAAATCTTGAAATTGCCATACACAATTTACTAGGAGCGATGTGGCTCTGCTCTAAAGATGATCCTACTGTTAAGTGACTTTGAGTGCTGAGCATTGCTTTGTTCGTGACAGGAAAAAACACCTATCCTCTCAAATGTCTGGATTTTGTGTAAAAAAGATAAAGAGAATGAGATGGAAGAAGGAGAGAGAGAGAAAGAGAGTGCGCACACAGAGAGCTTATCCCTGTTTACATTGTCATCCTGTGTCTACTGGATTGATCCCTTAGTTCATGTCAGCTCACCAGGCTGACAGCAATTCTAGCAGAGAGACACAGGGTAAGAGGGACTTTGATTCATCCCCTCCCCCTAAGTCCCTGCCTGTCATTGTCTGCTCCTGAGTAAGCAAAGTGAATATGGTCAGAGAGGTCTGGGGCTTCTGGAGCTGTGTTTTCCAATCTCAGAAGCAGCCACGTTCTCATCAAGAAATCCATGCAAGCATTCTATGCATTATGCCGCTTTTCACTCACAAGTTTTGTTCTTCACTAGGGAAGCACTTAGCCCAAATAAGACAATTCACCATGGAATTGTGTGTGCGTGTAGGTGTGTGTGTGTGTGTGTGTGTGTGTGTGTCTGTGTGTGCGCGCGCGCACGTGGACACATGTGTAGATAGATTGAAATTTTAGAGGGTTTTTTAAAGCTTTCATTCCTATTTTTAAATTGTGAAAAATTCCCCCTCTCCTTAGTTATTCCAAAAACTGCTCTGTGATGTGATCACAAATACTCATGTGCATAAATTCCCATTATCATAATAGGAGCACTGCAGTAAGGCTTCTTCTGAAAATAAATTACTCTGTAGCATATATTAGGAGGGCTAAACCCAAACAAGCTAAATTGTGTGTTCTTCCATTCTGTAAGTTAAGCATTTGAAGATATGAAAACAATTGCCTTTTTCATTTTACATGTATTTTGTTTTCTTGTTTTATTTGCATCTTATCTGGTTCATCTAATCTCTCTCTCTCTCTTTTTTTTTTTCAAGATAGAAAACATTCCAGTTACTAAATTTCTTATTTTCTTTCAGTTGTCTTAATCATTCTGTTAGCTGCCCCTCTCTCTTCAACACATTTTAGTCCATGTCAATATCCATGGCTGGCTTCAAACACATGAATATGTATGTCTCAAAGAGAGAAGAGGCCCCCACCAGGGAATATTTATCATGGGCAATCCAAAGGCAGACGATGCTGAAAGTGTGAGGTCTGGGCCCTGATACTGCATAGCCTTGAGTTAGTTACCAACTTCACTTTCTCCTCATTAGTAAAACAGGGACTAACAGACCAGCTCTCTTAGCAATTTTTAATGCAGATGAATTAAGCTATAGAAAAGAATTTTCAGCTTTAGGAGAAGAAGCATTACTAAATTCAAGGAGATTATAGTAAATGACCCTGACTCTAGAATTTCTGGTAAATGTTTGTTAGCAACTTTTATATATATTTGTACATTAGTTTAACATTTTAAACTACTGGACGAGTGATTACAATTAACTTATAAACAGAAGGGCTAGGGTTCCAATGCCTACATGACAACAGGGTTTTACCCTTAGAGATGAAGGTTACCGAGAATAATAAAATCACCTTTAAAATGACCTCGAGGCGTCTATGCCTCTCTTGCTCCCTAGCTGGTAACCACCACTGTCATTGTTTCAAGGGTAAACAGTTAGCTAATTAAGAATTAATTCTGATGACATCTGGATTAATTAAAAAATGTATAAAATCTTAATGTATTTTAAAAACTGAGCTTTGAGAGGGTTTCTTTTGACTTCACTATCAGCTTGAGTTTGTGAGTCAAATAGATATATTAAAATATCTCTAAGTTAAGGCTGAAACTTGTTTAAGATTATGTTTGGCATGAAAGGCATAAACCAGCCTACCTCCTCTGTGACTATATCAGACAAATGTGCTTCATGATCCTATGCATTTTATCTTCTCTGGGGCCAGCTGCACTAAGCTTTTTACTGATTTATGAGAGAGACCCTTAAATACGAGTTGATATTTGACTAAGGAAAGAGATTCATAAGAATTTTATTCATTTTTCAGATGCACATGTTCCTTTTTTAATGTATTTTTCTACTTTTGTCTATCAGGAATGGTAATTTTTTATATCAATTCCAGCATTTACATTGCTTATGCCATTTTCATGTCTTGGCTGGCTGGAAAGTGCCTGTATAGTGGACTTTTCAATGATACACAGAAAAAAAGCAAACTCCCTCAAGCCAAGCGGAAAAGGATTTAAAACTCAGTGTGCATCCCTTTTAGGGGCAAGAGAGCCTATTGCAGAAACAAAGAGTGAAGAGAAAATTCTATCCTTGGAAGCTTCACAATGACACAACCACAGCTTTTCATGTAATAGCTCAAATGTTCCCACTACAGCCATTAACAATGTAATGAAACAAATCACTTGCTATCCGTCACAATTATAATCGATGGAATCCAACTGGTCTAACCTGGGAGAAAAAAAAAATCATATCTCAAAATGGATCTATTTTAGAAAATAGCAAAGTTTGGGGGAGGGGTAGGGAACAGATGACATGTACTTCCCATAAACAATTTAGGCAGGCACTTGATCTATCTAAACCAATAAGTTACTGCCTTGATATATCTTTCCCCTGCAATTTTCCCTTTTATTTTATTAGGCCTGGTAGAGGATTTCTGGATGCCCATGTGAATGAGAGAACTAGTTTAGTACCACACAGAAAGAAATATTGAGATAAATATAGCAAAACAGTGTTAGCATTGCTCATTCTTTATAGGTAACTACTCTTGCTTTCTTCGGTTTTCATTTTTCAGATTTGGTTTCTCTATTTCCTACCACTTTCAGAAATCTTCAAGTATATTAATAAGGGTAAGAGTTACCACAGTATTTAAGAAATAATAATAAAGACCTGTACTGAGAGTAGATAATGCACAATATAAACAAAATATGTGGCCAGTAACTTTATGATACACTTCAGAAGTCAGTTCTATTTAAAAGCTGTGTCCATGTGTTTAGACATCTCCTCTTGAAAGGGAAAGAAATAATGCAGAGGGCACTGAATTTAAACTGATTCAGAGGATAAAATATAATAATAATTATAGCTATTACTTACTGAATACCTGTTATGCATCAAATAAGCACACATGTGTGATCTGAATCCATGCTGCACTCCTTTGTTCTTGGTAGCTCATTTTTAACCTCATTTCATAGATGGGGAAACTGAGGTTTACAAAAGCTAAGAGCAATGAGCTAATTAACTGCCAGAATTGGAAATGAAATATAGGAATGACTTCCTCAGAGCCCATGTTCTACCTATTAGTTCCTCAAGTTTGAGAATGTTTTCATAATCAAGAATATACATGCACGTCAGTTAGTACATAACATTAGTTGTAGTAGCGATATCTATTAGCACCGCAAGCTTAAAATAAAACACTGTCACTGTGGAAAACAATGGGCACCAATGTATTCATCAAGAGAGATCATAATGGGTATTGAAATACAATAGGCAGTACCTAGTTATAAGGTGCTCAAGCAGATAACCCAGAATTGTCTTTATATTATCATTGAAATGAAGATGTGAAAACATAAACTAAAAAAAAAAAATACTGTAGTAAAGTGCAAGCTTTGAGAATATATACTACAATCTCAGCTGAAGAAATTGTGTCCTCCATACTGAAGACAGAGTATGCTCAGGGCTGAGCGCTATGGCTGCATTTTGGGAAGTAGGAGGTGAAAACCTGCTGATTCTTCTAAACAGAGGCATGCTGTTTCCCTAAGAGGCATATATTATGTAAAAACATTTCATCACTGACTACTGAATTAAATAGCTGCCACCACAACCTTGGGGAAAGTGGGTTTCTATCCAAAGGGATATGAGTGTGTCCACAAAAATCCAAGCCTGAAGGTATCTTCTCCTGTTTATCTCTCTTTTAAACAGCAGACATTCTGCGAAAGTCATGAATTTAAGAGATAGCTTGACCAGTACAGAAAGAACAAGAAAAACAATAAAATAAATTATTGAGATGAAAATGAATTTAAATTACATTCATGGGCACTGAAAAGCTAGTGAATGCATGTGAGAGGAGAGGGAAGTGTGTCTTACAGAGTTAGGTCAAAGAGCTTATTTTGAAGTAACACATTGACCTGAGTAGAAAAATGAGATGAAGCAAGGCATGAAGAACTCTTTAGAGGACAGGAAATTTGGCTTCCCTGTGTTCTCTGAAAAAGTGAGCACCTTGCCTAATGCGGGTTCCAGTAAACATTAATAAATGGGATAAGAAAATGGGTTCAGAGACCCAAATTAAGAAATGACTAGGCTCTGAACAATTATTTGATGCTAGAAATGGTTGATACAACATTTGGGATACTATAAAATTAATGACTAAATAATAAGCAGAATGATATAGTTAATTAGATTCCTCTTAGGAGAAATGATGTTTTAGAAGTATTTAAAGAAAGTTTTGTGCTAGAAAAGAATGATGACTATTCCGTAGAGATGTCAGGAGAATGTGAATGCAATAAAGTTTACAGTGAGAGAAAAGACTGAAATAAAGTTCTGTGTCCCAATCTGAAAGTAAGCAAGTACCTGTCTACAATTAAAGAAGGAAAAAAAAAAAGGCCCATCTCTTTGGGTAAGAATTTAAGCAAGAAAAAAAAAGAGAGTTACTGTATTACTCATTCAAGGACCAAACTACTGAATAAAGGACTGCGTAATGCTTTCTTTTATATGTTATTTTGACTGGGCCAAGGGTTACCTAGATAGCTGGTAATACATTGTTTCTGAGTGTGTCTGTGAGGGTGTTTTCCAGAAGACAATAACATTTAAATGTATAGACCGAGTAAAAAAGACCAAAGACCATCCTCATCGGTGAGAGAAGGCATCATCCATTCTTTTGAGGGCCTGAATAGAACAAAAAGTCAGAGAAAGGGTGAATTTGCTCTTTGCTTGAGCTGCCCTTGGACACTAGTGCTCCTTGTTCTTGAACTTTTAGACTTGGAGCAGTATTTACAGCATCAGCTCTTTTTGTTGTCAGGCCGCTGACTAGGACTGAATTATACCACCAGCTTTCCTGGGCTCTACTTTGCACACAGCAGATCATGGGACTTCTTGGCCTCCATAATCATGTGAGACAATTCCTAAAATAAATCAATCTCTCTCTCTTTTTCTCTACATACACACACACATACATATCATTTTGGTTCTGTTTCTTTAGAGAATCCTGACTAATATAGACTCCATCCCCAGCTCCGGTCCATGTCATCACTCTTATTGTTTTTCTAGCACATTTTGCTTTCTAATTCAAATCTAACTATAAAGACTAGAAAGAATTTACCAAGTTTAAGCTAGAAATGACAGATTGTAGAGCAACTTGAAAACGAAAGGGATAAACAAACATCAGAAATAAACAAAAACATGTTTTTCTCAGTACACAAGAGGACTAAAGAGTTGCACAGCTCATTTTGAAAAAAATGGAACATGAAAGTCAGGCCAATTATTTAAATTGCTAATTCTCCAATAATTCAGTTCAGGTGGACATATATAGGATAAGAAAATAAAACAAAACAAGACAAAACAGTGGTTTACAGTCATGCTAGCTTTCAATATATTTCAAGTTTTCTGAGCTCCCCAAATTGAGTTAGCAATTGCCTGTTTTGTGCTCAAATCTATTATCTGTTGTGTACTTTTATTACAAAATATTTTTTACATTGATTTGTTTATATTTTAGGCATGCCCACTAAGTGAGATATTTGAGGGCATTAACCATATCTTTTTCATGTTTAACCTATCCTGGGAAATAGGTGAGTCAATAATTGTTTGTTGAAATTAATTGAATCAAATTAAAATGATAGCACAAGTTTAAAATATTAACTAATTCCAACTGGTTGTTCTATGTTACCCACAGGACTTAATTATTATTCTCATACAGCCTTGCAACTCAAGAGTGATCCACAGAACCAGCAGCAATGGCATCACATAGGAGCTTGTTAGAAAGAGACTCAATTCTAAAGCCCAACTCCAGGCCTACTGAATCAGAATCTGCATTTTAAACAAGATCTCAGGTGATTCATCTACACATTTGATGTTTGAAAAACATTAATCAATCTATATTAGGTCCATTTTCATGTATCCATTTTTCAATAAGCACTTATTGTGTGTCTATGCAAAGAATGGTTCAAGGCACTGTGGATGTAGTGAAAACAAGATATACAGATCTTAAAAACCTTGCATTTCTAATGCATAAGTGGACCCACACAACCCATACCCCTGTCATTCAGGGGCCAACTGCATATTTATTTCTAGTCCAGACCTGAATTACAAATGATATATAAAAGTATCTACACAGCATTTCTATTTGGCTCTATAACAGATATTTTAAAATTGACATATTCAAAACTTAAAACATGAGAGAAGTCCTAAAATATCATTCTCTTCCAACATTCTTCAGCTCAGTGAATTGCACTGTTATCCAAATAGTATATTTGATTACTTAACATTGTCTGATTCCAAGTTCTTTCTCTTTCCATTACCACCATAGAATACAGATTATCATAAACTCTTGCTTGAATTACTCCACTAATCTGGATTCTGTGTTTCAGGCAACAGAAATCAGCTCTAGGTGAATTCCCTAGAAAAATAATCTAAAGATACAAGAAAGGTAACTGGCAAATGAATACTGGAGAGGGGGTTCTAGGATATCAACAGAAAGACTGCAGACAACAAAGCCAAGGTCATTTCTATCAGAGTCACAATTCTGTTTGCAAATATTTGATTGGCCAAGCCTAGGACGCATGTCTATGTTCCACCTATCAGGGGATGGACATATCTGACTCACTTTGACTTTAGATTCACATAATGAGGCGTTCCTCCAAATTAGGAAATATATTTTGATATTAGGATGACAAAACCACATTATTCTCATAATTGTCGATTTCTTCTCTGTGGTAGATTAAAGATAGCTTCAAATTCTTTGCTTCTTCATGCATACGGGGTAGAGGGATGATCTAAGTTTCCTCCCCTCTTCCTCTCTGTCTATCTTCTGGTCAATATACTTTATGAACATAGGACATTCCTCTACAGCCTTAGTTTTCTCTCCAGAAAGAGTCTACATTTTTGCTTTTATGGAGTTCTTTATGAGAGATCTGATTATCAGAGTTCAGAAGATTCTCTTCAGATATTCCCAAGACCTATCATTCTTGAGGTAGCAAGAGACACGTAGAGCTTAGTACAAAAATGAGCCGAGGACCACTCCTCAACTTTTGGCCCCCTAGGTTCCAGAATCCAGCAAAGATTCTCCTGAAAACATCTCTGGAAGATTTTGAAATTCCTAATTAAGAGTCTGTGAAGTATAAAAGGGTAGACTATCTTCTCATAATTTGTGACAGATACTGATTTTTTTAGAGCAGATAACATTTTCTGTGAAAGCAAAGTCTTATATAAATAAATTAGGTATACCTTACCATATTTAGAAGATATCAGTAGAAGATTTGTCTAATTCCACAAACAGATCTCCTTATGTTTCAGGCATGGAGCTCAGCCTTGTATATTAAGTACTTGATATTTTACTCCAAGTGAGGAGACTGGGGACTAATGTATGTTAACCAAATTCAAGCATAACAGAGAAATCAGAATCTTAATTTATATATTTGTATTAAGTTATAAATAGACATGTTGACTAGTGTACAATCCTCTCTCCTATGGAAAGTTCTCTTTGGGAAACCAAATCACCAATCAAAATTTGCTAAGTAAATTCAGGGGATATTTTCTAAAATTTGGTGGAACACAAGTTTCAAGTTAAATAAAGGAGTGTTATGTTCCCCCTCTTCTCCCACAAAAGGGTTTGATGATCAAGCAAATCTGAAAAATTAAACAAATTTATAACATATCACCCCAAAACTCAGTTTTTTAATAACACTCTATAGCCTCTTACAATTTCTATGTGTCAGGAATTCAAAAAGGCTTGATGGGGCAAAACTTGGTATCTCTCTCATACAGCTGCTGTGATATGATGGCTGGAGCTGGAAGGATGGATGGTTCAAAAATCTGGGTGCTGGCTAGTCATATATCTCTCCCTCTTTCTCTGTCTTAATGTAGCCTCAGAGTTTTCCATGTGGTTTTTCTAAGTGGTCTCGTTTGGGCTTCCTCATTGTATGGCGACCTTATGGCCTTTAGACTTCATACACTGAGGTCAGAGTTTTAGCAGTATTTCACCAAATCGGGTAGAAATTACATCACTTTTCTGCCCAGGACTTGGAGTTCATACAGTATCATATCTTCGGTTTTTTGTTGGTGATAAGCAAGTCATAAGCCTGCCATGATTTAAAAAGAGGGAACAAAAAATCCCGCCTCTCAATAGAATGGGTGTCAAGGTCACATTTCATAATAGCTCTTGGAATGTGAAATAATGTTTCTACCATCTTAAAAAAATAGAATGTGTCACAGTAACTGTTTAACAGTGGTCATGTACTTGAATATCTCAGAGTTTCAGATATTTTACATTATGGAAGAGAAACACAAAGAAATAAAGAAAAGAAGACTTTCTGATTTTGGCCTCTCCAAATCCATTATAACAAAGAAATAGCTATTAAATACAGGTATTAATCAAGGTTTGACATAAATATTATTTCCTCTTTGATTTGTTTGTTCGTTTTGTTTCTTAGATTCCTCATATAGGTGAAATCACACGGTATTTATCTTTATCTGACTTATTTCACTCAGCATGATAACCTCTATGTCCATCTATGTCATTGCAAATATTCTTTGCCTCTAATCTTCATTTACCATTTTATTTCTGTATTATAAACCATTTTGAACATCTGATTCTCATTTTTCATAATTCTAAATTCCATCTATTTGCCAGCAACTCCCAATTAGTATCTCAAGCCCAGACCTTGCAATCTCCAGACTCACAGATTAAACTGCCTGTCCCAAACTAAGCTCCTGATATTACCCCATGTAAAGGGTTAAAATCTTCTTATAAGAAAAAGTTGCAAAGCTTAGGTCTAAACTGCTTCTTTTTTTTTGAATTCTGAACTGTAGGATATGCTTGTCTCAGACTTGCTTGCCCTTTGACCAGTGGTTCTCTAAGTGTGCTCTCCAGACCAACAATGACAGTATCACTTGAAAACTAAAAATGTGCATTCTTGAGATCACCTAGATCTAATGAATCAGAAACTCTGAGGGTGGGGCCCAGCAATCTGCATTTTAACAAACCCACCTTATGACTCTGCTGCACACTCAAATTTAAGAACCATCTGTTTCTGAGACCTGAGAACTGTTAACTTATCTCTTCCTTACTTTCATCTCATATTTCTCTTTCTCATTCCCCCTTTATTGTGACCAATCTAATACATAAAAGCTATAAAACTTCTTCCAATTGCCAATAGGTAGAGCAAATTCCATTCATATATTACTCATGTTGAAACAGGGGAAAAGTTTTCTCTTTTTCACTTGTTTTCTGGAAGCATCCTTGGCATGTCAAGTTTGCTATATTCTCAGGCCTCTCTATACTAACTGGTAACAACTCCATTCTTCTAGCATTCTTGATGTATCTTTCTCTCACATCACAAAGCAAATCCACCAAGGAATTCTCTGGATCATCTTCAAAGTAGATCCAGACTCCAGCCACATCTCACCACCTGCACTGTCACCATAATCGTCACCTGGATGACTTCATCCAGTGGGTCTCCCTGCATCTATCCTTGCCTCCCTAGACTCCTCTCAATGTATCTACCTAAGTGTTCCTTTTGCAACGTAAATCAGACCATGTCACACCCCTACTCACAACTCTGTTAATACATGCCACTTTTTTAGCATAAAAGCCAGAGCCTGTACCATAGCCTACAAGGAGATACAGGATCCACCTCTGCCTCTTTTTTCTCACCCCTCAGGCTTCTCTCCCCACTCTCTGCTCTAGACACACTGGGTCTCTTGATGTTCCCCAGTGTTGCTACCTGGCTGCCTTAGAGGGGATGGAAACAACCTGAGGGCTTTGGGTATGTGATGCAGAGAACACAGAGGGATTGCTTGGGACAGGGAGAGGACTTTACACCCCAGTGGAAAAGAACACTGAATGACTACTAGGAAGAGTCAGAGATAAGCCTAAAGCAGGTCACATTACAACAATTTCCCTCAGAGCTACTACATTGGTCAGGCAGGGAAATAGGATGATCTTTTTGTTTCTATTTGCTATTGTTTAAACATATCAGAGTTTGCTTAAACAACAGGGATGTTTTTGAGAGCTCTGTCTAATGAGAATCACAAGTATTCATTTGACTTCAATTATAAACCATTGCCAACCAGATGAGTGAGTTTATTGTGTTGAAGGAAACCTCAGGTGTAGTGGGCCTCTGTATCCTGGGGCTGTTAGAGAATTCTTGTTCTCTAAATTTGGAATTGGATGAGTTAAGAATATGAAGATTAGGGCACTAGTCTGCCATTCATAACTTGCTCTTTGAAAAAGCAGAAGCAAATAAAGCCTTTGATCAGTGCCAGAGCTGAAGAGCAGAACTACAAGCCTTTCAGTAACCCTTTGATTTGGAAAGAGTAGCCTTTCACAGCAGGATTCAAAGCCCGGATCTTTACTCTTGGAACCTGTTTCTTGCTGAGAGCATGAGCACTCTGTCACTTTGTTTCCAAAAGGATTCACTTTGACTTTAGATGGTAACGCCTCTCTCTCTCTCTCTCTCTCTCTCTCTCTCTCTCTCTCTCTCTCTCTCTCTCTCTTATTCTCTCTCCCCCTCCCATTTTCCCTCTCTTCCTCCCCCACCCCCCGCCATCCATCCAAAGATTTAAGTGACATTCAATTCAGTTCTACTTTATATTGCAAGAATAAAAACTTTAATTCTGTTGGTAAAGGCTACCATTTTCATATAGTAAGTAATATACTTACTAAATGGAAGAATAAATATATACCGTTTTAAACCTTGTTTTACCTTTCAGATATAGGAATCTGTGAAACTTGTCTCTTCAAAAACCACAGCTGCAAAAGGTAGTTCCCCGTGGCTTATTCTTCTAGGAACACGTACAGATTCTGACGAAGGTCTCAAAACTGATCAACAATGTGTAGCATAGTTTCATGGGAGCCACAAGTGTTAGGTGTGGTGTTAGCTATAATTGCTAAAAATTTAAAAGTTCATAGTCTAGTGGGGATGTCCAACACATAAGTAGAACCGTAGGAGGGTCTGAGAGATGCCTGGGAAGCAGGGGTACCCAAGGAGCCCACGGGCGGAGGGGATCAGGAAGTGAACCTGGAGTGCAGGAGCCTCCGTCTGAACGAAGGAAGCGAGGAGAGGGCTTGTCAGGTTACTAAGTACATCATCTCACAGCTGACTTCCAACTCAGTTTCTGTCTAAGATCCCTCACAGCCCTTTATTTCTAAAAAGATCCACTAAAATCTAAGGAAATAAATAAATTTCTGAAAAAAATAACAACAACTTTTTTTTTAAAAGATGGTGGAGCTGGAGTTCTGGGGTTTACAAATCTTTTTCTTTGTTTCCCTTAAGGAAAGGAAGCGAGGTGGGGTTTCTGACCGGCTCTGTCAGCCCCCTCGGATTCAAGTATGGTTCCCTTAGGATCTAAAACATATTCTGAAACATGAATATACTTATCTTTTTTGGAAGTAAGTGACAGTGAAAAGAGAAATGTTTGTATCATATCCTCTCCACCTGGCACAGGGCTGCTGGGTTTTCAGTGCTTTGTTGAATGAATGACTGCTTTGCCACACTTTGAGCATTTATTTCTTCTGGTCAAGAATGTTTATTCATTAAGACTGCCTTCCCACGAACACACACACACACATGCACACACATTCTAATATTTTCCTCAATATTTCTATCCCACAGTAATCTGTCTCTTCTGGAATCTTTAGTAGTCATTTTCATTATTAATTAGTACACTGCCTCCCCTCCACCCTTACTGCACACAGAGTCAATTTAGAAGTTTATATATTAAATTTGGTTCTCTAATTGTTTCATCTATAAATTTCTGTCCCTCTGATGAGATTAAGCTTCTTGAAGTCAGGGACTGAGTCTTATATATATTCTCATATCCCCAAAGCACCTAGATAAGGTGGCAATATAGGCTTTATTAACTTCATACTATCAGTAAAAATAATTAACCTTTCATCCCATCAACACGTCTTTCAGCAAATATTCCCTCCACATGGGTATATTCCCCCATGCCCAGCGGTACCTGCACACACACACATACACACACATACACATATCACACACACACACACACACACACACACACATGCTACCTCATCCATCACTCAGATCTTCAGTTTCTGCTAACATATCCTTAGCTTACAGGAAATGCCAAAAATATGCACTCACATGTTTCCCCCTGCCATATTATTATAAAACTGCTTACCTGGCCTATAAATCAGTTTTTTAAAATGTATTTTGATAACATCTCTGATGAGGTTAATAGACTCTTACTTCACCAATGGATCTTTGGAGTCAGGGAAGTTCAGAGACTTTGCAGGATAACCGACAAAGGCTGGTAGAAAGAGCCCACAGCCTTGCACTATCTGTTTAATATTATTTCTTTATTGTCAAAGTCCTTATAGTTTTAAACACCCCCACTCTTCTTAATATTTTAAAATTCAACATTTAACTATGAAGTATGATTTCATCTGAGGAAAATTACAAAGTGACTTATTTTGGACACATTATAATAATATATTTCACTGCATTTTGAAAACTATAAAGTAATATACAAATATAATATTATGTTTCCAAAGAAGTTTGGCATCCCTAACAAAGTCTGTGCATGAGGACTGGTCAAAATAGAATCCATTAAATGTTACCCTTCATTTTCAATGATACACATGAAAAGCTATAATTGATAGGAATTATCTGTAAAGTTACAGGTTATTTGCTGACAATAAATTTAGGGTAAAATGTTCTGGTCTCCTACAAAAAGCTGAAATATCGTATATATAAATTATATGCAGATAATTCATAAACTGAAACCCATATACATTTACACAAAACAATTCTTCAATAAGAACTCTTTTGAATTGTTTTTATTAGTGAATTAAAAATTTTTTAAAAAATCTAACTGACTCTATTCAGTTCTAAATCAGTAAAATAAAACAAAATTTTCAACTAGTTAACCAAATAAATGAAATATCTTTATTCAGAAACCCCATGAATTGGTTCCGGTGATGAGTGCTATGCCTTGACATTTTATGTCTTGTTATTTACATACATTGCTTCTATTGCCAGAATTTTCTTATTTTAAGAAGAATAATCTGGTTTAAAAAGAGAATTAGCATGAAAAAATCTGAAGTTCTATTTTATAACCCTATTATCCCTGAAATAGTTTAAGGTGTCTTTCTCCAGGTATGAAGTAATTGGGTCTAGAGGAAGGGTCATGTCCTCACAAGAATCCTGCTCATGTTCCCTGCAATTATCCAAGCTCAGACAAGGGTACTGAGAAGACTGCAAGAACATCAACTGGCAGAGTTTTCAAAATGGCCAAAAAAACAGAACATTTTTACATAAAGTTTCACTGCATTGAAATGAACTTATCAACATATGGTTTATAGGGAGAGGCATACTTGTTCCATAAAAGCATATGTGTTCCTCTGCATATGTCCATTCTGGTAGCTGACTCCATTTTGGGGGTGATCTAAGGTCACCACTATTGAAAGTGAAAATGTAAACTGAATCTAAGTGTGGAATGGTGGCTGCCTTCCTCAACCTCATTATTCAACCGGGTAACCAATGTCATTTGTTACTTCATTTAAATATAACACTTTTACTCAGAAGAGAGAAAATTTTAAGAATCTAAACTTATAAAGCTGAACAACTCTGCTGCTGCACCAGCAATGTCTAAAGGATAGGCAGGCATACTCTAGTCCTGCAGAGAAACTTATCCAGAGAACTCATGTTTTCAAATGCGAGGATGGTGAGAGTTTTTGTTGTTGTTGTTGTTGTTGTTGTTATTGTTGTTATTGTTATCCCTGAATGATGTGGGTTTTTTTATTCTTATATAAACTGCCTTGGAAGTCCAAGTGATATCACTTTATCTTTTTTTTTTTTATCTTCCTCTTTTTTCTAATCCTTCTTTCATTCTCCAGGATCCCAGCTTCATCCAGTTCCTACTTCTTGAGTTTGGATCAATTGTGCTTTGCGTCCAAAGTTCTTAAGCTCTTTTCCACACTTGTGGTCAATGTCATCAGCACAATACATTCACCCAGATGCTTCGTCCTGGTTCTCCCATTACTCAGAGAGGAACAACCATTATTAATAACAATAATCTTGTTAACTTTGCAGTGTTAGTAGGCTATAAGACTCCCTCTGTACTGTAGATAAAGGTACAAAAGAACGGGGAAGTTAGGGGTTAAAGATATTTGATTTGTCACATTTTATGCCACCTAGAAATATTCGAGTCCTCGCAAAACAGAGTGTCATCCTTTTTAAAATAAGTGGGCTTGGATTCTGTCAGGGTTCCATAGACACCTAACCAGTATCTCTTTAGACACAAATAAATAGTTTTTGAAGTCACCACATTGATGACTTTACCCAAAACCCCCTTAGGAAGTTGTCCCTGGTTCATTGGTACTCATTCTTTGTAACACAATATGTTACCCACATCGTGTCCTAAACAGACAGGTCTGCAGGTTTGACACCTGGGTCTTCGAGATCATGGTCCAGGAGGGTACTTGCTTCCTGGAGAGGCATGGGAGATTGCTCCCCACCACGACCACCCTGCCCAAAGGCCAGAGTGTTATTGAGTCTGTATTTTTTATCCTTTCTTTCCGTTCACTTTTACTCTCAAACTATCTCTATCATGAAGGTGAGGATAAGATTTCCTTCTTGTCTTATTTGGATAACTATTTTAAATTCTGGATTTTATTATCATTATCTAGATTGATAAAAATCCTCTCCCTTTCATAAGAGGTGACTTTTCCATGACAAATTGCATATTCTTTTTTTTACTAATTTTTTAAATTTATTTTCAATTATAATTAACAAATTATATTAGTTTTAAATGTGCAATACAGTAATTACATATTTATATATCTTATAGAGTGATCACACTGATAAGTGTGGTACCCCTCTGACACCATATATGGTTATAATATTATTGATTGTATTCCTTATGCTGTACTTTACAGCCCTATTACTATTTTTTATAACTGGCGATTGTTACTTCTTAATCTCTTTCAATTTTTTCACTCAACTTCTTAATTTTCCTCCCACCTGGCAACATCAATTTTGTTCTCTGCATCTGTAAGTTTTTGTTTTGTTCATTTTTCTTGTTTTTTGGATTCCATATATTAGTGAAATTATATAGTTTATCTTACTCTGATTTATTTCACTTAGCATGATATCCTCTAAATCTCTCCACATTGTTAAAAATGAAAAGATTTCATTTTTTATGGATGAGTAATATTCCATTATATATCTGTACCACTTCTTTATCTATTTTTTTCAGTGGACACTTAGGCAGCTTTCATATCTTACTTAGTGTAAGTCATGCTACAATGAACATACAGGTGCATTTTTTGTTAAATTAATGTTTCTGTTTTCTTCAGATAGTGGAATTGCCATATAATAGTTCTATTTTTAATTTTTCAAGAAACATCTATATCATCTTCTACAGTAGCTGCAATAATTTACAATCCCACCAGTAGTGCACAAGGATTCCCTTTCTCCATATCTCTGCCAATATGTGTTGTTTGTTGATTTAATAATAGCCTTTCTGACAGGTGTGAAGTGATAGCTCATTGTGGTTTTGATCTGTATTTCCCTGATGATTAGAGATGTTGACCATCTTTTTTGTGTCTTTTGACCATCGTGTGTCCTCTTTGAATAAATGTCTATTCATGTCCTCTGCCCATTTCTTAATCTCATCTTTTTTTATGTTGAGCTGTATGAGTTTCTTATATATTTGGATATTAATCCCTTATCAACATATCATTTGCAAATATCTTCTCCACTGGGTAGGTGGGCTTTTTGTTTTGTTAATGGTTTCCTTTGCAGTGAAAAAGCTTTTTGGTTTGATGTAGTACCATTTTTCCATTTCCATTTTTGTTGTCTTGTTTTAGAAGGCATACCCAAAAGGAATATTGCTAAGATCAAAGTCAAAGAGTTTATTGCCTATAATTCCTAAGAGTTTTATGATTTCAGGTTTTACATTTAAACCTTTAATCCATTTTGAGTTTGTTTTTGTATATGGTTTAAGAAAGTGATCTAAATTTCTTTCTTTCTTTCTTTCTTTCTTTCTTTCTTTCTTTCTTTCTTTCTTTCTTTCTTTTTCTTTCTTTCTTTCTTTCTTTCTTTCTTTTTTGCATGTGTCTGTTCAGTTTCCCAGCACCATTTATTGATGACACTGTCTTTACCCCATGGTATATTCTTGCCTTTTTTGTCATAGATTGATTGACCACATAGGTATAGGTTTATTTCTGGGCCTCTCTTCTGTTCCATTGATCTATGTGTCTGTTTTTTATGCCAGCACCATGCTGTTTTGATTACTATAGCTTTGTAGTATAGTATAGTTTGATACTAGGTAGTGGGATATCTCCAACTTTGTTCTACTTTCTCAATATTGCTTTGGCTATTTGGGGTCTTCTGTTGTTCTATATAAATTTTAGGGTTATTTGTTCTAATTCTGTGAAAAATGTCATTGGTGTTTTGACAGGGATTGTATGAATCTATAGATTGCTTAGGGTAGTATGAACATTTTAATGGTGTTAATTCTTCCTACCTATGAGAACAGTGTATCTGTCCATGTGTGTCTTCTTCACTTTCTTTCTTTGATGCCTTGTGTTTTCCAAGTATAGGTCTTTCATCTTTTGGTTATATTTATTCCTAGGCATTTTATCATTTTTGATGTAGTTATAAATGAGATAATTTTCTTAATTTCTTTCTGATGGTTTGTCATTGACATCTAAAAATGTAACCAATTTTGGAATATTAATTTTGTATATTGCTACTTTATTGAATTTATTTATTAGTTCTAATAGCTTTTTGGTGAAATCTTTAGCGTTCTTTATATAAAGTGACTTTATATAAATGTCTCTGCAAAAATAACAGTTTTACTTCTTCCTTTACAATTTGGATGACTTTTATTTATTTATGTATTTATTTAGTCTGATTGTTGTGGCTAGTACGGATACAGTGTTGAAAAAAAAGTAGTTAAAGTCCACATCCTTGTCTTGTTTCTGGCTTTAAAGGAAAAGCTTCGGCTTTTCACCATTGAGTATGTGAGTTGTGTGTTTGTCATATATATATAGCCTTTATTATGTCTAGGTTTGTTCTCTCCATCCCCATTTTGTTGTGGCTTGGCTTTGAGATTGTATCTTACAGTGGTAATGATCATAATAGAAACTTGGACACATAAAGGGAACACTTTCAGTAGTCCTTCAGCTTTGTTGATCATTTATTTTGAAGCTGTACACAGGATCTCAAACCCTGACTGAAACACAGGACACTCTACCCATTATCAGTGTTCATTATGGTGCCCAGTTATGATGAGCAGCCTGGCACAAAAAAAATCTTGTCTTCTCTTTGGTTTAGCTGCATCCTGAATCAAACTTTTTCAATCAGTTCTTTTGTCGCTAACCTCAAGACACAGGCCATTGGCAACTGGAGTTCCTACTAAATATGAAGACGAAGTATAAAACTAATAGTTTTACTCCAAGTGGCCTGGTCTAAATGGATCATTGCAGGCTTTCTTACCTGTCCTGCTCCTGCCTAAGGTTACCCAGCAGATTTGCCAAAGTTACCTTAGACTCCCCATGTGGAAAAAAAAGATAACCTTAAGAATAATAAGCATAACTCTAAATTTTTTATTCCTGTCATTTAGATTTCTTTCCAAAGGCACAATTCTCCAAATTTCTCCCTTGGTCAGAGAAGATCTGTAAATCAAAAAGAAATTTAGTTTCCCCATCTGTGCCACACACAGCAGTTTGGCATTTGTGTATGTGTAAGGAAAGAATCACCAATCTGTTGTGCAGATTTTGTTATTGTTTTTAAAATGTGTGAAACTCCCAAATTTATGTTTTTACTGCTCCTGGTTGGTGGACTGGATTCCTTCAATCAAGGTTCCTGATGTCACAGTCTCTCTAGAACATTCCCTAAATGATTGTGATTTAACCCAGAGAGTGCTATTCTCCTTCAAATTCTCAGCATAAAAAAGAACAAAGAACACTTGTCTTCTAATCCATGGGCTCCCTTTCAATCATTCCTTGGGCTTATAGAAATCCCCAAAGAAGCCTACACTTAGCTCCAACTTCTTCACATGTGGGAACATTTTGGCTGAGGAATATATAAGGCTACACCATGAGTCTCTCAGCCCCTGTCTCAACACATGTGTTTGCACAAAGGTCTGTGTGAGGAAGGTAGATAATCCCTCCTGAACAGTAGTGACTAAGTAGGGAAAACAACACAGTCGAGGTTGAATTCAATTAACTGTGGCCAGATTGGCTGGCAGGTCTCAGGAACAGTGTCCACCAGCTTTCTCACCTATGACACATGTCTCAGAGATTCCAGGCTCAATACAACGGGTACCCCAGGCACCCACTGCACTTAGTCAGCAAATATCTATATATTTTTAGAGCTTAAAAAGGAAGTGGCACCAAATACTTCTCATGATAAAACGGTTGAAAAATAATTATTATTTGAGATCCACCTTTAGCCTCACTGGCCTATGTGGGAGGTAAAATTCTAAGATGGCCCCCTATGTTTCTGTCTCCTTGTGTCAGGCTCTTTATAATGTCCTTCCCTTGTGTGTCGGTATGGCTGGTACATCTGATGGGATGTCATCCCTGTAAAAGATGAAGAGATTTTCAAGATACAATTAAAATTCCAAATTAATTAGTCCTGAGTTAATCCAAAGGTAGACAATCCTGAGGATCTGACTTAATAAGGTGAGAGGTTTTAATGAGGGACTAGACCCTTCCTGAAGAGAGAGATGCTCTCTTGCATGTCTTAAAGAAGCAAACTTCTTGCTGGAAACTGCCTGTTGAGAGAGGGGGGCCTGTAGGAAATGATGGTCTTAGGCCTTCGACCACAAAGAGCCAAAAAGAAATAAAATTCTGAATTCTGACAACAACCTGAATGAGGTTGGGGAAAGACCTTACGCTCCAGATGAGAACACATTCAGTCAACACCTTGATTGCAGCCTTGCGAGACCCTGAGCAGAGAACCCAACTCAGTTATTCTCATGAGATAATAAATTGTGAGATAATAAATATTTACTATGTTAAGCAGTTAAATTTGTGGTAACTTGTTTCACAATAATAGGAAACTATACTGGTATACCTCTTTTTCTATTTTTGCGGACACATTTTCCTGAGGTCTCACCACTTTCTATGAGAAAGACCTGATTGAAATTTCACAATCCAGGTTGAAGGTTTAGAGCTTGGGAGGCTGTTGTGGATTTGAGCCATTTGCTTCTTGTTTCCATCTGATCAGTCCTGGACCTCACATCAGTTTCCCAGCTGCCTTGACTATTCCCATTATTTCCCCCTGACATTAGGGAGGAATCCTCCAGTGCTCTTGAAATTTGCCAGGGCATACCTCCTCTCTACATTGGTAAGCATAAAGATGATACTCAATGCACAGTGGAGAGGAAAAAAGGAGGTGAGAAATGATGCCTCCAACTCCCTTCATCTTCAGAAAAGAAAGACCTATAGATTATAATCCCAACATTTATAAGGCAGTGGGCACTAACTAGCCAATCTACAGTTACTTCTAGCTTATTTACTAAGAAAGAAATCTAAATCGAGATATCCTATTTCTTTCTGATTCTTGATGACCTTAGATTTTCTTCTTTCAATAAGAATTTATTGTGACAACAGGAGGAATCCTGGTGGACACACATAACCTCTTAAGCTTTCTAAAGCTGGCTAGATGAGCCTGGCCATTCATGAGCTCCTGCCAAAACTTATTTTGCTCTTTGCTGGTTTGTCTAATTTTAACTACCCTACCTTACAAAATTTCATGGCCTTATGGTCAAGTTGGAAGTCCTTTCATAATTTTTCTGCTTGGAGATCAAGATATTGGGGTGTGCTTCCTCAAATAATTTCTATACTGAAGATCTATCCTAGAATCAACAGTCTGTCTTGTCTAGGAGCTACCTTCTTTCAAATGTGTACTGATGTGTAATATGAGGTAGTATCTTCTATGCTTCCCAATGCTTGCCAGCATTTTAAGTTGCTGAGGCGTGCTATTCTGGTATCATTACCTGTATTAAACAGGGTTCTTCAAAGAAACATAACAAATAGGATATGTGTATGTGTGTGTTGTGTTGTGTGTGTGTGTGTGTGTGTGTGTGTTGTGTGTGTGTGTAATTCAGTCCAAGTCCCAAGGCCTGAGAACCAGGGGCTGCTAGTTTAAGTCCTAGATTCCAAACATCCTGAGAACCCAGAGTGTAGATGCCCAAGGGCAAGAGAAAATGGATGTTCCAGCTCAAGAAGAAAGGATTCTCTCTTCCTTTGTTTCTATATGTTCCATTCAGACACCACCGCCTACCCACAAGGCATTTGAAAATGCCCCACCCCCCTCCACATTGGAAAGGAGGGATCTCTTTTCTCAGTCTACTGAATCAAATGCTAATCTCTTCCAGAATGTCCTTACAGATGCACCTAGAAATAATGTTTTACCAACTATCTGGGCATCCCTTGGGCCAGTCAAGTTGACATATAAAACTGATCATCACTTTACTCTGGTGGGTTTAACCCAGAGTTCCCTTGGCACCCGCTTTACTTTGTCCCCCAAATCCTGAACTTCGAACATCATTGAGCATTACTTATTCTACTACTCTTCCTGAAGCCAGATGTATTGTTGGCTTGGATTCATCCACCAGTGCCACCCTATCGTCCCTGGTTTTTAATCTTTCTCTGGAAACAATCCACTATTTTTTAAAATTTCCACAAGAAATATATCGTTCTTCATGAGTTTTCCTCCTCAGTATTTCCTGTAGAAAATTAACTGGAACATTTTGAATAAACTCGCATAATAAAGCATTATTCCATTCTTAAAATTTACATTCCCCTGGCGGCTCTTCTGTGATTACATTTGTCCCCATATGATTCCTCTGGCAAGAAGAGAATATTGCTAATATCATAAATGCTCGCACTAGATCTTCTCTCCTTTTATGGCTCATTCTGCTAACTGAAAGTGACATGGGGCATACTACTAGCTCATTTCTGTAGTATACTTTTTTGGGATAATAGCTAATGGTACAACTATCCAAAATTTAATAATATTAAAACTCATCCTTCACAAATATAACTGTGCCATCCCATTCTGCTATATATAAAAGGGACATAGATTCCATCTAGAATCAGAAAGGGTGGGGGTGGGGGTGAAGGTGGAGGACAGTTGTATTCATAGCCAAAGGAGTCAAAAGGATGTTGCAATGTATTATTTACTGGTTCCATTGAGTTTGAATGAAAACTTTGAATGAAAATCCTGAATTCTCTACCCGCCTCATTTCTTTCCTATCTTTCTCTTCTCTGCTCCCAACCTCAAGAACCCAGTTGCATGTTACTATAATCCTGTATGCTCAAGTCACCGATTTCTTTTCTTTCCATTTGGCTGAGACAAACACGTATCTTTTCATCCTGTTCCTTCAACATAAAGAACTAATACTACAAATCTCTTTTGCCCATCATAGCATAACTTTAAAATGCAATGTATAATATATTAAACATTTCATAATACATTTCATAAATGACCTGTACCCATAGGGGTTAAGTATGGGAGGAATCAAAAAAGGTAAAATGGATAAAGCCATTGTTCTCCCCAAACTCCCCTCGTCCCATGTATACCTACATTAAAAAAAAAAAAAAAAAAAAAAAAAAAAAAACAAGGAAAGAAGTCTTCACAGAAAGGGTTGAACAGCAGAAATGGCAAACACAATATGGCACAAAGGATAGTCAGCCCAAGCCTGTTACCAATCCCAAGGTGCCTCAACACAGGACAGAGTTCCTGAGTAGCATCCACAGAGCATCTGCAGAACTGTCCACCCCAATGACACAGTACACCATAACTGTTAAAACACAGTTAAACAGAACCTCAAGTTTGAAAAGAGACTTAAAAAGTGGCTTTTGCCACAGGGAACATCTTTGAAACTTGTGAAGACAATTCCCAGATGGGTTGTCTGTAGATGCAATCTGGACCGGGGCTGTCTGTCACCTCCAGCTAGGAGACAATCTGGCAGCTCACAAAAGAGCATGGAGGAAAAAGGGAGATGCAGCTCTTATTAAGTGGCCAGCATTTCCATTTACTTCTTCACCTTTATTTGAAAAGTCTCCCTTGTTCTGTTTTGTTGTTATTGTATCGAGAAAATATAAATTCAGTCTAGAAAACATTGCCTCTGTTCAAATAGAGAACTGCCTGTGCCCCTTGCATTTTGTTTGAAATATAAAATGTATGCAAAATATTTTGGAAAAATACTAAATTCACTATGCAGTTAAAGAATAGCATACCATACATTACCAACAATTATTAGCATGTATCTTTTGAAAAATTTAATCCAAGCCAAAGCAATGTAGCAAAGCAATAGGAAAAAAAATGCCCAAAAAGATTATGAAAGGATGTTAGCACATACAGTTTACAGATTTAAACAAACAAACAAACAAACAAGAAAAACTGCACCCAGAGAGACTGATTTGCCAAGATTACACTGGTTGCAGAACCAGGGTTAGAATTTGTCATTTGCTTCTTTATTACCGCCACTTTCTACAATGTCATATATTTCTAATTGTTGGACATCGAACAGTCAAAGGATTAGTTGCTTTTCAACAGGTAGCTGTTGCGTTCTGCAGGCAGTATGAGAAAGACATTTGAAAAAACTGATTAGGAATCTAAAATATAAAATTCTGACTGTAAAATGGAACAGTCATAGACGTACTTGTCCTTTTTCAAATGCAGCAATTTTCAGATTAGTATAACCAATTTTGTCAAGCATCAACTTGAAATTAATCAAACTGCAGAAAAGGACACGAAAGTTTAGTGTGTGCTGGGCACTGGGCGTAAAGATCGAAAAGGCCCAGGCCTGCCCCCATTTCCCATATTTGCTGTCCTTCTCTTCATTTCCTTTCTGACCTCATCTCCTCCAGCTGCCTGACTCCTTGATCATTGGATACCATTGGCTAGAGCACTCCATGTAGGAGTCTTCAGGACCCTTACAGCTGCAGTTCTCTGCAGATTCATTCACTTCCTTTAGGTCTTCACTTCACCTGGCCACCTTATCTAAAATTGCAAACCATATGGCAAAACACACACACACACACACACACACACACACACACACACACACACACACAAAACTTTATCATCATTCATTCTTTAGTTTTTTTCTTGATAAATATTGCGCTTATTTTTTTTTTTTTTTTTTTTTTTAATCTGACTGTCCTGGAAGATGCTAGGTGTCAGCAAATTATAGGTCATGGGAAAAATCCAGCTCCCCACGTTTTTGAAAGTAAGTATTTTATTTAGTGCAGCCACACTCACTTGTTTTATATGTCTATGATTGCTTTCATGTGACCCCTGAAACCAAAAATATATATTATAAAGACATTTGTAGAAAAAGCTTGGCAACCTTTGTGAATGTAAGCTTTAGAAGAGCATAGATTTTGTTTATTTTATCCTTTTCTTTGTCATTGTAGTCACAGAGTCATGCCTAGCACATATTAGGTATTCAATAAGAATCTGTTGCCTGGTGAATAAATGAATGAATGAAATATATTTGGCTTTATATATTTTAAGGAACTCAGTAGAAGACAAGTTGAATTGGACTTTACATGACTAGGAATCTACAGCAGACATTTTAGAGGGTTTTATTGAAGTTCTTGTTTTTCAAATAAGAAAGGCATTTTGTTTATATCATTAATTCTAAGTAACAGTGGTTATTTCCTAGTGTTGACTTTAAATGAAATGTAAAACAACTGGTGGAGGTACTGTTATTATGCCAATTATATTGTTACAGAATCACACCTATTAGAGGGCCATTAAACAAACCCTTTGAGAGCAGTTCTGTAGGACTAAAATTGCCTTAAGGTGCCAATTGAAATCACCTGTGTGACCTTTCAGGCATGTTTGCATCTTGTTACCCACCAAGTGAGAGAACAGAGCTAAACCATTCTGAATGCAAGATTATAGCAGGTATTGGTCATTTGCGTCTAGCAAAAAATATAGGGTCTTCTCTGCCTTTACAGTTTTAGACAACAAAATTACCTTTTGCTTCCAATGAAAAGATAAGGTTAAGAGTATTTTGTTTGATCTCTGCTGACACTAGAGATTTCAGTAGTAAAACCAAAACCAATGCCTCTTTTCTCTTTAGAGGAATCGTTCACAGAGGAATTGGCCCAGAAGACCCTTCTTTTTATAGGAAAGGGTTGAGACTCTTTCAGGCAGAAGTGTTCTCCTCTTTTTATGTGACACCTCAATACTCCATTCAAAAAACATGGGTTTCTGGGTTAGGCTGATTGATGGCAAAAATGACAAAACCTTGAGAAGTCTGTTAGCTTGAGCTGAAAAATATGCTCAGCTAACTGCCTTAAACATTTAAAAATGTAACTCGCTAGCTATAGTAAAGGCTGTCGAGCTAAGATTTGGGATTAATTGTTCACTGTTCGACATGATTTGTGAATAATTGCAGAAACGTAGCAATTAAATTGTACTTTCTACAAAACAGGCAGCACATACCTCTTGCTTTAGAGAAACCCACATTTCTGCAGATTAGCAAACCTCTGTAATTTCTTTGGATGTATAGGTGACATCTCTCTTTGAGTCTTTAGGACCCTAGGACCTCTGAGATATGTGCTATGTCATAAACTTGAATGATGAAAAAGGAGCAGGGCTCCTTCAGCCTCTAATTGGAACCACTCAATGCAGCAAAGAAACTGAGCAACTCTTTATTATTCCATTTAATGGGTTTTTTACATCTACAAATCATTTATCAGTATCATCTGAAAACGAAAAATGATAAGCACAGGCATATTTGGCATAATATATCTGGTTTGTTACCCAATAGTTGGTGTGTAGGTACAAAAGTATTAGGGATGAAGTCATACCCTGGAGAGGATGCAAAAGGGAACTTATTTCTCAGTTCTGGCTGAATTCCCAGGTTTCGGCCAGTGTAGTCTACCGGAATCAGTGATAATGTTTTCTGTCATGGCTGTAAAATACTTTCAGAGAAACATAAAGGTTTTATGAGAAGAATAGTAAAAGAGATGACTTCTTCTATGCCTGGGGGTTAATATTTGTTCTTGTTGGCTCATCTGAGGGTAGCACGGGTTGAGACAGGGAAACGAAGGCACAGACCTTCAAGTTCCCCCTTGCTGCTGCTCAGTATAAACAGTAGCTTCTACATAGGTGCAATTGCTCAAAATTTAGAGGCCCCGACAAATCCCTAAGTCACTGGATTGCAGTGTTGGCACTTGCTGACTTTATATAAGTCATAGTTTCCGTACATTTTTGTCTTCCTACTCCCCATATTCTCTCTCTTTTTTTCATTATAGTGAGAGAATTCTTTGTTCAATTTCCAGGTTTCAAGCAGTATTTATTTAGAATAGCCTAATGTAATATGCCAGTGAAGTTTAGAGACTTTCCCCAAGAATGGGCATGTTAAGATGCTCATATACTGTCAAAAACTATTTTAAGGGCCCTGTTTCATCAAGTAAATGCAGTTAGTTAAATTGAATTTGGAGGATTTTCTCCTCTTTGTGATTGAACAGAGAATGATTATCATACCTGTGATACTCCTGACTTCCCTTTTGTACAAGCAGAGCAGTCGTTCTGGTCTTGAAGTTTATTAGAGCTTTAAGCTGTCAGGTTATTACTGTCAGTTTCAAGAAAAGAAAGAGTTACTGATGTAAAATTAATTTATTGAATGGAATTGTTTTGCCCTCAGGGAATAACATCACCATTTAATTTAATTTCCCCATCATATTGTCTCATTTGCAGAGGAAAAAATAACTTTCCTTTTTAACAGAATAAAGTGCATTATGCTGAATGGTATATTTCATCCTTACAGGTTTTACTTGTTCTAGATCATCAGTTGTCATAACAACATGATATATTGTGCAGTAATACTTGATTTCTAAATTTGGGGAAATAGCACTGATTTAGATATTTATTTATAAGAAAATATTACGAGGATTAATAACATTTATAAAAGTTTTTCTCTGGTTACATTTTTCAATATCAGTTTTACTATGGACTATCCTACACAAAAAATATTTTTAAAATATATTTAAATATTTATATATTTTTAAAGGCTTTGCAGTCACAAATGTTCGTGTCACTAGTGGCATTCTCAATGTGTTTGTTCAAAAATGTAACAATGTTCTACTGGGTTTCAGAACACAGGTGTTGGCCTAGCAGGTGGGATCAGAAGGACATAGGTACAAACACCAAGAAGCCAAGCATTTAATTCACTTTTCAGAGAGAAACCTGAAGAAGTACAGAAGGCAAATGTGGGGTCTTGAAGAAAACTACTTTCTTGATGCCTGAACCACTAAGACTCCTTTTGAGTCCTGTTCTCAGAGGATGTTGTTTGCAGACAGCAGTTGAGTACAAAGCACTGTCATGTATATATAGATGTACTGTCATGTATATATGATCCAGAAAAATCAATGAATGAATGAATGAATAAATGCAATTACAATAGGAAATCCTCAAGGACTTACTTCTGCCCTTTGTATATTCTATTTAAACAGCATAGTCTCAAAATTCCATCTCTTTCTTCTCAAAATGAGCCATAAAGGAAATTCAATATTTGTTTGACAAATATTTTTTGAGCAATTATTTTGTGAAATGCATAATATTTATCTCTACAGGTTATAAAAAGATTCAGAGGGCACAATTTCTAACCTCATAAAGTTTACAATCACATAAGGAAGACAATACAGTTACACCAAGAACGCTGATACGGAATAGAACCTAGGAACAGAGCAGATGTCCAGGCCATGTATGCACAGGTACAGCTGTATTAGTTGTTAAAATATTCTGTTTTTTCTAGACAGGTTGGTAAATAAATGCTTTCTCAAAAGTGCTTACTGCCATCTCAGCCACCCAGCCCTTCTTCAAGGACTTTTATTTTTTCAACTCTTCCTCTGGCAACTAAAGTGTTAAAAATCATATCAAGGGGCCATGAAGGCCCCTGCCTCACTGAAGGAACCCATTCTGATGATGAGAATCCAAACCGGTACCAGTTTTTAAATATTCTGAATATCACCTCTGGTAAAAAGTACTATTAGAGATGTAAAAGTTTGGAGGATATAAACTGCCATTGTTGTTATTTGAGAACAGCCACAGCTACATATCAGCAATTTCATATGGTTCAATCTATGTAAGTCTGGTTTTATAGTCATTTAGAGGAGAGTAATTGCATCTTGTTATGTTGAGAAGGCATCTTGATCCTAACTTGGTGGCCCCTAAATCAGCATGCATCAAATCACCTGAAGCACTTAAGACACTGCTTGCCGAGGGGCTGGACTGAGGCCTGAGAATTCCCATTTCTGAAAAAGTTCCCAGATGTTACTGCTGCTGGTCCTGGAATCACCAAGATCACAGCTGCTTTATATTCTTCCTAGGAGACAGTGTTTTTATTGTATAGATATTATAAACCAATAAAGAGAAGATGAGTCTCTCAGTTAAAAAAAAAAAGTGAAGATACTAAATGAAAATCATAAAGATAAATACAAGTGGACAATTAATATAAAAAGTCAAAATCAACTAATATCAAAGACAGGTAAATTAAAGAACAAGTACCGCCTTTGATTATTCAATAGCCAAGATGGGAAAATATTAATAATTCTCAATATTAAGGAAGTTAGAGAGAAGTGGATTCTCTCACACGCTGCTAGTGGAATTATAAATTGCTAAAACCTTTCTGAAGGGTAATTTGGCAGCATGTGTCAAAAATTTCTGTAATACTATGCTCTTTGCACAAATAGTTCTACCTCTAGAAATTAATGCTAAGTATCTCATCAGAGCTGTACACTAAGATTTATATATGAATGTTCATCAGAGCATTATTTATAACAAAAATTAGGAGTAACCAACCTAAATATTTGACACATAAGAGCTGTGGGATGAAATATTATAAACCATTAAAAAAAATTTCTTATTTATAATAAAACTTACCAAATGCTTATCAGTTGAGGAATGATTAAATATAATTGTGATTTATCCATAAGACAGAATTTCAGACAAGCATCTAAAAAAACATACTGTTGAAGATCAATGAGTTCCTCTGCACAAATATCTTCTAGAAGATAGTGGGTTCCTGAGAGCATCAGTCACTATTTCTAGCCACAAGCCTAGAGACATAGAGCCTTTGAACTTACATAAGAGATTTGCGTAATATAGTCTGCATATTTCTCTCTGAGGTCACTAGGGAAAGGAGTAGCCAATGAACATTAAGTGGAGTTTAGCTGGAGCAAAATGGGAAGTATGGAAGGCAATAACAAGGTGCTTCGAAGTAATTCTTTGATGCCCAGCATCCCTTCCTTTAGTGAACTGCTCCCTCCTTCCCCTGAAACAATAATTCTCCTGACACTGGCAATCTCAGGATCTTCCCTCTGATAAATGCAGAGATAGGCACTTGGCCCAAACATGGACAGACTCTTCTCTCCCAGGACACAACATTGTTGCAACTGGGCCATTTGACAGAATGGCCTGAAGGGGCTCTCCGGAGCTGCTACTACTGGATTCTCCATAATTGCTCTTGTTCTGTATCTGAGTCCTGGTTATTGAACTTTTCCTTTAGATCGGGAAGTTACCCAACCTCCTTCCAATAAAATCTTGTTTTTAAATATTCGTAAACATTTCTATTGCTTACAATTATGCTACTTCTTGTGTAGCTGAAACTCAAAAGCTGCACAGGGAAGAAAGAGTGTTATTAGAGGAGGCTCTGGTAAAATCCGGTCGAATTTTCACCTGCATCTGTTAAAGCATCGCAGAGCATGCCTGTTACAAATGCTCTCTGTTCGCTTGAAATATTACTATCAGTACCATAGCCCTTCAGCTAGCAAAGTCTTACTCGTCTTTAAGATCTTAGTTAAGTATCATTTCCTTGAGAAATCTTCTGTGTTCATAGAGACAAAGCTAGGTCAGGTCCCCAAAACTTCTTGAAAGCATTAATAATTATTATAATTAAATTATTCACTTTGTAATTAAGTATTTAATATTTGTCCACCCTTCCCTACTGCCTTTCTTACATTACATATTGATGCCATGTCCATTAGTATATATTTAGTTTCTAGCAGAAAGCCTTATATCTGATAGTCAAATATCTGTTGAAGGAACAAATGAGCTGATGAAATAACATGTGAAAACCCTTGAAAAAATAAATAAGAAGGTGAAAACACGAGGTACAGTAGAGTTCCACATTTCATAATGAGCACATTTGTGTTACTTTGTCTCCCAATATCACCACATATACTGTAGACCACTGTGAGTCATCGAATGTCAGCAAATTTAATCACCTTCCATTCTGGTGCAGGATTTGGAAGATAATAGTTTCAAAAGTGCAGCCTGATAGTGGCAGTGTCTCTAAGGGTAATTAGTAGAGTCTTGGTATAGCTTTAGCCCTCCAACCCTGAAGATACTTCAAATAATGCAAGGTCATATTTAAAACAGTATATTCCTAAACAAATGCAGACTTAAAACAAGTATCTCTCTCTGCAACTAGATTTTTACCCCTAACCCTTCTTGTATAGAAACGCTGGAGATGGCACCCTTGTTGAGGCTGAATTTAATTTCTCCCCTACAGTGGATCAGAAGGAGACAGGTGATTAGTGCCATGAAAGATAGTGATCAACCCAAAAAGACAATGGAAAATTTGTGTTCATACTGGAGAGTAAGGAGAAAGAGAACTGGGAATTATTACCTAAATTGAAGAGAATTAAATTAACATATCCTGTGTAGGATCAAAAAATATTTCACAAAAGAAACAAAATTATTAAAGATGTATTTTTCACAATGGTCATATTCTCCATTTCAGTTATGCCACTAGGAAGGTAGTAACAATATTTGTCTATGCAGCAAAGATATAATTTTACAATTATTCTCATGATAAAAACAGCTTAATTCTCTTCCAACTGTCTTTTGAGGCCTCTGTTTACAAGCTCTGAGAGGGGAGCTTGAAATAATATGAAAGTTGTGGGTGAGAAAAAATAAGCACAAGCATTCCTTTGAAATGTTCTTAATAAATTTTTAAATTAATTTCCAGGCTGATAGGTCTCAGAAATCAATTTAAACTATTTAACACACCATGCAAGAATGAAATTATTAAGAAAAAAAAGAGGCAAACTGAAAAATTTTGAAGGCTATGTGCAGACAGCAGGAAGGAATACTGCCGGCTTATAATGGGATTAGGAGAGTTTTTTCTCTGGGAAAAGTGCTCACTGAAGAGTACTAAAGGGTCCAATTAAAAGCACCATTATACTCTTATGAACAGTTGAGATTTCAAAAACTCACCCTAAAGTAAGTAAGAGTTCTAACCATCTCATACTAAATGATCCTAACATGGTTGAGAGCCCCCCCCCTTTTTTTTAAACATATCTTTAGTCTTATTTTTAAGAGGTTTACACCATAGGAGCTAGACTATATCTCCTGCCATTTAAATCTGCCTATTCCAAGATTCTCACATACACGCAAATAAACACCAATTTCGTTTTTTCCCTTAACTCTTTCATTAAAAAGAAAAATATCCTTGTTATAGTATAGCTTTGATCTCTTGGATTGAGCACAGTAGACACATGGAGGAAATCTGTAGATTTTTCAGGTAATGGATGAAGTCTTGACATGTTTTATGCAAATGTAAACCAATATCAAGTATTCTTGTTGATTGTACACCTAGATCATAGAGCAGAAACTCTTCCACACCCAACATTTGTGTTTCTAGTTGTAATGCTGGGTGAAAAGTGTAAATTTAACAAATATTTGGATTATTTGATGGGTGAGGAGTCCCTCCCCCCAGTCTTGTTCTTCTTCATATAATAACTATTCCTTGGGTCTGATCCTTGCATTGGGGAATCAAAAGCAAACTATTACTGCTAGTCTAGGTATCTTTTTAATTCAATTCAATTATACCTTGCAACTATTTATTGAGCCTTTTCCTATGCTAAACTAGGTTAGTGTATGTTAAATAAGACCCAGGAACCTTCCTATATGTTTTTTTAAAAACTACTCATCCACTCTTCATTTTGTGGTATAAAAGTGAAGCATTCATCTAATTGAGCATTCAGATCTCTCTCTCTCTCTCTCATTTACATATATGTGGAATATACATTTTATTCCATATACATTTTTCTATCTTTCTAAATATCAATTAAATATCTAATCCAAGTATCTTTCTATCCATCTATTTATTTAAGAATTATATGAAGAATCTTTAGAGGAAAATTATGAAAATAAATGTTACCTATAGTGTCTTACCCAGCTACACACAGTTACACACTCATTCACTCACACCCATGCAACCCTATACACATTTTTTTTTTCTTATTTGAAGCAGCCACCACAGCTGCCAGTGCCTCAGGGACTTTAAACATCAATCAGTTTCACAGTTGGAGGCAGAGTGATCTACAGCAATAAAGCTTAAAGTGCTTCCTTTTCTGATATAATTTGATTCTTCCATTAGAGTACAGATTCTTTTTTTTTTTTTTTTTTTTTTTTTTTTTTTTTTTTTTTTGTAAGTAAAGCAAATGTTCTCTGTCCATGCCAGGGCAAATAAGTAGTTACCTTAAAGAGGAAGACAGTATGAGTCACCAGTTAGAATGCTGGGTGGAGAAAATCTATCCAATACTCCTTACTTCTGCTCTGCTGAGTTTCTCACCTTTGTTTCTAGGATTTGCTTCTCTTACTTCCTTGAGAAACAGCCGCCACCCCTTTCCAGCTGTTGGCAGTGATACCATTATACTTGCGATTGTTCTTATACTGGCTCTACTAAAGTTTCTCTTTTCTTTTGCTCTTTTTTGTTTGATCATTGCTCTTAGAAATTGTTGAGTTTATATCTTTATTCAGGGAGCCTAACTATTTGATAGTTTGATTGGAAGAATCTACAAAGCCATTTATACTAAAATTCATGAAATCTGAAAATATTAAAGCTAAAAAGGTCCTTAGTAATTTCTAGCCCAACAATACACCTCTATTCCACCCCTTTTTGTGAGGAATGTTATGCTCAGAAAGTTTAAATCATCATCAGCTCAAGGACAAATAGGTAGTTATTTATCAAATCTGAATTTGAACCCACATTCTTTAAGTTCCTAATACTAAGAATTGAATTATGTGGCCCCCCCACAAAAAAAGAAAAAGAAAAAAGAAAAAGAAAAAAAGAAAAAGAAACCTTAACCCTCAATACGACTGTATGTAGAGATAGGGCCTATAAGGAGGTCATTGTTTCAATGAGGTAGTAATGGTGGGATTCTAATCTGATAGGATCCACGCTTTATACAAAGAGGAATAGACACTGGAGTTCTCTCTCTCTCCATGTCAGGACACAGAGAGAATGTGGCTATCTGCAAGCCAGGAACAGAGTTCTCACCAGGAATCAAACCCTGCTGGAACCTTGATTTTATACTTTGTAAATTTCAGAACTATGAAAAAATAACTGTTTTATTGTTTAAGCCACCAAGTCTATGGCATTTTGTTATGGCAGCCCAAGATAGGACATGTGTCTTTCTAATATTTTTCTTAATTGTATGACTGAATTCTAAGTTCAAATCTTTTATAAGAGACCTGTTCTACCATTGCACACTGAGTTGAATGTGAAAGGGTCCCTGATAAACTATGTTTAGCAGCTGAGCAAACCATTAGTGATTGTGCCTGCTGCCTGTGTTCAAGCTATACTGGACAAAAAAGAGAAAACCTTAGACTCCACCTGATTTGATTTTATTGTTAGAATTTTTTATAGCTTTAATCTTGCACAAATATAGCTAATTTTCATTTATTTTTTATTCCATAAATGTCTGCTCCTTGGTTTAGGTCTTCCAAATTGGTGTGGTACCTACCACTGGCTTTGTTTCTTTCCCTCTTGTCCTCCTTCTCCATCTTCTCTCTTCTTTTTATCCTAGAGTGCTGCATTTTGTCAAAACTCCATATCTATTATAGAATTTTATTAGTTATTCTCTATATAAGACTCACAAGGAAATCCTTCTTGAATAAATGCCTCTATAGCTCTCTGAGACAAAGCTAAAAGGAGAAAAGAAAGAGAGCTATAGGGAAGGAGAGAGAGAGAGAGAGAGAGAGAGAGAGAGAGAGAGAGAGAGAGAGAGAGAGAGGAGGGAGGAGGAGAGGGAGAGAGAGAGAGAGAGAGAGAGAGAGAGAGAGAGAGAGAGAGAGATTGTGTTGCCACTTGAGACAAAGTGAAAAATAAGTTTTTCCCAAACTGCTTTGCAATAGCTCTGAGGAGAAACAATTCTTCTCACATTTGAAATAAAATTTTGTGAGATCTACTTAACTACCAACTCATATTTATTGTTAATAAAACTTTCAATAACTAAGAAATTTTAAGAAAAAATGAAATATATCATACTCAATCTTTCTAAAATTTTGCTTTACATGTCATTTTTCTGTTCTAACTCCTTTCATTGACTTTCTCTCCCTGAAGAAAGAAGTAAAACTTGTAAGGCTGGTCCCTGAGGCTCTTCATGATTGAGCCCCTTCCTATTCTCTCAGTCCTGATGCTCATGAGTCCCTAACATGATCCCTGTCCCAAACGAACTGGTTGATCCTTTGTTTCTCAACATCACAATGTGCATTTCTGTCATTTTGTCATTCCTTCCTAACTGAAATGTCTTTTTTTCTCTGCTACTCAAATAAGTTCCACCTTCTCTTCATTAAGTCTGATATCTCATCTACCTTCCCCAAATATTCCCACTAATAATGGTGTCTCTTTCTGTCTCCTTCCTTGTTACTCTTATCACTTTAAGTCCGGAGTAGTCATTTGTTACTTATAGGCTAATTTGTCATTGTATTTATTTTCCAAATATGTATGCCTGGCTCCTTAAGGGCTATTTCTTTTGAACACTCTACCCCAGCACCTAATGCAATGCCGTGAACATATCAGATGCTCTTTCGATGTGTTAATGGTGATAACAAAGTGGTTCTGTAACTACTCTTCCTACCACCACTCACTGCCCTAATGTGTATGTAGCAATTATCATTAAGCAAGTGCTGTGCCAAACGCCTTACATCAGTTCCTTCATTTACTCTTTCCACCACGCTCTGAGGTAGGTGCTCTTTGCTGTTTCACAAATCTAAAAAATGAGTCTTGAGACGCTATATAGAGTGATTATATCATGACTAAATTATGGAGAAAGGGACTAACACAGGTCTATGCCTTCTCTGTGTCAGATACTTTATAGACATTACATCATTTAATTTTCACAACAATCCTATGACACAGTTTCATCTGACAGATGAGAAAATCCAACTCCAAGAGGTTAAGTAGCTTGGCCAAGGTCAGGCAAAGTTTCAGACACCAGGTTTCCTCCTTTTTATGGATAATTGTCTTCATTAGCTGCTTTGGAGATGGGGGGGGGCGGATATTGTATTACAATGTAATATGGCTTTACCACACTTTTATATCTTCCCTTCAAATAAGAATTGTCAAATACAGATTGAAGAAGTAGTTTATGGGTATTTAAGAAGAGATAATCTACTTTACCCAATTAATGGATATCATTGGAACACAATTTGTATGTTGGACAAATAAACTTCCTGTACTATAGGATTCTTTCATGAGAATTGATTTTAAGTTGTCACTATGAGAAGAACTTGATTCAAATAGTTGTTTCAAGGTATTGCCCAGAGCCTCTATGCACAGAGGTCTTGGCAGAGAGCACATCTGGAGTCTGCCAAGCAGAGGGATGGGGCTCTTCAGAGGAATACTACATTTTAAAGGGAAGATTGTTTTTTTTCCCTCTTCAGAGCATTTTCATATCTTGGCACTAAAGAGGGGGAAAAAAGGTATGTCTTTTCTTTGAAATACTGGCTTTTTCTGAAAAGACCACCCTCTCCCCAAGCCTTGGAAACTTCAAACAGTCTGACCGAGAAGTCAGACCTCCTCTGGTTGAAGAAGCTGTTATCTTGAAAGCTGCTACAGGCTATAAGCTCTTAGAGGGTCCTGGAGCTCAGAGTCTGTTTGTATTCATTTTTAATAAGCTAAATGAAACTGGAAGAGAATTCTAGCATATGTATAAATGCATACATATGCGTATACCTATATATGCATGCAGTCTTGACTTTTAACATTGTAAATATATAAAATTTAGTTAAATATGCACCTTATGAAATAAAGCTTTTTTTAAAAAAGAAACAAAATCAAATTCAAATGTAAATTTTATTCAAAAAATTGTGATTAGGCTTTTTTACTAAATATATTCTTGCAGAAAATTTCCTGTGAAATTTTAATTGGATTTCATACTTTTTGTCTTATTTTCATGCACCTCACATTTCACTACTCTGTAAGAATTTGACACAATTTCCATGTGTTTCTCTTACCTGATATTACAGTTTAAATACATTTTAAAAGCATGAATTAAAGGGCAAAATCTAAGCCATTGACTAGGTGAATATTAATTTTAATGCAATGTCTCTATTTTTGTCACATTCTATCCGGTGGATACGTTTCTGTGTCTCCTTGGTCCAGCTAATTGTTGTTTTTGCTTTCTACAGAGAAGTCCAACTTTATACATATATGTATATTATCTCCACATATGTACCGTGCTATCCTCTAAATGCATCCAGAGAGGAAATACAATGGCTAAAGTATTGAATTACAGTCCAATGTGTTTGTTTCCCACAGTTCCCATATGAATTCCAAAATATTGAATAGTAGCATAATGTATTTCGGGATTACATCTGACACAATTTTGACCCACTTCACACCCCTTCTATCCAATTTCTACTTCAGATATGGCTGTGGCAACTAATGTCACCAGAAACACTTGGCCTCAGTAGCCTCTCTTTACTTTTTGACCCAAATCTTCTTTAATGACTTTTAAGATGCCCATGTGAACCAACCAAGCCATTCTGATACAAACACAAAGGAATACAAGGAGTCAATTCCACATGGGATGACCCTTGACCAATGACAAATGTGACACGATGAATAAATATAGCCTTCTTCCATCTGTCAGATGAACAAATCAGTGTTATACCTTATACACTTCAGAGCATCCCCAATAAAACAGAGCCCCGTTGCCTCAGCAGTGACTAGATTAATAACATGCCCATGGATTAACTTTTCCTCCTTCTAAGTGTCATATTACACCAGTGCTTCTTAGCTATGGGTAATTTTGCTCTGCCTCCCATCTTCTCTCGAAGATATTTGTCAATGTCAGGTTTTGGTTGTCACAACTCAGGAGTAGAGGCTATTGGCATCTAGTGGGTAGAGGCCAAGGATGATGCTAAAATTTATACAATATATACAACAACCTCTACAACAAAGAACTATCTGGCCCCTAATAAAAGTCTCTGCTTTTTAGAAAAATGCAGACTAAGACAGAGGTTACCGGATTCTATTTATATCATCAATATTACTGCAAAGTATTTTGATTTAAAATATGTGTGTGCATGTGCGTGTTTGCACATGCACATATGTGTTCATGTATTAACTATGAGCTGAACTTGCCTTCTTAGACTTGTCAAGAAAAATTTCACTTGCCCTTTTAATGTGATGTAAACACATTTTGGAGGAAGAGCTAAAGTAAAATTTAATGACACTAGGAAAAAGAAGGCTGAAAATCAGCAATTTCAGTTCAACCTGAATGAACTTCACAGTAACTGAGTCTGGGCAGGTGATGAAACCAAAGTTTACACAAACCTTACCATGAATCAAGGCTCTTCCTTTTATAAATGGTAACTCCAATTTTTGAGGGAAATGGTAATGGAGTTTTTTTTTCCTTGCTAACTGTGAGTTCTTTGGAGACAGGTTCTTGTTTCATCTTTGAATTTCTCAGTTTTCAGTTTATCTCTGCCCAGCAAATGTTCAATTGGTTATTAAGTTTGTGGCAGAACAAAGTTTATGCCCCAGGGCCCCAATTTTTATTTTTTTTCTACTATTCAATTACAGTTGACATAAAATGTTATATTAGTTTCAGGTGTACAACACAGTGATTAGGCATTTATATAACTTACAAAGTGATCTCCCTGATAAATCTAGTACCCATCTAACACCATACATAGTTATTACAATATTATTGACTATATTCCCCATGCTGTTCTCTACATCTCCATGACTATTTTGTAACTACCAACTTGACCTCTTAATCCTCTCCCCACTTACTCCACCCATGTCCCCTGTCCCTGGATTCTTACACACTGTTATTTCCAAGGAATGTGGATAGCCTGGCATATTTAGCCTAAGAATGACCAATTAGACAGGCCAATCATCGTGCAACCATTTTAAAGGAGCATTCCTTTGTCATCCCTAAGGATGAATTTCCTATTTTTCTGTCATTTTAAGGTGTTGAGAAGGTTTATTTCAATCACCTTTTCTGTTTAAATATTATCATTAGGTCAGTCTTATTTTCCACACCTTAAAAAAAGCATCTATAAACCTATTAAGTTTGTTTTTACTTCTCAGGAGGCAAGACAACAAAACAACTTCTGGTAAGGGATTTGGTTCATTTCACAGATAGGTTAAATCTTTGAAACCTTTAAACCCCTCTGAATCTACAAAATTGACCAAATAAGGAAAAAAAAAAAAAGCCTGCCAAAGACATTCTGATCTTTCAATTATACTCTGAACAGGAAGCTTTTTACCTTGTCAATCAATTACATCTTAAAAGTTCAGTGAAGGAGGGGGAACAGGGGAGGTAGACAGAGTAAAGTGGGTCAAATATGTGGTGATAGAAAGAAATCTAAAAGTTCAGTGAAATTAAGCAGAGAGATACCTAATTGCATTTTTTAAAATTTGAGTTGAAATTTGAAAGAGTTTATAGCTTAACTATACCAAGTTCCTCATTTCAGGAATCAAATCATTTCACTTCTCAATGAGCAGACCTAGAAGAGCCTTCATTGATCATGAACAGGTAGTGTTGCTTCCTCTGAGGAAGAATTTTCTATATAGAGCAGAGATATTACTGCCTTATACCTCTGCTTGTGGCTTCTAAAAAGCCAATCATAGCATTACTGTCAGGCCTAGCACTCAGGTGGAAGAGAACAACAATTGAGCAAATTATAATTTCACATACTTAAAATTCACCTTCTTAAAGAAGGGAGATGGTATGTAACCTTGAATGAACTTCTGACTCAGCTCTGCTCCATGCTCTATTGCCTTGAACCTCTTGGCCTTCTTTTTTACCAAGGAAGGAAAATGATAGAGTAGTCATTCTCCTAAAATATTAAGAGGTTTGAAGAATCAATATTTCCAAAGCATTCATCCTGAAGAGGAAAAAAAAAAGTCTTGGATATGTAATAGTCTTATTAATTCACCTTATTTTTAATGGATCATTAAAAATGATCCCAGAGCAACCTACCTGTTGTGGATTATTGCTTCAAGCTTTCTCTATGCTCCACACCCTGAACCTGAAACTTTGTTGAGAATGACTGTGAATCTACAGTTTTCAGGTTCGTTAATCATATTCCCTGCCTCATATGTTTTCTGATGTGCTATGATGCTGAATGAGATTCCCATATTTATGCAAAATATTAGCAGAACTTTTTTTTGAAGATGTGCTTTATTAATCTTAATAAATCATAGTTTGTCGGGTCTTTTCTGACTGCTTCTCAAGTAAAATGGGGCTTGACTGTGCAGTAACAGTGTTTATGTCATGCTTGAATTGTTTAAGGTGAGGCTTTGAGTAGTTTTATTGCTTTTGTTTATATAGGTAAACCCAATCTGTGCATTTGAAATGATTGATGAACTGCAGCTCCACTTGGAGTGTTTGTCATCACTCATGTGCTGAAGTGACATTTCTTTATGTATTTTGGCATAAACATATGCAACTACTGGCAAAGCATTTGACCCTAGAGTCTGACTATTTGTCATTCTAATCTTTTTTTTTTTTTTTTTACCCAAAGTCAGGCAAGTTACTGTATATTCTATCTTCACACACATTGCTAATTATTCAACAGACAGTAAAATAGTCTTGTGTCTGGAACTGTATAAATTGCTGAATGTGCAATCTTCTTTTTTGCACCCAGGCATCAGGTACTATACAGAAAAATAAATAAAGTTGAGGTGCTTATAAATGTCAAGGAAGACAGCCATACTGAACTACAAAAGCTTTTCAGGCAATTTTTCAGCTTCTATTGACGAAAAAAAAGAAGAAGAAGAAAATGCCATGAGCATGGAATTTAACAAATCAAATGTAGGCAAAGATTAAGCAAAATTCATTAAACATGACTAACTCAGAATATAATTTTCCTGTAGTGGGTCTTCATTGAAAAGCAAGTAACCAATAAGTCATATCATGTGGACAGAGATAAATGAAAGGCTTCCTAACCTCCAGGCTCAGAGTTCAAACTCTACGTTGTGTTGTTTGAAAACTTGTGATTATTTATTGGTAAAAATGTCAGAAAAATAATTAAAGTGTGAAGTAATTTTCTGAGGAAAGCAATCACACCTTATTTAGAGAACTTGGCTATGGTTGCATTCCTCTAATTTCTGAATGAGCACCAACAAAGGGGAGGAGAGAGAATAGGGGGCAGTGAACCAATTTTAAAATACTTTAATAAGAGAAAACAAAATAAGTGACATCGTTATTACCTGTTTCATGAAGTATAGGGAAGAGGCAAATAGTTAAAAATTCAAAGGAAAATAAGAGCTAAAAATTCTAAAAGTATACAAGACATAGTTCTTAGGATAGACATTATATTAATGAGAAGTAAGATAGCTTTTCTCTTTTTATGATACAAAAGTATTTTACTTACCAATAATCAATTTTAAGCTAAGTATTAAACTCTGGGTAGTGACAAGAAGACACTGGGCTGGGCTAAGAGATTTTGAGTCCTGCTCTATAGTTGGCACCACTCAATACCATAATATTTGAGGGGAAGCTTCTATCCACTCTTCGGTAATCAAGATGACACACTGGTCTCCTTATAAAATGAGTGTTCTTAGTTCAATTATGAGAACAAGCCTTGCAATAAAGTGAGAAAAGGTTAAAGAATAATATAAAAGGATAGTAGCTATCAAATTAGTAACAAAAATGAGCATTGGAGTCACCACAAATCCTCACAAGTATAAAAGGTACTATTTTTATGTTAATATGATTTGAACATTACAGTTCAGGCAAGTAGTATAGGAATTCTTTTTTTTTTACTTAATTTCTTTTTGTTTCCAGATTGGCTTTTTGTTTTATTAATGGTAGTATACTATATTATTATTCAAAGTACTTGCTGTTCTCCCCTGGGTTGGATTTTACTTCCCCACAACTTCAGATTTAGTCATGCAACTGACAGTGGTCCTCCCAACAAAAGGTTACACAGGAGGAGAGGTCAAGTGATTTTCTTTGGCCATTCTGTATTTCTACCACACTCTTGCTTCTCTCCTGCAAATTTGGCAATATTTCAATAAAGGGACACTCCATCTACCTGGGACCCAGAACAAGAAGAGGAGCAGAGCCACAACTGGCTTGCAACAGACATGGAACAGGAACGTGAAAGAGTCCTTTGTGGCATGTTGCTAAGATATGAGTGTTGTTTATTATCTCAAGATATAACATAGCCTATGTTGATTGTTATCCTAAGTATTTGGTAGTTTTTTGTAAATTAAAAAAATTTATGGAAATGTTTGTCAGAGATTTTGATGTTTCTTTCTCTGATTAAATCTGGTTCATTCAGTAATCATTAAATATTTAACCTCTGCTAGGTGGTGTGGAGAAATACCAAAAAAGCATACACCATAACCTGGCCTTCAAGGCCCTTATATTTTAATTGTTATTTACAGTCTTTATTGAAGGAAATAGTTCTCTCACTCTTGAGACATAGGCACCAAAATGATTCACATATTTACACATATATATCAACTACATTATAAATCTGATTTCTAGAAGCCATTAAGGACACTCTAACTACTTCATGTTTCCACCTCAACATACTCATTACATGGATGTAGGTTCAGAGACAGCTGACACTCATGCAGACTGGTTATTGCTAAATTCCATGTTGAGCATTTCCACATTCTACCCCATGCCTGGTGAAGTAGATGTTACAGTTAGATGTTGCAAATCAGCTCATGACTGAGGGCTCATGACTTAGAAGCAGTGAGTAAGAAATCCACTCTAGATCTGCTGGCTTTAAAACAGATCTATTTCCTCTATATTCACGTTTGACAGTGATGGTGCACTGACAACTGTGATACCCTGGGGTCTGTAAGGACTGAGCTACATTCTTTGTTCAGTGACTCTGAAGCTATGTCCTCTTGACCCTCTCTAGCATTTTGTTAATTCATAATCATCGCATTTGGACAATGCATTATAATGAATTTCTTCATGGCTTATTCTGATGGACATGGGAGCACAGGGAAAACCTGGAAAGCTTTTTATTCTCCATTTCTTTCTTCCTACCAGGAATGAGATCCAATGCCAATGAGCAATAACACCTGAGGACTGTCAAGCACAAGGAGCCATGTTTCCATTTCCTGTTAAAATCCCACTGCTTATGCATCAATATCTTCTTGACTGGGTATTGTTTTTTTTAAAAAAACCTCAGGTTTATAGCTTGTACTAATTTGCATGTTTGCACTGAAATAATAAGGACAATAATTAGAAACCAGAACATTATGAATCAAAGGATTCACCTCAATATAACTAATACATTCAGGGGTAACCAGGAATAGCATAGACCAAAGAACACTGTTATATATACACTCCCTGTAATCATAACCTGAAAGCAGACATGGACTTCTGTTCAGTATCAGACAAAGCATTAGAATATCCTTTGCATATTGGGCTCACATCATAGAGGTTACACAGTAAGAATATGATATGTAGTATAGAATCGAATCTAAAATCCCATAAAAAGAAAAAAACGATGACTAAGTTTCACCACTTTGTAATTATAACTTGGGAATCAAACTCAAATAATAAAGTCTCATGTCAAAAAGACTGCAACAAGCCATCTTTTTAAAGATGACCAAGTTCCTTCAGCCCTTCTCTTATTTCTGTAATGTTTTATGCTTTCTATTTTATTAATTTTAAATTTTAATCATACTATCTGTATTACTGCACCTTTTTCTGTGTGCCTATAATGTATAACTTATTGCACAAGACAATCTAACACTCAGATTATTACTGAAAATTAATAGTGATGTTTATATGAGTGCACATATACAAGTAGGTACAACTCTGAATGCAACTTAGGCTACCGAGATTTATTTGCTAAGTATATGTAAGATTAAAACAATTTTAGAAGGAGGGAGAAGGGGTGAAGTATATGGGGTAAGGGATCAAGAATGTGGCAACAGAAAAATCTATGGGCAGTGAATGTACAGTGCAATATATATATGACACTGTTGAATCATAAAAAAGAAATCCTAGTACTTGAATAAACATATTTATTAATTCCACAAAAATATGTTGAGTGCCTACCTTATGCCAGGCCCGCTTTTAGGAGTTGTGGATAGAGTAGTGAATAAAACATAGTCTATTTTATAAGCTTACATTCTAATGAGGAAAATGAACAATAATAAATGTGAACAAAAGATATTTAAAATTTTTGCAAAATATAAATACTGTGATCAGGGGAAGCCTAAGAGGGCATACTTTTGAACAGAAAGTTGTAATTGAGGTAAAAATGACAACTATAAAGTCTATTGATGGTTTGGCTAATGGTTCCTTCTTATCTAAGGTTTAACTGTTCTTTCTCTCTTACTTCTACCTTTTGCCTTTCTTACCTTTATTGTCCCTATTATATTGTTATATTTTAAATGCTAACGTTTATTTTCTTGGGTTTTCAATACTAACAAAATTATTCAGATAATGATAGCTTCTCTTCAAAGATTAGAAATACCTTATACCCTCATTCATATTGTGAATTCTCTTCAGATAACCTCCCAGAAGTAATAAAGTTTTTGTCAGCAGATAGTTACTTTAAAATATTTTTCCTTGAATTAAGAGGTTTCATTCTTCCACATAGAGATGATTTATCAGCCAGCTTTTCCTCTAAATTACTAAGCCAATTCAAGGGAGATGAAAGAATGTATTCTTTAAAGTAAACAGAGAGAAGAAAATCAGAAAGAAATTGACAGCCTGGTGAGACAAAAAGGTATATTCATTAAAGAAAACCTTTTTAAGAAAAACTTGTGACATTACTTCTTTGAAAAGCTACTTCTCTGTCACAGTTGTGTGGTTACACATACAGCTAAAGCTACCTGCAGTGACACACTTTTAGGGCAGACCACTCTCTATAGTCACAGTACACAAAGTCACCCTTTAAGTCCACATTTCTTTTCATCCTAAAGCTGGAGCAGAAAAGAGGTGGGGGAAATTCAATGCAAAGGGTAGGGAGGCGGTGAGCATCTGCCCTGGCTTTGCGCTCTCTGACTGATGAGCTTGGACACATTACTTGACACAGTGACTTGATTTCTTCAAGTGTAAATGGAGATAATAATGCTTACCTCATGGGGTGTTTATGAGGATTACCTAAAATAATGTACATAAAGCACACACCATGGGGCATGGCATGTGGTCAGCACTAAGTAATTATGAGGTCTAATTATTAGTGTGGCCCCATTTTTCCTTTCCTCTTTATTCATTCTATGTGCATATCGAAGTACAGACAAAAGACGTACTTGAAAGAGATGAAAAATTGGACATAACTAACAGGCACCATTCAGTAATCATCTGTTATCCTCAGAACTTTGAAATAAATTCTAAGCTCCAGTTATCATTGAGGTCTGGGCCTTGCCAGTGGCAGTAGTTTTATAAATGCTCATCAATAAAATGAAAGAACACTCTCCAGGATAGGGGTGCACCATGCCAGATTGGTTTACCCATCTGAATATACATTATATTGAGCGTAGCAGTAGGTGCTAATAAAACCATCATAGTTGAGATACCACCAAAGAAAGCCTTCCTAAAGATAATAATGCACAAATGTTGCAGTTTTTGAGGGTCAAGAGAGGGAGACAAGGGTGCAGCTGGGGTCTAGCAGCCTTCACAGAGACTAATTTCTAGGAGGGATTTGCCCTCTGCTTTTTGAAAGGAGTTCATACTGGTAATTTTCCTATTTTTATTTTGGTTTTCTAAAATATATAGAAAAAACAAAGAATTAAATAAAATTTTTCTGTTTATTTGTAAAATTTTATTGTCAATATCTCTCACAGAGATGTAAAATCTGTGAAGGCAGTGCCTGTGTTGGCATATCCCCAGAGCCTATAATCGTGTCATTAACCTAGTACGACAGTCCTTGAAGAGTTGTAATTTTGGATGAAAATATATGTATGTGTATATATATAAATGAATGGATGAATGAATAAACAAATAAAATGATTTCTAAATGAGAAAATGTCCTTTTTTTTTTTTAAACCCTCTTTCATATCTAAGACTGTTCCTGGAACCCAGTGAACATTTAATATGTGAATACATTTAAGATCTTGAACCTCAGATGTAGACTTGACTGAAAATGGTCCTGTTTTCTCTAGGAAAATTCAACCAAGGATGTAGCTTCAAGAAAACATAAAAAGAGCCATGGAACCCAGAGAGACGTCACAGTCCAGTTGCCTTCACACTCAGCATACATGCTTTGGGATATCCTTTACGAGGAGTGTTGGCTTAACTCCCACTCAACTCACAAGACTCTCCTCTACAGTTCTGTACAGATGAGTACAATGGATGAAGAGAAGCTCATCGTGTTTAGAGCCAGGTCATTAAATGTCTGGAAATCTGTAAGTATTAGAATTTTCCTCCTTCTATGGGGTCAAAACCTGCATCCTAATTAGTAACCACTGCTCTTTGTTATTCCCACAGGAGCAACAGAATCAACTTTATTATCTCTTAAAAATGGAGCACAAGATTCTTATCTTTCTGTTTTTTTTTTCTCTACTCCAATCCTTAGGTATCCTTTATTCAGAGAAAATATTTTTGATGATTCATGTTCTACATAAATAGAATATATAATGTATGTGGCCATTTGTAATACCATAGAAAAGAACAAGGGAGGAAAATATAAACACTGTCATATTTCATATCTATTACGTCAGTTGAATCCTTACCATTGCCCTATGAAAAGTTCTTTATTAGATTATTTTAAAGATTAGGAAACTGAGGCAAAGGGAAGTTAAATATTGTGAAAACTAATCTGGAATTTGAAACCAGAAATAGCTGACTTGGAAAATGTGTGTTTTGTGCTGTCCAGATACAATGTGGTATCTCTCTGCAGACTTTGGATCAAAGTAATTCATTTTCTCCGAATGAAAGTAACCTTTTATTCCTCAGTGGTAAGAAGCTTATTTCAAAATTACCAGCCCTAGTGGCTTGTGGCTTAGGAATTTAAAGTTTTAAAAAGGGTAAAGTATCACTAACATGAGCAGGGGTAGTTGAGAGGTGATAGAAACATATTCAGAACAAGGCAAGAATTGCTGGCAAACTCTCTTAATTGGATTCCAACAGTTTTATAAGAACCTGGGAAACACAGACATTCAGACAGATAAGTCCACTCCCATGAACAATAAATAAGGACAAAATATGAGATAGCTTCCCGTGTCCTTAGCAGACTGAGCCTTAAGTCTAAGAATTCAACATTAATAAAGCAGGTACTTGCAAGCATTTCATGATCTATTTATTTATAATGTATAAACATACATACTTTTAAAAATAATTTAAATGTTTTCATATGAAAAATATAGATATAAGAAAACCATTAGAATAAAGATAAATGCATCAGACTCAGGTAATGCAGGAGAGCATATAATGATAACAGAAATGATGAGTAACAAGCTCTGTGTGTACCATTGAGATCTGAGCTCCCTGGCAGCCAAGACAGAATTACAGAACTTTAAGAAGCAACCATTGATGTGATGTTTGAATGTAGAACAAAGGCTGTTATCATAGACCTTTTTCTTATCTTTTGATTCATGTGAGAGAAATTGCTACAGTGTCTTAAAAATAGGTCATCTGGGCTAAGCTAGAAGGTGCCAACTGAACCCTTGAGAATCTTTTACAAAGGTTGATACTCAGACAGTAACTGTCCGTGAGTAATACTTTTGTAAATGACCTGATATGAATTTATTATTCAGTGAATTAATCAACAAGTATTTATTGAACCTCAGCTAAGTGCCAGGCACATTTTCTCTTTTAAGGCACACAGTTGATATAAAGAGTGCTTGATTATCTCCCAAATGGCAAGTATAAATCAGGGCTTTTCAAAGTATTTTCATTAGAGAATCTCTTCTGAAATATATGCTGCACATGCACATATGAGAAACCCAGTAGTGATAGAGCAGATTAGAAGGCAGAGGGTCTTGCTCTCCTGGATTCTAATGATATTTTTGAACCCATGTCATGGAAGTCAATAAACAGGAATGATTCAAAATTGAGGCTCTGAAATCAAAGGATTTAAACACAAATCTTGAGTCTCTCTTTTAACTAAGTGTGTGCCTTTGACCGTTAAACAAAACATCTCCAGAACTCACTTCTTGTTAGGTAAAATAGGGAAGATAATTCAGGAGGCTGTTGTAAGGATTAAATATAATGAGCGATGCTTGACACAAAGTGCTCATTACATGTTGGGTAGCATTGTGGTACAGATGAAGAAATCCAGGAAGGAAGAATGATTGCTTAAAGTCACACAGCTAGCAAATGGCAGAATTTGGATTCACAGCATAATGCAAAATCCTGTATTCTTCACCAGTAGACAGTGAAAGACAAGGTCATGAAAAATTTGAGCCAGATCTTGAAGTCTCTGGAATAATAGGCTAAAAAAACCCCTGAACTTAACAATAAGGAGATTGAAGATTTGGGGAATCATATCACTGAAATGACCAAAATGTTGTAGAATGACTGATTTTCTGGAAATGTAGAGAATTATTGAAAGGAAAGTTAACAGGGTTTAACAGTTATTTAGATCTATATTGTAACTTTTAATTAATGAAAATGGAAAAAGCTTGCTGCTATAACTCAAAAAAAAAAAAAAAAGGCCCAGTCATTGAAAGGTTAATTTTAATGGACCAGTACCAGCAAGAAAGAAATAGTCCTTAATATCAACCATTCTCAAGGATGGGACCATCTCTGGAGACTGAAGAGCAGGGGCTGACATGGATGCTCAGGCTGGCCTGGACAACATAGTATAGAGTGTAGGAGACCTTTGGGCCACAGAGCCATCTATTTCTTAACCTTCTTGGGTCTCACTTCTTTGGTCTATAAAATAAGGATAATAAAAGTATCTACCTCAGAAGGTTGCTGTGAGTTTTCAATAGTTAAAGTGCTTAGAACAGTGACTACTGCATGATATGTGCTTGATAAATCTCCGCTCGTATTGCTACTAAAATTAGATTTATGAGTTGAGAAAGTTACTTAAGCTCTTTGAACTTCAGTTTCTGTCTTTGTAAAAACAGAGACTACATTGTAAAAAATTACTCCCAGTTCTGTTGAAAATTTTCCCCCCCAAAATTTTATGGTCAAAATGATGTTTATACTTCATGTGTATATTTGATGTATAGCTTTTCTCTGAAAAAAAATATTGAAACTATTGAATGTCATAATTAAGTGGCATCATAGTGTCAAGGAAATAGTGGAATGCTTATCTTGCATGGTCCTTGAGCGGTTAAAGATATGCCCAAGGCCTAGCAAACAGGAAATTGTAGCTTCTCTTTTTTTGTTTCTTTAGTCATTTTTGGTTCCAGAACCTCATCCTTCTATTTCATTGTTACATGGGCACTTACATACATCTTAATTTATCTTTCTTTGAAATCAAGTACTCATTTCTTATGTCTGTCCCTTAGAATTAGACTAAGATATACTCTTCCCCATTCACCTTATGATTTTTTTCATACATTCTGAGAATCTGTACCTGGACACTTCATGAAAGACTCTAGCAGCACAGAGTTTAAAATTCAGGGTTTCTGAATAAGATAGAGCATCAACATTTTTCTATGCAAGTTGGTAATGATGAGATCAACCTTAAAGACTGTTTGAAAACTAAGTAATATACTAAATACTTAACACGGTACCTGCATATAGTAAGCCCTCAATAAATGGTAGCACTTATTGTTTTTATAACAATAATCACAAGTTCTCTACTTTCTATGACCAACAAAATTATGAGCATAAAAATTCCTGTGTAAAATATACACTTCACAAAAACTCAAAGATTATTTTATATATGCTTTAAATAATCTTTAAAAATTATTAATTTCAGTGCCTTAATTGTCATATTCTAAGGTCAGGGATACATATGTCTCGAAATACAGAATTTAAAAATATGAAGAACTCATTTTAATAAAATAAAAATAAAATATACTCAAAAAGGGAAATGAGTATCATACACTCTATCTGGATGATGAAACTTACTGCCAGATGTCAGGTCCAGTATACTTTCTGCGACACAACTGCATGAAATATGGGAAAAACATAAAATGACTAAGAAAAATTTCATTCAATGGTAAGTATATTTCTGAAATGGAGATTCATGCCTACAGTACACAACAAGTCCTTAGCACGATAAACTAAAACTAGAATTTCCTAGTTCCTGTAGGAATCCAGGAAGATTGCACGTTAAGTGTGAAATTTATTCTGATTATATAACTGAAATGTGAAAGAAGGTCACAGAACTGAGTGATGCCATGAGTGACCACTCCTGGAGAGAGAAGGGAGGGTAAAATTGCTGCCCATCCCATTCCGATCCATTTAATATTTCACAGAATTCCCTTTTGCTCTATCTCTCAGGATCTAGGTATTAAGATGATGATCAGGCTAAATAGGAAAACTAATAGAACTTCACTAGGTAAAGATATTTTGGGGAATTAATAACTAAAAGTAATAATAGTAGTCAACATTATTAAATGTTTACTATGAGGAAGCCCTGTGCTTATTAAACACTTCTTGTGTATAATTGGTCAGGGAGCCTGCCTTGTTCATCCTTATGTTCCCAGCATATAGCACTCACTTAGTATAAAAAAGGCATTCCATTAACATTTTTCCAATGAAAATACAATTTTATCTACATAAAAATGATATTAAAGACTGTCATGTTTTCTTAGTATTTCTGAAATAACTCCATACTTATAATTACTGTTTACCATCCTCCAACCATTCTTTTTCATGCTTAGGTAGTAAGAGTTCACTTTAGAAAATTGTTTTCCTCAAACAATTATAAGCAAACAAATAAATCACTTCATTTTGAAATGTTACTCAATTCAAATTCTTTTATATTGAAGTTCTTTTTATATTTTAATTTTAAAAATAACTTCCTCTGGAAATGAATATATTCCTAAAATGTTATCTGTATATAGGCCATTAGAACATCTACCTTTTCCTTAACTTTAATTATTGTTAGATTTTCTGGGGGTCATTTTCATCTCTTTTGTAAATTTAAGTAGAGCATTATATTTTCTTTCCCTTTCATCTCTTGTAGCTTCCTAGATCCCTACAGTTTTTCAAAAATAACTGTAAATGATGCAGTTAGCATGCTTGCCAGTTTCTTTTATCCCACAGATAGAAGGTGTATCATCTGGACCTGCTGATTCGTAGATATGCCGATTTTCCAAGGACTCACTTAGCTTGCTTTTGTAGATAGCTATTTTTACAAGATCTTCATTACTTCCTGATTGCCCAATATTTTTCTTCCTTTATTCTTTTCAAAGACCAATTTATAAGATAAGTTCAAGGCCTCAGACATGTTAAAGTTATCATTAATTTCAAGATGCTCCACATTTATGAGTCCATTGGTCACGGCACTGATTGTGTCCCTACTGTGTTCAGAGCACTATACTAACCAAAGCTAAGAACAGCTTGAGGCTTTTCTCCCTGAGAGCCTCTTCTTATTACAATTTCTTTGTTACTTTTGTCTCATGTTATCTTTTGCTGTAGTTTCTTACTCATACATCATGTTGGTTTGGGTTTATTATCTTCTTGACTTACAATACAGATTACATGCTCCTCTTAACAATTCTTAACAGTATTATCAGAAAGTAAACTCCGTGTTTACACATTTAGGCTCCACTTTATTTATGGAAGTTTTGAATTTACTTTGTGTCACATGCTCACTTATTATTGTTAATATTTTCCAAAAATCTGACTCACTGATATTTATTAACTTATTCAACTAACATAGATGTTTTGAATAGGATAGCTTACAAGCAATGGATTTGATAGGTAGATTTGGTGTTATTATTATCCTAGGTGCACCATGATGGTATTTATCTAATTAATAATATAGCTGACTCAATTTCTGTTAATGGATGATTTGGAAATATAACTATTAATAGACTAACAGTTTGTAGGAATTTTAACTCACATTGTGACATTTGAGAATCACAGCTAACCACAGACACTTGCATTCAGACACACACTGTACATTACTCTTTTACATAATAAAATGTAAGCAACAGGCAACTGTCCATCTTGAGAGGAGTACTAATGGCTCCATTTACAAGGCAAATGGCTGCTTTTGATTAGTGCTCGAGTTTCTGTGACACGTTTCTGACTTTACTTTGAAATATTTGGAGGTATAAACAAGAGTAAGACATTTTGTTCATTGTTTTTTGTTAAAATCTCAAGTGCTTTATTTTTTATGCCCACTAATTTAATTATCTCTTTATAACATTCTATCATTAGGCAAAACATATTTGATTCCTCAAATATTGGAGAAGCACTGAATATAACTAGATAAATGGTTCTTAATCTTAAACCAAATGCAGTTGTTTAATAAAATCCTATTTTAATGTACAGTTTATATCTGGTGGCCAATTCAGGTGCCCAGACTCTGGTAGGATGCACTGGTGGGCTCATCCTTGGCATGGCTTCCCACTTGGCAGCACAGCACAGCCTAATGTCATGCAAAGAGGCTTCAGACTCACACCTCTAGGGTTTAGGTCCCAAAGCTTTTGCTCCTTATTCTTTGAAACTGGACATTACCTTATTTTTCTGAGTTTCACTTTCTACATATGTAAAATGAAAAATGTACATACTTATCATTGTTTGAGATTCCATACAGTACACACACACACACACACACACACACACACACACACACACAGAGCTTAGCATGAAATTGGGTACCAATTTAATTTATCCATAAATTTTATTCTAAAAAATGAAAATGGAAATAAAATTACTCCTGGAAAGTCAAGCCTATATAAAATGAACTGTGTACACATTACCAACATAAACATATTTACAGTACATTTATAATCAGTATTTTAATATGGTGCTTTTACTTATATCTTGCTAAATTATAAAATGTTTCTTTACTATTCCCTCTTTCTTGACTTTCTTTTTCTCTAAGTGTAGGAACATGAGAATGATGTTGAAGACATGTTAAAGGTCTAATTAATACAATATGGAAAACAAGAAAAAGAAAAAGAAAAATGTTTCTCAATACTTTTTGCACTTATTTTTCAGTCTAAAGGCCAAGTGGTCAGTCTGTGTATTGGCATGTGCATTTATTATTCCCACTAATTAATAAGGACTTAAGACAAGTGCAAATAGAACTTATGTTCTGAGGTTAGACTCTTTTGTTTTTAAATTCTTGTTTTCCGTGTTTTCCTTCTGTTCTAATCTGTGTTGGTCTGGCTCAGTACCCAGTCCCTGAACATACCACACTCCTGCGTCTTTTCAGAATCTTGTTTCCTCTCCCAGGAAGGCCCTCTGGAACTAAGTCTCCTAGATCCCTGCTATTTATTTGTCCACTCTTATTTTAACTCCTTTAATAAGTCTGGCCTGAAGTCCTCCAGTCCACTTAGAAATTCTTTTTCCTTTGTTTCTGCAGATTTTCTAGTACAGCACTCTAGGATCCTCAGGTACAGAGGAGCATTTTTCTTTTCTTATGACACCAGCATGGTGCCTGCCACAGTAGTTTCTCAATTAATATCCACTGATGAATTAATAGATGTGTCTTTCGTTATAACAATGCTGATGTGATAAATGCTAAGTAATAATTGCTACTAGTTATAGAACTTATAATAAACGGAAACTCTACAAAGCAATTTCTATTCACTATTTCATTTCATCTTTAACACAACTCTATACAATTGACATTATTATTCTTATTTTACAGATGAGATACTAAAACTCAGAGAGGTTAAATCATTTCCCCAAAGTCACATGGCCAGTAAGTGGTAGAGCAGAAGAACAAACCCAAGTTGGCCTGGGCCCAAAGTCCTAGCTCTTAATTACAAAGTATTATAGAGGATTCTCAGTCTTCCTGCCTCTACTTCTCTATGCAGCTTCCTAAAGAAAAGCCTTGTGTCCCAACCACACAGACTTCAATTATGGTAGTTCTGTGGCTTGGCTTAATTCTTTTTATTACTATTGAGTTATATTGCTGCAAGACTATAGATTCTATAGATAATGCTACTCTCTCAAATGGCTTACTTTGAGTGTAAACATGTTTAACTACACCTCTCTGGAGCTTTAGTTTGAAATGAGAATTTGTTCCAGGTTTAGTATTCCTTGGAAAAGTTTCTCCCATTACTCAATGACATTCTTCCATGTTTGCCCACTAAATGCCTCCAATGCAGAAGTGTCTGCCCTAAAGTTAAGCACAGATTTTTTGTTTGCTTCACTGTCTCAAATTTACCTTAAGTGTATTTTAACATTATAGTTTATTGCATAAACTTGTATCTGTAGCCATAAAAGGTTAAAGTAATTGTATTAACTCCCACCTTACTGAACGTTTACTGTATGATGAGCACTATATGAAATGTTCTACATGCATTATCTAATTTAAACTTCATGACTACTCTATAAAGTGATATTAGTGCTGAACTCATCCTACATAGGAGAAAAATGAGGTAACTGGCCCAAGGTTACAAAGTCAACAAGTGAAAGATGCAGAATTCTATCAATGTGCTGTCTGTTGCTAGAATTTGAACTCTTAATCCCTGCAATATTACCTCAGACTAGTACTTCACAAAATAACTATGCTGAAAGTAAAAACAGTAGCGGTTGCTAATATAAGGATTAGCAGAATTTCTCAACAGTCATATTTTTGGTGGCAAGTTTTAGTCAAGAGCTCTGAATAGGAATGTAAAATCATAGACTTCCTTATCTATAAAAAACTTAGAAATAAGTCAAAGTTCTATTTACCAACTTTCTTATTTTCAATGGTTCTTTTCATTATATATTATCATTACTATACTAACTTGGAGTAATTGTAGCTAAAAGCAAATAAAGCATATAGCTTTGAGCTCCCGATCTACACACAAGAACACAAATAATTCTGTTAGCAATGGGATAATGTTGATAAGTGCTTATATTCCATTTCTGCACTGGAAGAGACAGTCTTAGCAGAAATGTCTGGGGGACTCCAGAAAAGTATGATTAATCTAATTCATTTTTTTTTCAAACAGAATGTTTCCTATTTTAAAAGATTCCAAAATAAATCCCCCACTGTCCAATATCAAGTGCAATTATTTATGTATTGATTTTAAATAAATGAAGCCAAGAGCTATAAGTGTAAGGTTTTGAGCTACTGGGTGGGCCCATCATTCAGAGGCCTTCTGTTGAAAAGGTCAGGGAAAGCTCTTTTGCATGTTTTAAAGGTGGTCTCAGCTTTATCTGCATATTCTTTAGACACCTGAGTATGCAAGGGCATAGCATTGAGTGAAACTCTTTGTTTTTATTCTTATCCACCTTATTTACAAATGCAATCCCTTTTTATTTCAGTTTACAATTATACTACATAGACAGGAGATTTATAGAATATTTCTAGAGTGCTAAAATGAACCACTTTACATAAAGATATACTGACAGTGAACCAAATAAAAGTAACACAACAAATGTATGTCTGAAAATATCAACTTTTGTTATTCTTTAAAAATGGTATGGTCAATGTGGCTTAATGTTGAATTAAGTGCTATATCTTGATGTTAAAATAAATGGGCTGAAGAACACATTGCTTTTCAGTGTCGCTATCTGTGAGGTACAATAGATTGCTTTCCTGGAGGAATTCCTGTGGGAATCTCACTTGTTTATAAATATGCTTTCTTTACAAATATTAAGTGTTCATTAATCTTTTATGTTTTTCAAATTTTTGTTAAAATTAGCACTTGAGAAAAGTGCTTTAAGAAATGTGATATTATGCATGGAGTTATTTCTTTTATCATGATAAAAAGATGATAGATAACGATGATGATTAGATAGATAGACAGACAGACAGACTCATCTTTCTATTTGATATCTTTTCCAATAATTCTCTTTATCTAATCAATAGCTTACTAAAGAAGTAGAAGGATATTATGCAGGATTTTTAATTGGTCAATTTTGACTTCTAAAAATCTTCTATACTTTTATAATTCTCTCTTTTCAATTCTCAAGGTTACATCTGCAATTTGGCACATTATTGAGGTAATTCAAAATACTATATAGACATCTTAGTATTTTCTATTCTTCACTGATAGCTTTATTGTCCTTTCTTCTGATTTGCTATAACAGAGCTCACTTACAAGCATTCTGCGTGCGTCTGGCTTCATTTCTGTTTTGCAGCGGCAGCTGCTTGCCTCTTAAGCATTCCTCCCACTTCGATTTTGTACATTGTCGTGCTGGTTGCGAGATCACCTTACAAATAAATGAAAAACTTCAGTGTTAGTTCTGAAACAGCAAAAATAAATCAATCAACACAAGTCAGTTGAATTATAAAGAGGTTTATACTTTTAAATCTTCAGTAGCCAGCCAATGAATCTTTTGTCAGTTCTGTGCTTTTTCTCTGAAAGTCTGGACTTGGTATCCTGATCCTTCCTATTTCTTTCAGGAACTAGGAGAGTTGGAGAAATTACTTGGATCATCAACTGGGATAGCGGGAAGGAGGAATGTGGGTACACAACTGCAAAGCAGGATGCTCTTCTGTGTGTGTGTGTGTGTGTGTGTGTGTGTGTGTGTGTGTGTGTGTTAAAATAATTAGATCACTGTCCGACTATGATGATGGCAGATGTGGAGACATCAGTACGATGAGGCAAAGGACCTCATGTGATAAAAACAACATTTTAATCAGGGTCAGGAGAATTTGAATGTATAGCTTTTCTTTTCATCCAAATCTTTCCTGGGATCCACAAAAATCTCTTGTAAACTGCTGGAAGAGGAAATAAGTGCAACTAATTTGAATACTTATATCCTGATGTCAAGCATTTATATTACCCAGAAATTTCACTCTTATGCATATCTCAGATTCTTCATAGAAGCACTATCACAATAGCAAGACATTAATAAAATGCCCTTTAAATGCTGAGAAAAATAAGTAAATTGTGGTATATTCACACAAAATATTACACTGTAGTCACAACAAATGAAATACACTGACAAGCATCAGCCTAGGTGAATTTTAGAATAAATTATTGAATGGAAAAAGGAATTCCAAAGGTAGCACACTACCCTTTAAAAAACGAAACTAAAAGTATACACTTATATGGTACAAATATAAATGCAATAAAAACTACAAAACATGAAATGTTGAAAGGAATGAATTTGAGATTCAAAAGAATGAATAAGAGATTCAAAATACTGCATTTGAGATTCAGGTGGGAAAAACATGGGGATAAGATGAGGAACCATATGATTGGAAGTGTTTCAGTTTTACTATAGCTGTGCAAAACGATGACCCCCAAAATTAAGTATAGTGAAAATCATGTGTCATGCTTATGGTTTCTATGGATCACAGATGGGGACATGGCAGCTTGGCTTCAAGGGCAGGCATCTCCATAGAGAACCACTGGAAGCTGTAGAGTTGTTATGACTTGACTTTAGAGGTTAGGTAGCATTGCCACATTTTAGCATTCAAGCCAGTCACAAAGTCCCAACCAGGGTCAAGTTTCAAGAGGGAAGTAGACTCTTTTTTAACATTTTCATGCCAACACAAGGTTTTGGAGAGCCTAGGGGACAAGAAATAGTGCTCTGCTCAATTTTGAAAAATATATTCTGCCACAGTCCACCCTCTAACCACAAAATTTACATCCTTGCCACATATAAAATACACTTGCCACCTTCTCATGACCCTCTCAAAGTTTCAGCCCGTTCATTACATCATGGGGTGCAGGCTCAAGGATAAAAATGTTATCCCTAGGTAAGGTGTAGTGTAAATGAGGCAGAAAGATGGTGTTATTGAGAAAACACAAACAGGGACTCCAAAGATTAGGAACAAAATATTACTATAGTATATTCATGTCTGAAGGACATATATGAGGCCTACATGAAAACCCAGGAAAGAGCAGGGACAGAACTAAGGGTCACAGGCAAATGGTAAAGTGGGCCAAGGGAAGAAACAATGAAGTCAAAGGGAAGAAAGAAAGGTGAGAGGGATGGCTCGTAGACTCAAGCACAGTGTTTGGAGGAAAAGATGACTCCAACTGGGTCTGGCCAAGGGAAACCTAAGAAAACAGACTTGGTGTGACTACAGCAGCAGCATTCAGAGACAGGTCAGAGATCAGGGCCTGTCTGCTTTGGAACAGAATAGTTCTCACTGAGGGTGTGGAGTGGGACCGAGGAGCTGGGACCCCACTGCAGCTGTCCAGTTTCATGATGGGCTTCAATCATTTCAAGGAGTCTCAGGGAGAGCCAATCTCAAGTCCAGCAAGTCTTGCCTAACATTTCTTGACCCTATAGCACTTGCCCTCATGGGGTCCCATTGCTGGCCAGTATAGCACATGTCACACTGTATTGAGTTGCTTATTTACTGTGTGAAACTGAAACTGAAAAAACTAATACATGCATCTTGTTTATTGTCATATCTCAGACTTTACCTACTGCGAGACACTAAAGCTTAGTAAGTATAACTTAATCATATAAGTTAACTGAGTGAAAGCTGTAAATCTACAGTACAATTAAACTAGGTTTAGGGAGTACTGGAATGTGGTAAGCATAGTACAAAAGTGCAGGTATGGGTTTGGTAGGATCTCATGTTGATTGAGTGAAAGCTGGAAAAATAGACTTAAGCTTCTGCAAGTGGTGCTCATAGTTGGTGGAGGAGAGACAGAGAGAAAGAGAGAGGGAGGGAGGAGGAAGTATGTGTATATGAATGCATGTGTGAAATGTGAAGAGATTTGCTTTTGGGGGAGTGGGAAGCATGAGCCCAGTGTGTATCAAATGTAGCAAACACAGTAAGATTGATTTCAAGTTCTATGTGTATTTGGTCAAGATTTGCTCAGGTATAGGATAACATACATGATCCCATCAGTTGAGAAACTTACAGCCAAGATCTGAGGAAGCCAAGAACTTACTGTTCCAAACACAGCAACTGTCTACCTTAGGTTTCCTCTTTAGGTGTAATTAAGGAAATTGATCTTATATATTTAGATGTTCACAGAGGAGATTACCAAGAAAACATGAGAGAGGACTCTAAAAATCAGCAACAAAACCTTATCGTAATTTCTTATTTTCTGAGGTTTGTCTAAGAGGTCTACCTATACATTCAATATCACTAATATGTCATGGATAACCTAATTTTATAAGCCTGGTAAATGTTATGCAATCAAACTTATTACCAGAAATACTAAGAAGATAAGAGTCTTTGTTACCAATCCAGAAAAGTGGTATTGCTCACTGTCAGCATATGATGTATACAAATTATCTGGCATGCTATGGAAGTTACTAAATTATCATGGATTGATTTGCCCATAATTGGCCGGGACATTGAGAGATATATCATGAATGACCATTTTCAGGTGTTTTATTATTTATTTTTGCTGTACAAAAAGACCATTCAGTATTAAAATATCAGGAAAGAAAGAAGGAACTTATATCCTTCCTTTGAACTATTAATGTGACATTGGAAAAATTTGATGAAAGAAACATGCAAATTACACCTTTTCCCAGAGGAGCCTGACTGACTGTGGATATCTGGGAAATACAGCCCTGATTATTCTTCCCCATAACACAAAAATTCTCTTGACACCATCTGTCTGTCCTCACCTACCAAACATATCTGCTCCATTCTGAGAAAATGTCTCTCGGCAACTTTCTTCTCATAAAACAAAGTTATGAAAATAAACTAGCATTATTCATGAACATTTCACCAGTCTGAAACAACATGTGCAAAATAAAAATAAAATTTGGAAAACCACATCTCAGGGAAAGCACAAATTCAAACCATGAAGAAAAAAAAGAGAAATAAAAAAAAAGGCAGCCAGTCACATAATAATTCTACAAGTTTCTTCAGTTGTAGCTAGACAGGCTCACTTGCCTCTCAAGCCTGAGGTTGAGAGGATATAACCTTTTTTGCATTACATGAAATAGCTTCTCCTCAAAAAAAAAAAAAAAAATCCTCACTTGCTACATAGCCCTCGTGGTTATCCTTGAAGCACAATAGGAAGGCAGTCAAGACACTCAGAAGAATACATTTGAGTGAACTGAATGACTTTAAACGAAATCAGAAAATGACCTCCAGAGCAGTAATCTTCATAGGGATATTTGTATTATAATATTGCAGGAAATTTTGCTGCTTATCAAAGCTGGAAAGTAAAGCACTGACTGGGGTTGAGCTTCCTATCTCCTGAGGAAAGTCTTTCACCACATTTACTTAGTTTTTCATTAATCCTGACTTGAGGCAAGTTTCCTATCTCGTGATTAATATTTTCTTGCTCCTAACAGCATATGTGATGCTTTTAAAAGAGTAGAAATGATCAAGTCCTGTCTTTAAGAAGCTTACACTCTAGTCCAGGGACTTTCAAGTTCTTTCTTATCCACTCTGAGAAATATATTTTATATCACAATTGAGCAGATCTACCCCCCCACACACACACACACCCACATCCACCCACACACACACACACACACAGAATATTTGTATTATTTTTCTGGATTGAAAAACAAAGGGTTTTAAATGAAATTTCACTGAAAGTATTAGAGTTAAGAAAAATTTCTTCCCCAATGTTCTCTTTATTGATTATTTACCAGGTAAGGAAATATATAAATTAGGGAGCAGATTGTATCTGAATATCACAAATAGGTATACATGCAAGCATGTTAAACAATTTTAGAAGCAAAATTAGATAACTAATTAGGTTGAAAATTAAGTTTCCTGATTAACTAACTCCAGTCCCACCCAAGATTTTGTGAGGCTCTCTAGAACCTTAGTGATTTCTAATTTGCTGAGCAACACAAGTCTGGAAATTTTATTTAAATAATTACAAAATAATAATCTTTGAAAATTGAAAGGAACAAATCTTGGGTGTAAGTTTCTCAACTGATGGGATCATGTATGTTATTTATTGAATATTTGCTATGTGATTGACACTGTTGGGAAATTCACATATATTATTCTGTTTAGATTTCATAACAAGATAGTCATTGTCCACTTCAAAGGTAGGAAAACAAAGACTCAGAGAAGTGAAGTGACTTGCTCAAGGTCAAAAATACCATAGTAGTAGAGAAAAAAATCTAAACCCAAGACTGTCTGGCTCTGAGGCACATCTGCATTGTGCCTGTCCCTAACAGCCTGTGAGCATCAGAGCAGCAGATGGTCATCATGCACATGCATACATCAAGTTGCATCTCTAAAATAGGTATAAACATGTTTACCCCAACAAAAATGTCTGCCATGCATCCCCAAATAAAAACCACAGAAAGGGCAGCATGAGAGAAGAGAGATGACAAGCCCAATATGTGTTGCAGCTGGCATGTTAACGCCTTAAAGTGTCAACCATGACACAAAACTCTTTATTTCAGGAACCTATGCCTTTTGCAACATTTGCCTTTTGAGATTTTGAAGTTGTCTCTCTGTCTCTGTCTCTGTCTCTGTTTGTCTGTCTGTCTGTCTCTCTCTCTCTAACACACACACACACACACACACACACACACACGTACCACTTTCGGCCTTTTTATATTACTCATTATGAGTAAAGTGAGTTGTCACATGCTCCTAATGTTCTTTTGTGGAATTTTTTTTTGCATTGACTGCCTCATGATTGTTTTTAAAGAGAGACGCAAGGTTGCAAAAGCCCTCATTTAAAAAGCACATTGTAAAATATTTTTCTTTAAGAAAGAAAATTTCTTTTTCTGAGGCAATTAGACAAGTCACAGTAATTAATTTTAAAATTTTTAGATTTTATATTTTCTGGTATAATCAGGATTATATTAGACTGGCCCATCTATAAGACTAAAGATTGTTACGTCAAGGTGAATGCCACAGCTTCGATTCTAAATTTAAGCTCAAACGCAAATTGAATGGACTGTTTTGGATAGCTTTTCTCTTGTTTTTAATTATTCAAAGAAGAAATATGTTCTCCAGGTAATTAGAATCATTTCTGAATTCACTCCTTTTATTTTTTCCTTTTTTCTTTTCTTCCTTCTTTCCTCCCTCCTTCTCTCCTCTTTTCTTTTGGGTTTATAGAAATTACATTTGTAGACAAGGGAAGAACTCTGTTGGTATATGGGGGCATAATTTAATTATGCAAAACAGGAATATGCTCTTTATATTTGGTCTTCTGGGCTTGAAACAATGTCATTAATCAGACTATCATAAGAATTATTTCAGATTTTTCAGAACATCAGCTCTCCTGTTTTTATTCCTCACATAAATTCTAAACCCTTTTTTCTACCTACCTTGTATCCAGCAAGTAATGATTAGGAACTGTTGAAATCTTTACATTATCTTAGTAATGTGCCAATTAAAGGAGGTGTTTTATCCAGATTACAAAGATTTGTCTGAGGTGGCCACCACTTTGTTAAGGCTGTTTTGTGGACATCTTCATAATTAATGGAAAAATCATTAGGAATTCAGTCTTTATTAACCCCTATAGCTGCAGGGGCCCATTTCATCTTAATTGCATTCATTTGGCACTGGCAGTATTATACAGCATAATCACTAATAAATGATCTTTTAATTTGTACCAATCAACTGAGCTTGCTTTCATGCCAATATTCCTGTTTCTTTGATGTTGACCTGTCTTGATTTTTGATCATTTGGGCTTAAGATGATTTACTGGAAAATCAATATCAATACCAGTACTGCTTGTATTCATATGTCTGTGGTTAGGTTCTATTTGAGTGTATTTTGATTGAAATAAGTAGTGCTTGATTACCCATTCAGATGAGGAGGAAAAAAAGCATAATCAAGTTGGGAAATCTGGTACTGTATTCTTATTCAAAGAAAAATAATTAGAAACTGTAGGAAAACTGGAGATTCAGGAGAGCAGTAGAGGTAACACTTCAGATGCCACTAATTAAGCAACTTTGTCCGCCATCTCCTAAAGGCCTTCACCAGTAGCGTAATATACTATTACCCATTAGCAAGGCCAATGGGGGCTTTGGTTACACTTGTTAATGGGAAACCCCGAGACAGTTTCTCTCATTATCCCCCTGTCAGCACTGTCTCTGCAGTGCAAAGTGGTCGTCATTGTTCTGTGGGTCAGCTAACCAGGAACCAAGCTACTGTAAAGAAACATTCTGCAGCTAATTGAAAATGACTGAAAAATCCCCTTATCATCCAGTCACCTCTCTTTATTTGTTGAACAATGGAACATATATGGACTATGTGGGGAAAAGGAAAGTTCAAGCTATGACATTGAATTTTTCCTGACTAATACAACTACAAAGAAGTCTTTGAAGATAATTCCAGGGAAAAAAATCCACTCACTTTTTTTTTTTTTAAAGATAATGACAGTAAGACGTAAGTTAGTGTAGAATATTGCATTTGCTGTTCTGAGGAGTACTTTATGTTTATATGATTTCCTTTACCAAAGGAACTCAAAGCTTTTCCCATGGAACTGCTGAAATCCTCATTATCCTAATGAGCAAATGGCACGAAACTGGAAGAGCCACAAGGAACATGAAGCTTAATCACATATTCTAAGCTGGGATGTTTTCCTGAACGCTAAAAGAAAATTCAATATAAGTTATAGCTCACTTTAAGTAGCTCAAAACCTGGAAATACAAATTTTCAGAAAAAATAAATCAGTATTTTTTTTTATATATACTTGGAGGAAAGAGGAAAGAAAAGAACAGAAATAATTCGTATATATAGACTATGTTTTGCTTTCCAAAGGATACAATTCCTTGTTCTTTCCTTTAAATTATAAGATTCTAAAGTACATTTAAAATAGGATTTAAATAAGTATTCAAAATGATGGACAAAATATGATGATCATGTATCCTAAATGAGGAGTGCTTAATTTGGGTATCTATAGAAGTTTCTTATTTTATCATCTCCAGGAAGACACAGCAATGTTCCGTGTTGCAGCAGGCTAGAAAAACAACCAAGCTGTTATCATTCGTTCATCATTTCCTTCAACCAGCATTTATTGGACATTGCTCTGTTTCAAACAAGGTAGTCAGGCATTGAAGATACAAAATAAATGAGATATGACACTTTACCTTAAGTAATCCACAATCTAGTGGAGGAAATAATAACACAAACTTATAATTATGTTATACTATAGCAAGTGAAACAAACTATACATAGCAAACTATACATAGTAAAAACGGTACACAGAGGAAAGATAACTAAGTCAGTTAGGAAAGGTTTGTATGAAGAAGTAACATATCAGCTGAGTTTTAAACATAAGCAAAGTTACCTGAGCAAGTGGTGGTAGCAGGGAGTGGTATAGTCTTTGAGCATATATCAGGGACATGAGCACAGAAGAGAAGCAATAAATGATATGTTGTGTGCAGAGTAAACTTATTGTTTATTTATGTTATTGTATTACAAGCAAACAGTTTCATGAGGTGGAAAATAAAGATAAAAGAGGCTGGATAGTAGACAGACACCAAATTTCTGCCTCTTCTGGATTTACCCTACAAGATAAAAGAAACAGAAGAGTCAGCTTCATGTTTAGAAAGATCACTCTGGCCACCAAGTGGAGTGCAAATGTTTGGAAGAAATGATCAGAGATAAGACTATTATTAGTCAGCACCCTATTTTAGTAATTCAGGAAAGAAATGAAAAGGGCTTGAATTCAGTGGTAAATGTGGGAGACAGATGTTTACAATGGGAAACCATTAAATACAAGCATGTGTAATGCTTTGATGAACATCAAGGTGCATATATGTATTTACAAATAAATGTTTTCAAAATTTTAGGGTGGATAGAAGTGGGATTGCTGTATCTCATGGTAATTTTGTTCTTAATTTTTTGAGGCACCTCATACTGTTTTCCATAGTGGCTATACCAATTTACATTTTCACCAGGGTGTATGAGGGTTCTTTTTCCCCCCACAACCTCTCCAATACTTGTTATTACTTATCCTATTGATGATAGCCATTCTAACAAGTGTGAGGTGATATCTCATTGTGGTTTTGATTTGCATTTCCCTAATAGCTAGTGAAGATGAGAATCTTTTCATATATCTCTGGCATGGTGGCCAAGACATGAAAACAACTAAAGTGCCTTTTGATAGATGATTGGATAAAGAAGATATGGTACATATACACAGTGGAATATTACTCAGCATAAGGAAAGATAAAATACTGCCACATGGTGTAAAGATAAAACACCATCATGTGGCAACATGATGGATCTTGAAATTATCATGCTAAGTGAAATAAGTCAGACAGAAAAACTTGAGAACCATATGATTTCACTCGTATGCGGAATATAAAACAAAGCAACAAATGACCAAGACAAACAAAGACTCATGGATGCAGACAACAGTTTAGCAATTACCAGAGGGAAAAGGAGAGGGGAAGAGTTAGATAAGAGTAAAGGGGGTCAAATGCATAGTGACAGAAGGAGATTTGACATTGGCTGGTGAACACACAATACACTACACGTGTGACATATTACTGAATCGAACACTTGAAACTTATGTAATTTTATTAACCAATGTCACATCAATAAATTTAATAATAAAAAAAGATAAGTGTGAGTAAGATCTTTGGATAGGGTGTCCAAAGTAAAAAGAGTAGTGTGTTAAAGCTATAATTAGGATATGAAAGTGTTACAGATAGGCAAAGAAAAGGAATTCCCAATTCACTTCTCTGACTAGAGAAGGACAGTTGGAGATATAAAAAACAACCCGGAGTGTGAGTTATGATAAATTCCAATGAGATAAAGACTTTGAGCATAGAACAAGAAATCAACCATGCCAAAAAAATAAAAGGAAAGCTGCACTCAAGTAAAGCCTTTAGAATATTTTTGCATTTGGATTTCAGGGGTCATTAGTAATTTAATATGAATAGTTTAATGGAAATTGAGAAGGTAAAGGCCTGAAGGTAAGGCAGAAAACAGGTGGCAATGGTGGGTGTGGATAAGTCTTTCAAGAAATTTTGATGAAAAAGAGAAGTTCGAACTCAGCAGTGGCTAGTTAGGGACAGTGAATCAGGGGAACATTTTCTAGAATGGGAGAAACTTGAGTGTGTTTTCAGGCTGAGGAAAGGGCTCTGGCAATACAATAAGAAGAGGCTGAAGGTTAAGCTAAGATTAGGAATAAAAAGTAATTGAGGTGCTGGGGAAAGAACAGTTCAGAGGATCAACATGGGAATTCACTCATCATGGATACAAAAAAGAAATAGGCCAAACTGTATAAAATAGATTGAGGGTTTCAATGATGTCAAAGGTGCTGGTAAAAGTAACATAGGGAAGGAGCTAGAAAGATAGGAATTATCATTAGGAAGCCAGACCCATTCTGGACTTTTGAAGGTCACCTGTTAAGTTTTTAGTAATGCACAATTGGTTTGAAGACTTCAAAGAAATTTTGAAGAACTACCCCAAATCCAAAGTTCCCGATTTCATCCAGGCTTATTTAGATCCCCTGTGATCTAAATCCCTAGAAGATTCTAGACTGAATGGGCCTCTTGAATTTTGGCCATTAAAGGCAATTAAGGACCAATTACTCTAGATCATCATATAAACTTCTTTCCTAGCTTCATGAAATGTCAGTCAGCGGGGTAACCACCCCCAGAAGAAGAATCTGTGGATATGTAAGTATTAAAAATCACTGGATTAAACCCAATTAGGAGGCACTTATTTTTACTGAAGGACTTCCCAGATCCTTTAAAAAGCTTGTGAACATAGTGATTCTCCAAGAGGAGAGTATAGTCTGCAGGTTCCAATCTTATTTGATGATGACATATTTTGAACCACAGAATGCCTTTAACTCATTGCAGCGGTAGTGGAAACACCACACTGGGTGTTCATTAAACGTGACATCTTTTGATTTTCAATGCTTACTAATTGCACTCTAGCTTTAAATTTCATTTTGAACTATTCAAGTTAGTTAAGATAACTATATTAATGTTTCTTAATTTTATTAACATATTGACTTCATTAAATATTTATTATACATGTGCCGTGAGCTTGCCATTGCGCTAGATGCTGAGAGGTAGCAAGCAAGGAAATTTGAGTTAGTCCTTGGTGCCAGACTCTGGACTAGAAATGATGGGAAACAAACAAACAAAAAGCCTGGTTTGCACACTTTTCATCTTAGTGTGGAAACACTTTTCCTCTTAGGATACATGCTTTTACATTCCAGTCCACAGCAGGATTTTTACCATAATATTCCTTCCCATGAAGTCTTTTTCTGCACATTTATTACTCCTGGCATGAATGATCCTTGTGTCTGTTGTGAATTCATTCTTTTTCATTTCTATTTATGTTCTCTCTGTCTTGTCTTCTTGTGCCACATTGAAAACAGAAGTTTATGTTGATATCTGGGCCATATAAAATTTTAAATACTTCAACTAAATCTACTCCAGTGATTTTTTTTTTTTCTGGATGTCACTTTCAGGTGGTCCAGTCTGTCCTCAGACTCCATGTCTTCACTTGCCACATCTGCAAGTGCAGACATTTTCTGCAATTTCTTTACCTTGACATGGTCTCTGAAGAGCACCACCAACTCGAGGTCTCACATTCTTATACGTATGCTCTAATTATCTAGATATGCTTGTCTTTAAATTCACTTTCTAAGTCCTATGGAAAAGTCATCTGCACTTTTTTAGGTTGTACGTCCCTACAAAATGTATTTTAAAGTTCTGGTTTTCTCAGTAACAAAATGAAGGCTTTGCTATTTTTAAGTTATGCCTTTAAATGTTCCTTTTGAAAGCTTGATTAAAATTATGCTGTTAATTGAGATTCATTATTTCCTTCAATTTAATAAGGTCTCATTTGAGGTTATGTTAAAAATATGGCACTATCTCAGTGATGAAGTTCTTAAAAACTGCATTTTCTGTCATGAAACCAAACATTGTCATAACCATTATTGAAAGGTTTTTTAGGACACCAAAGGACTATACTTTGCTAGAAACCTCAACGTAAATAATTCTTATCCATTTAGCATTTTCCCATTGTCCCTAAAAATTCTGATATTAAAATAAAATGTGAATTAAAAATCAGGGAAACCAGCCACCCACCTACACCCCCAAATCTATAAAAGTAAAACAGTTACAAAACTGGGAACTTCAGCCGTTTGCATTATGAACCCTTCTGAACAATGTAGAATTATTTGAAACAAACAACAGAGAAATACATAAACAGAGACAAAAATAAAATAGTGTTAGAGGATACTCTGCCAAAGTGAAGTGTGGTTGTCCATAAAAGATTATGGTGAGATATTTTATATCTGTTTACACTTTTGGATTTCTGATCTTTTCTATATGGCATTTTAAAAAGCGGAATAGAAACATGTTGATTGGTTTATTTATTTTATTTATTTATTTGATTACATATTATTCAACGGCTTTCAAGCCCACAGAATACAATCAAAGCTATCATGTTTACCAAACACCTCTGGAGAGCAAGGTAGAGCACACTCACCCAAGCTTCTCCATACAAAGCAAACCTCCTTCCCTCTGCCTTATCTTGGAGAGAGCTGCTCACTTAATTGCTTATTTGGCCCCTGCCTGGCCAGTAGAAGAATACCATTTTTAGGGCATTCCTCGGCAATTCTTGTGATTTGATCTTTCTTTGATGACCTGGGCCATGCCATCCCAATATGAGAAGCAGCAGCAAATTGAAGTCAGATACTTATTGGAATGAAACTCTCATTTTAAGAAGAAATTCAGATCTATTTAGCTTGACCTTGGAACTTGAATTAAATCTTTAGACACTCAACTTTCTCCAGGGAAGTGTGAGGTTTATATGAATTTGAGTCTATTAAAGCTAGTCTGGCTCTGATCTACGTACCAAGTTGGTTAATTTTTCATTTAAAGGACAAAGGGTTTCACTGGAACTAATTTAACTGACTTAATTTGTGATATTCACATACCAGTTTATATTCTAAACCAGGAGAGGTTTTTAAAACCATTAACATGTCATTAAAAAAACATAATATGTTCACTGATTGATGTTTTGAAGGCAGCCACGGTTGCCTATGGCTGGGGACTTCTGACATGGTTCATTTTTTACCTTCGGTACTAACCAATTGCGTGACCCTATATGAGGTGCTCAACCTTTCTCTGATTCACTCTCTGACTAATAAACTGGGGTTGTAATAATTCCCTCTTCTATCTTTCTCAAAGGGGTATACTGAGATTTAACAAGTTAATGGTCATAAAATACATCAAAATGATCAGTTAAAAGGCAATATATTAGGTCTTTTATGTTATGGAAACATATTTGAAATGTATTTTTTTTTAATCAGAAAAGATTACTGCTCTGAGATTTACCATGTGAGTAAATGTAAGAATAAATTGGTTTGTTTTATACTTTATATATGTGGATGTTAACGTTAATGTATCTGGATTTGCAGAATTCCGGAACTAAAACAAAAAACAAAAAATCAAGTGCATATTTGAATATCACATTCACAATATTTCTAAATAATTTTTTTCAATATTTTTAACTGTTCAACACTTAACCAGTGTCAGAACTTTCTCTTAATTAACTCTGTTTCAGTCCATCTATCTTATGTTATTTGAAATGCAATATTTTACATTAATTTTATTTTATATGTTTTGTAAGAGTTTAAAGTCATTTCCTATCATTGTTCTTTCCTCCTATCAGTTTATATAATTTCTATGACAGAGACTGTGTATCTGTTGACTTTATCTTCTCTCCGTGCACTATGATCACACCACAGTTAACAGTCAAGAAATGATGTTTGCTAATTACAAATGGGCTGGAAGATGAATTTGTCAGTGGTTCCTTTCTCATTTTATGTTTTACCTATCTTTATTAAAACAACAACAACAACAACAAATGGTGGATTGTAGCCAAAGGGCACTTTCAAGTTCACAAGTATGATTTTGTTACACTTAAGTTAAAGGACATAATTTTTTATGCAATCTTATTTGTAATTATATTGTTGATAAACCCAAAAACATAAAACACAAAAAATAATTATTACATTACCCATTAAAATTATTATAATATTTTCCAGTATAAATCTTGCTGCCTTGAAAACAATGAAAATATGTGAATATTGAAAAGAAAGAGCTTACAAGAGGGGAATGTAGTATGAGAAAGAGAGTGACAGAAGCACAATAACTTTAATTTTCAAGGGATGAATTAAGCTTCATCGATTCATATATAAGGTAAATGATTAGTATTTTAAATATCTATAAAATAAACTCTCAAACATATTTATTTTGTTTTTATTTTTCTTTTAAAATTTATTGCTTTATTATGAAGATCTGCATAGAAAAAAATATTCCTATGGCTAAATAATAAGAGAAATACCTGGCACTATTTCTTTTGACACTAAAAACCTTGGAGAATCTTCCTAGAATTAGTTATGCAACAAAACAAAAAAGAAAGAAGCTCTCACACTAGACCACTAATTTCACCCTTCTCTATTCAATTGACCTTACAAGTCTATCTTCTCTTCGTTTCCAAGTCTGTGGCTCTCAGCATGAGCTCGCCATATAGAGTTTAAAAAAATATTTTTGTGCCACAACCTTCATGAATAGCAGAACTGATAAGACGAAGATAAAATGTATCTGAGTACTATTCCAAAATGAGACAAGGGACATATCCAATTCCGTCTAGTGTATATTTTCTAAAATTCATTCACTTTATAGGTTTTAAAAACATATTTGTATAAAATGGGGCAAAGCATTCTCTTTCTGTATGATTGCTTATATCAAAATTCTTACTTCTAATGCATGTTTTCTGTTTCAATCACTCCTAATTTTTCCTTTGACTAGCTATTAATTTCTCAATTTTATTAGCTTTTTCCTTTTTTCAAAGGTAAGTTTTTTAAAATCTATTTTGCAATTTCAACATTTTCTGTCAATTTGTCTTTTGCTTTTATCTTAATTAATTATTTCATCCTTTTTAAGTTATCTTTTTCTAATTCCTAAATACTAATACTCCAGTTTTCTTTTCTTCTAACTTTAGTCATGTCCTACAGTTCTGCTATCTAGTATATTTATATAATTTTATTGTCTGTATAGTCTACAATTTAGCACATAGTTTTTTTTTCAGTTTTTAAATTTTTTCTTGTATTCTTAAAGAAAATTTACATTTAAAAATTTTCATGTTCTTGAGATTTTGACTATGATTTTATTATAATTTCACATTATAGTCATAAGATGTAATGGGTATTAAGTTGTATGTGTCTTAATTGTAATTTTTCTCTGATTTAATATTTAAGAAATATTTGCATGTAATCAATGGGCACTTGAAACTAAATAATTTTAAGTGTAGAATTACCCCTAACACTAATCAATTTATGTAGGTCCTGATAATTATACTGATTTTATCTATACCATTTGCTAGGTACTGAGGTATATTCTTATAGTTCCTTATAATTCTGACAAGTTTTGCTTTATACATTTTGATATTATATATATGGCACATCTTTATTACAGTTATGTTTTTATTATGACTTCTACTCTATCATTACAGAGACAATCATTTATAATACATTTTTTATATTAAACCAGTTTAGAAGTTGAAATCCTGGCTTTCTCACCCCTCCTCTTCTTCTATTGCTTTGGCATTTTTATTTTTTTCATTTCTTTTACTTTTCACCTATCTGAGATGAGCTGTTTGGTATCTTATACACTGCATAAAATTGAATTATGTTATGCCATTCGACAAAACTCTTTTTACAGGTAAATGCATTTCATTTATATTTTACTATAACAGATGTTTTGCATTAAGTTTATTATTTTATGTAATGATTTTTGTTACTATTGAGGTTAAACATCCCTCCCTTTCCAACTTTTAAATATATATGAAAGCTCTTATTCTTGGACTAATTTTAACACCAAGAAGTGTGCAAATAAAAAGAACTTGCTCAATGTCATTTTTGTTGACTCAATAACAAAAATGAATAGAACTCTATTTACTGATTTAACTACCTTCAAGTATACAGCCTTATTCCGAATAACTTTACATCTTTTTCTGATAAACTTACATAAAGAAAATAAGTAGCTTTACATTTTTTTTCTATCTCCCCTTTCTGATAATCTTCTATTTTTGGTTAGGTATATTATTTTTAAAATCTCAATGTTCCATTTAGTTCTATTCCTATATTTCTAATCGTTATTTCACACCACAACTTCCTCGGATTCTCAAGTTCTTTATTTTGATTCACAGCTAGATATTTTCACGAAATAATTATTTTCAAAAAGGCCCTGAGGTTCCTTATTTTGGGGATTCTTGCAGGTTTTGAACATTTTTCTGTTGCCTTCATATATGTACCACAATTTGACTGGTCATAACTTTTTGGGGGTCAACTTTTTAAGTTTTTCTTTCAATATGCTATAAACATTCATTCATTGTCTTTAGAAATTTAATGTGCCTGTAGATACTTTTGGTCATTGCTTTTATAAATTATTTAATATTTCAGATTATTTTCACATGGGATTAATTTTTTCCTTTGTAGCTAAGTGCATCTATTAAAATATCTTGTTTTAAATATGTGATTTTTTTCTCCATAAAATCTCATGTGACAGTAAGATTTCCCATTTCTTTTTTTAGAAAAATTTTCTTCTATTATAACTTTGACTGTTATTTCTGTTCCACTTGCTTTGTTATCTTCTTTAGAAAGATGAATATGTATACATGGCATATCCTTTAACTTTCTTCAATATCTAGTGCTACTTTTAAACTTTTTTTCTTTGTTCTTTTACATTCTGTCATATATCTTTTTTTTTTTCAAGCCTGAACTGCATGACACTTTGTAACAGTATCTATAATTTTTTTAGGCTTTATTTGGCAGTTTTAATTTATGAAATGGTTTTATTGTTTGACTTCATTTCTTTTCTGAGCCCTGTTAGCTTATATGTTATATTATTCTAGTGTTATCGTTGTTTTCTTTCATTCAGTAATTTTTTCTCTTTAAATTTATGAGAAATTTATTATTTACTGAGATACTCTTTTTTTTCTTCACCACTTTTGTTATGTTCTTCCCCTTCTTTTGATGGTATGTATACAGAGTCACCTATGAAGTTATTTTTGAGTATTAGTCTTGTGCCTACTAATTCCTCAAGAATGATGTGGGAGGAATGGAGAAAATGAAGTGAGTTGACCAGTAGCTGTGCACATGTGTGCGCACACGTATGTGTATTAGTAACTTATGGCTTATTTAACTGTTTCCCTTCCAATCTAAAAACCCAGTTTTAAGAGAAAATAAACGTGATGTATTTTTCATTTATCTTTAGAAATGTTATATCTGTATTATTTAATATGTTAATATAATTTGAATCAACTAACCTGTTGGATGCTACACTTTTTTAAGTGATCATGTACAAGAGTATCTTGTAGAGTCTATTTTATGTTTAAGAGTATCCATAATTTTGTGACTTAATGGGAAATAACACTGACCAGAGCCCATGAGATCTGGGTTCCATATGTAGCTTTGCCTAAACTAAGATTTTTTTTTTTTAGTTTGAGAAAAATTATTTTAATTCTTTATACCTCTGGTTTGTGAGAAGTTTAGTAAGACAATCACTAATTCTTCACAAACTGAAAACTCTTGAAACTGGGAAAGAAAGCAGAGATGCAGAAAACTACTTAAATCTTTGGAAAGATTTGATCAAATCTATTATGAGAATCATGTCAACAAAATCAATGAAAATTATGAAACTTATTTACACACTTAAAGTCTGTATTCAGAAAATATATATTTATGTTTTCCTCACTTACTTCTAGCCTTGTTCACATGTCTTGGGAATGCCACATCACAGAATATATCAGTAGAATAAGAAAGCTTTGTTAAAGTTTGGACTTATCTTTGTCTTTTCTTTGTAGGAATTTATCTTTTTGCCTTCTCTCTAGGAGGAAGAATCAAAGCAAGTCAATGATTGTATTTTTAAAATTATAACCAGTGATCTTTCTTTGCTAAAATGAATATTGACATCAAAATTCAGAGAAAAGTTACGTATTGTCAAATAGTAATAAAGTTTTGCTATTGAAAAATAGATTATAAATTGGAATTATCTGCCTTAAACTGTAACTGTCCTCATGTTTCATTTTGAAATGTCTTACAGTGTCTTACATATGATCAAATATATTATATATATTATATATATATTTTAAAACCCACAAAAAAAAGACAACTAATAAAAGACTTATATTTTACTAATACTGAAAGCTATCAGAGAAAAATTACACACACAAAAAAAACCCTCATAATTTGATGGGAAAGGAGGATAAGAAAAAGCAAAGAGATTCTGATAGGTCAGTTTCTCATACACAAGCATTTAGTCTACAGTAATCTTTCAGGACTGTCAGATATGATTGAAAGATAATGCAAGATTTTTTCTTGCCACAATTTATAGCATGTATCCATTAGGAATAATTATGGTTGCATGATTTTGCTAGCTGTTATCTCTACAAGTGTTACTAATGGTTTTATCAATTACTCCCTGTCCAATAACTGCATGGTTGTAACCTAATTTAAAGACACTCTATCACCAGGCTGATTTGTGTAGTAGTAAATGACAGCATTTGAGACACCAGCCAAATGACTCACTTCAGTGACTTAGTTAGTCTCTAATAATTAACAATTAGTAGGTACCTAGAGAAAGCTCAAGAGACTGGAGCTCCCATGTTTCTCTTTCTTATCTAAATACAAGAAGTTAAAGAGACTTCAATGATTCATATTAATAAAATTGAAAGCCTCTATGGGTTTGGAGGACATGTGTATGTAAGAGCTGTTAATAATTCCTACTTCAAATGAAAAAAAAATTGGAGGTGATACATGTCCATAAGGCTGTCTTACTGCATTGGAATTGGTAATATTATATGACCCACAAGTAAAAAAATTACTAAGTATTTTTTCCAGGCATTTTAGTGCTTCAGTTCAGAAGTAAAGTCAGTGCGCTAAAAGGGGAATAGTGTTGGCAAATTTGTGCTATTTCTTGAACTTTAAAGGGAAAATGCTGGATGTGCAAAAAGAAGCACTTCATTACAGATCATTAGTGGGAACTTTATGTACAGCTGAAGGCTGAGAAAGGTATTGCCTGCTTAGAACTAGTTGAGAAGAAATTTGAAATCCCCCTCTTTTTTTTTAATGAATGTAAAAGATGAATTTTTTCTTTAAAGATGTTATCTCTAAGGATTTTTTAGAAGAAATCAGCCCATTTTGAAAGTCTAAATAAGAGCCTAAATTTCCAGCCTTAAGGGGCCTACATTTTCTGAAAGTAGTTTGGTTTCTCAGGGTAAATGATAGTGAAAGTAAAATATGAATGCAAGGAAGAGTGGGGTTCCTGTCCTGTGTTGCCCTTCAAAGAAGTTTATTAGTATATTTGGATCCACCCTGATAGAACTAACTTGCTTTGAAACAATTTATCAATCAGGTTATTTTGTCAAACTTAAGTACCTTAAGCCTCTCATGTGAACCATGAATTTAAGGAAACAATTTACAAATAGAGTGGATCCAGTAGAATGATGAAGCACTTCATTCAACACTATCATGACATTCCAGTGCTAACAGAAGACCCCCAACCTGTACAGAAATATGGACACCATGCTTCATTTTACACCAGCTTATTCTTAGTAGTCCCTGGGAGGAACAGCTGAGCTGAGCCAACTACAAAGATATATCAGAGACTTGAAGTTTTAGGAATGTCGTGGAAAGTGGTCTTGAAACCATCTTCACACTTGCAAGCAAGCCTATTCTGATCATTGCACTTCATGCACAGTTGTGGCTAGTTTATGTTCCTTGATAAATTCTGATGGATCTTTTTAACCCTAATTTCTTTGGCTTGCTCCATTAATGTGCTAAAGGAGTCAAATGCATCAATGAGCTGAAAACCCAGGTCCCCAGCCATTCCTTGATACAGAGTATCATATTTTGCATATATATTTATTTCATCATTTTATACTAATCACAAAAGAAATCATTGGAAAGGAAGAAAATATATCACCAGGATCTGATCTGATCTCCTGAACAAGATCACAATGGCCAATTTGCAGAAATGGGTTTCTCTAATTTTCTCTTGTGGTGGTGATGAGGCTATAAAATAGTAATAATAGCACAAGAACTGCCCTCTCTGGAAACCGCTAAGAAAACTCCAGCCATAATAGAAGGGCAAGGACTCGTGGTGTTTCTTACAATGGAGTTTAAGCCCCACCCCTCCTTACCCAGTCTTATTTGCATATTCTTTTGAAAACTGCACATTGGTATCTATAGCCCCAGCTGATGTCATCGGGCACAGCATGCAGCCACTAGAAGTGGGACAATTATAATTTTTGTAGCTGATTAATCATCATGAAAAAGTAACAGTCAATTGACTCAATCATACATCCATGGTGATTAATCACACTTCACTTGTTTTTTTTTCCCCTAAGTATTTTACTGACAGTGCAGATGTTGGTTGATTTTCTCTTTTACCCTTTCACTTGGTCACAGATGTTAAGTAATCACCTTGTCCTGATACTTGACTTATCCATAATCTTCGGTATTACAAGCCCTTAAAAGAGAATGTGCTTTTCTTAGAAATCAAATGGTAACATAGTTATTACCTTAAAAAAAAAAACAGGTTAATCAATATATAAAATAGCCATAATTGTGCTCTGTAATCACAGACGCTTTTTTTAATAATCATGCTACTCCCCCATTTGTTCCCCAATGGCACGATTACCAATAAAACATTGGGAGAGATGTTTTTCTTTCCTCCCCTGGAGTGTTAATAGCGCAATTCCATTTAGGTTTAACCCCAAACTAGAAGATATAATCCAGATTCATAAAAGGCCTCACCTGGTTGCATATCATTTCTAAGGCAGACATAATTTACTCTTGAAAAAAAAAATTGACATCATACCATGCTGTCACCTGAGCACGACACTATTAGAGATGTCTCAGTTACTAGCCCATAAGAGAAGCTGAAATGATTCAACTAGTGCCATATTTATAAAATTGTCACATATGAATTGTTGATATTTAAGGAGCAATTACACACACACCAGTCTGCTGGTAAAAAGAGCAATATTCAAGGAATATTCTGAATGATTATGAGTCAATTAAATCACTTTTAGGGACAAGTGATGACCTAGTTTGTATTCAAGACAACAGAAATGCTTCACTTCAGGCTCCTTTTGTAGTAGTGGGATTAGCGGGTGAGGTGTGTCAAGGATATGCTGCAGTCAAGCCCTAGCAGACAGATTTGCCTGTCTAATTTCTCAAATGGAAATGCAGGATCCTGAGGGAGAAGCAAGGCGGCCATCACAAAGCGAACCCCACCCCCACCAGACCAGCTTCCATGATTTCAGACTCTCCAAACTTAGAAGGTATCATCTCCACTACTGACCTTCAGATAATCTTTGAGATCATTTCTCATGTGGGAGATTGCTTTCTTGCCAAGATAACACAGCAGCATTGAGTTCTGTCTTGGGCAACTGTCTTGATACTGTTAATAAAGAGCCTTGGGTTGGATATAATTGTTAATAAACTAATTCTAAATATCCTCTCAAATGTCACTTATAATCAGGATTTTCTGCTGGGCTAGGACCCCCGGGGAAATATTTGAAGCTGTGAATCTTGTATGCAATGTCAGGAATGAACATAAGAAAGTAGAGGGCCACTATTGCTTTACAGCTTAGTTGTTTAAAATGATTGCATATGATGAAGCACAGAAACACTTGCAGCTGTGAGAGTCAGAAAAGAAAGTAAGGGATGGAGAGAAGGACCAGTAGGAAACTCTACAACTAAACCCAGTCCTCTTCGGATATGCCAGAGGGAGAGGTGAAAAGATGTTATTGCTTGTAATTTAATGCAGGAACATCAAGGCACAGAAGATAATATAAAAGCATTTCAGTGAGAAGATGCCCATGACATGAAACTATTTAAAACAATTAATCAAAAAAGCCTAATTATTCAATTAGATGGATAAATGAATCTTCTTAAAGTGGATTTGCAAAAAAAAGAGAGTGATGATGAAATCTTTTAAAGGGAAATGAGTGTAACAAATCAGCTAAATATGATCTCTAAAAAATTTGTGAATAATAAGTCGGTGATTATGTTTTAATTGGGCTTTAGCTTTATTATAATTGAGGACACTCATTATCTTGTTTTATTGTATTTATGATTTTAATATTCAAACCATTGGGTATTTTATCTTTGTATACTTTTACCAGTGCTTGTTGCACTTCCTGGCTGATTAGTGCCTGGGTCAGTGTGAAGTGAATACAGATGTCTCAATAATGATCTGCAGGAGTGTCGGGCTGATTTTCAGTGTTTGAAGGTCTTCTATAAAGTTGTCCTTTGTGCAATTGTGAGGGTTATTTTTTTCGGTTCTTTTTTTCCCTCTCTCTCATGAGCAGCTCTGTTGGTAAGAGTCCTCTAACAGAAAACTGTTTTTCACTCTGGAGGGGATCAAGGGACTGTTTTTTGGGGTATGATAAGTGTTTCTAAATGAGGACTTTATATATGCACATTTATCCTGTCTTAGGAAAAATAAAAATATGTTTTATGCAAGCAGAGACATCTAACTGAAAATTCAAGCTCTTTTTCCAAGGGTAAAACTGAGGGCAAAACAGACTCTTATGCTTGTAACTTCCAGACAGTCAGATAAACCACTTTGTTCACAGAGAAGGGCAGTTGAGCCAAAGATTATTTCCAAGTTTTTGTCAATCACTTTGCCCTGTAAAAGGTGCACACATGGCTGATTGCTTACACACTCAATATCAGCCAAAAGGTGCAGTCAGAATGGGCCGGCAACTGTTCAGCTGCCTTGTATGTAAGGAGAGCTTTAAATGGGCCTTTGAGAAGCAGAGGGTATTCATTTAGTGCTTTTGCGTGAGATTTTTGTGAACCCAAATGACATATGTGAGTATTTAATACATTTTAAAAATCTTTCGTATGAGTCAGTAGCAAGAATTGTATTTAGGATTTTATTAAGGTCCATAGTTTTGCTGCTGGTTATATTTAAATTAGTAGGTAAATAAACACATGTACTTATTTTGCCTCATTGCCAGATAAATGCTTTTCCAGACAATCTTCCTCTCAGTAAAATAACTTCATTAATAAAAAAATGAATGAACAAATGAGTAAGTAAATAAATTTGAAGTAAAACACCCGTACATCTGACAGCCTATGAGATTCTTAGTGCTCTAGTCTGTCTTATCGCTTTTCTAAATGCATCAATAAAAATTATTATTTGAAAACATGAACACAACTCTTTACTGACATATATTTTCATGATCATAGTTTTAAAAAGAAAAATTGATTTTTAATATTATGTCATAGTGCCTGTTTTCTAAGACTTGCTTTCTATCTATATAGGAGATCTAAGGCAACTACTCATATTTTAAACAGGCTTTCTCAGTTTCAGCATTATTGACCTTTGGGGCCAGACTATTCTTTGTTGTGTGAGGCTGTCCTACTATTCACTGTAAGTTGTTTAGCAGTATCCCTGGATCCACCCACTAGACACCAGTAGCACCCCTTCCCCTCAGTGTGACAATCAAAAGTGTTACATTGTCAAATGTTCCCTGGGGGCAAATTGCCCCCTGTTGAGAGCCACGGCTTTAAAGCCTTAGCTGACAGTAAAACATTCTTAAAACAAAGATAGTCCATAATAGTATAGACATGGACAATTATAAAAGCAGGCCATTGGTCACATATGCTGGCATGGGAAACAGGGACGTGTTGGATGCTTTTCAGCTTACTTTCCTTATATTAGCCAGTATTAACATCCGCTGTATTTTTAAGTTTTCCTAAAAGTGAAAAGAAATATCACAAGAAGCTGATGTTTTAACTTGAAGAAAGTTGATAAATTTATTGGACTATAATAATAATGACAATGATAACAACAACAATAATAATAGCACCCATTTATCAAACATAGTGCTAGGCAGTCTTACATCCATGTTGTAATTTTACTATAAACAGGTTCTTAGGGTAACAAGTCCAGATTACCCTGCTTAGTCAATGCTCATTCTCTGTTCCAGTACTGCTATGGGAACTGGAGGCTGTGTGACAAAGGGTTTGGCACCACCTTTCAAGGCTGTATATGGACTCTTGCATCAACACCATATATTTGGCTGAATATAATGACTTAAGTCTTCCCATTTTGAAGATATGGAAATCAAATTATTTAACTTAAGATTCTGAAAGCAAAGATAATTAAAGAAGAAACAAGAAATCCTCGTATGTGATTTAACAGTTTGTATACACATGTATACCACTACTTGCAGAAGGTCCAGCACAAATAGAATTTCTACTTTATAGATGTTGGATCAAAATGTTCTCTTTGGGACAAAAGCCAATGGCATATCTAGTGTTGGCCTCACATGGCGTCTTCTCTGTGTCCCAGGCATATTCTCTGCAGAACTGACAGCTCCTTCAATTACATTCAGTTTACTTACTATGATTTTAAAAGTTTATAAAACAGCACATTTTTCTCCTTAACTTCTTCATAGCTGCCACTAACATTCATCATTCGTCTAGCCAAGTGTTCTTCAAGTTCTTCAGCTTTCTGTATGCTGTATTTTCTCTCCTATGCTGTCTATGTCCTATAATTACTGAATTAGGGTCACCAGTACCCACTTCTCATTCTGTTTCTCTATCTATTTCTCAAGGCTTGACTTCTCTTTGAGCCTCTGCTCCTAAAGATAAGTTCCTTGTCTTTTAAGAGTTTGAGTCACATGATGTAAAAGCAAGTGAACTCCAGTCATCTCACATGGAATTTTCCACTCTGATGATTCTAACCACATTAGACAGCTATTGCCCATTCTGTTCTGAGTCACCATTGGTCACACGTAAGTTTTCTCAATGTGCTCTTCTGCATCGACCAGAGTTCTTCATCTGAAGTTTTGTTTGGAAATGAAAACCTTGTGAATGAAGGACTTTAGAAGCATCAATATCCAAAAAGTAAAGGAAACAAGTTCTAAGGGATGCTGCAATTATTCTTTTTCTTCTTGAAAACTTACTTTTTTCCTTTAATTGCAGGACAAAACAAACAAACAAAAAACATAATTTTTAAGCATAATATGCAGAAGCTGCAAATTCCCTTTAAACATCTGTAATCCCTTTTTGATGTGTTTAAAATTTTTAACCACTTGTGTCATGTTGTGTTACTTTAGTAGAAAGTATTTTTTCCCATTCAAACATGTTATTGGAAGTGTGTATTAATTATTTAAAGCTAAGGCTAAAATGTGTTTTCCATATACAAAAAGGTGGAAAATCTATTTCTGAATTTCCATGAAGAAAATGTTCTTGACATTCCATTCAGAAGCTAGTTTCATAATTATATGCCAATCATTTCGACAAAAAATTTCATTATTTCTCCTTATGAAGTAATGTATATCAACATGTAAATTCAGATGATACACTCGAAAATGCAAAAATAAAAGTGAACAAGTTTTTAGTGGTTTGTTATTCTTTTCTGCAATTAAATTCAGAATAAAAACTAAGTGACAAAAAATTATACACACATTAGCAAAAGGATAAAAAGAATTAAAAAGAAGAAATGTTCACAAATTCAACCATGACATTAAAATTCCTTTTTGCTGGGTTAGCTGAAAGACCATGAAAAAAAATCCACCTGCCACTCAGTTTAATTTCTTGTGTTTAGAGCTCTACAGCATTCTGTGTAAAACTAATCAATAAAAAGGATTTATGAGACCTTGAAAAAGAACAGTCGAAAGGAGGAAATTATAGTCAGTTTTAGTTATTAAAGGTTTTCGCCACTAAATTTAGTATAAGGGAAACGTTATACATCTTTTTTAGCTGAAACAGGACATTTATCAAATGCATGGATTGGGAAGACAATTGTGCTTAGACCCACTGTAATGTGTCTTTATTTGTTGCTCACCATTTATTGGTGGCTGTAGCGGGGTAGACCCAAACAGAAAGGAAACAGAATCGGAAAAACTATGTTAAAAAAAAAAAAAAAAAAAAAAAAAAGAGCCCTGAGAGAAAAAAAATATTTGTGCATGCAGGTCTTGTCCATATTAAATTGCATTGTTTGACTGTGTTTTTTGAAAGAACGAGAGCGAGGAAAGAAGGAAACAGGGATAGAGGTGAGAAGGAAAAGGCCAAACTCATCCCTTGCTCAAATGGCTCCTCACTATTATGGATTCAAAACTTCCCTTCGATCATTCTTTGAGACCAAGTCATTGCAGATTTTCATTTATTTTTGGTATCATGATAATTGTAGGACCATGAGAATTTTTGAAAATAGTTATACATGGACTATGTAACATTCTAGCTTAGCAACCCTGAGTTTCGAGAGATTGTCTCAGAGCCTTTTGGTACCCTGCGTACAATCTAGAGACTTTTACTTAGATACACTCCTTAGCAAGGGTAATTTGAGAAAAATTCAAGAATTTAGCTTTTGTTTGATGAAATACAAATGACAGATGGAAAATTGCAATATTTTGAAAAGAAAAAATACAATGATGCACAAAACATAAGATTGCTATAATAATAATGGTACTTAGCATTTACACTGAATTCTTCATCTGAAAAGTACTTTACAAACAACTAATTAAGCCTCATAACACTCTTGAAAGACAGGTAAGTATCATTACTGCCATTCTACAGATGGAGAAAATGAGGCATGGAGGTTAAGTATCTTTGCCTAAGGCTATTGGAAATAAATAGCAGCATCTGGATTGAGGTATCGGGACTCAGTCTTTCCTAGAAAAAAGACCAAGGATCAGCATTCTTTCAACCAAAACAATGAAGCTTTTAGTGCTAAATATTTTTCTTTTTGAAAAGAAGATGAACATGTCACTCACTTAACACTGATTTTTCTCATAATTTGAAATACTTGCTTTCAGAAAACAATAATCTATTTCCTGTTCTTTTATTTGCCTTATTCATTCCTCTTACTGTTTCCACAATTATCCCCAAAGAATGCCTTTTCCAAATGACTTAGGTGATTAGAGTCTTTATAGTTACTATCACCTGGTGGCAAAGCATTGAGACTCAGGTTTGGCTTTACATTAATGTTGCAAATCATATTGATGGGCTTCACTTCAAAATTATGACGACTTCTCATTTCTGATGGGTAATAACTGGTAGTTTCAAAGTCCTATACAATGTGAGAAAAAAATATGTAGATTTTATTATTTTCTACTAGTTAACTTTCTCTATGATTTTCCTGAATCTCAAAATTATTGTTTAAGCTGTAGAATGTCATGCCCCCTCAAAAAAAATTCTTAGCATGAAAGCAATTACCTGGTAGATTGCTTATTTTTGGAGGTTTTTCTGCTGCTTGTCTTTAGAAGTCACCCAGTTTTTAATAATATTCCACCAACTTGGAAGCACACTAGAAAACAGCAGAAATTTTAGGACAAAATTCCTTTTCTTTCTCTTTGGAAGATCAATAAAGTCAATGACCATATACACATATTTGTTAATTCCTACCCTCTAGTGTCTTACATGCCAGCTGAGAGAACAGGATTTAAAACAAGACTGAGCAATGCACTAACAATGCTGCATGAATATGTCACTGTCAGATTCTGCTAATAAATATGTTGAAGAAATATAGAAAGGAACAGAGATTACTTTCGTCTGCTTATGTGCTAAAAACAGGACTTACCAAACTGCTTCTGATTTGTACATGTGGCCAGGATTTGAAGAATTTGATTCTGAAAATTATTCCTATAAATTTGTTTTTCAAAATTCTCAACAATGAAAATGTTCTAAACTTAGAATGTGGTGATAGTTGTACAACTCTGTAAATACACTAAAACAATGGAATTGAACACTTTACACTGTGAATTTTATTCCATGCTAATACAGCTCGATAAAGATATTAAAGAAAAAGAGAGGTCAGAAAATGCCAAACTACTCCTCTCCTCCAAAGCTGATCTGTTTTAGCTTCCAAGAACTATGTTCTATCAGTTTAGAATATACTCTTCAGCATATTTCAAAGGGATTATTTTTTTCTTTTTGCTTTGTTTCTGTTGACTCTGCAGAAGCCATTTGGGCGCCTAGCTGCTGTCCATGCTCTACACTTATCCTACCCAATGGGAACACTGTTCAGAAAAAAACTGCTTCAATACCAGCCAAACTGACATGGGTCCCATACCCACTAAGAATGAAATTATCTTCCACTCAAAGGAAACTATAGCTAATGATTTTTCTGCCCTTGCTATTACATAAAAGGTTGGATTCTGGCCTTATTACAATTTGATTTCTCCTGGAGTTCAAGGTTCCACCTCGACTTCTTCTGGTTAGTACCTAAGCTGATTTTTCTGTCTGTAGAAGTCTACAATGCACAAGGACCATATCTTCAATGATCTATAAATCCCATGAAATAATATAATGAATATATTGAATATTTACTGAATTAACCCGTGAAAGATTGGCTAGTAATTAACTAGATAGAGTAAGTGCATTCATCATTTCTATTTTCCCTTTACTTCTCTAGTTGTTGCAATTATCTATGAAAATATAATTGTAATGACTACAGTATGTTCTAGAAAGTGAATATACCATGATTTATCCATTCATTTATTTATTAGTATGTAGTTAGTGTGATTCCAACTTTTCACGAACATGCACAATATCTTCTTAAATAACCTTATTTATAAATTTTGTTCTATTGTTTCATATTTAATCTAATGTTATATTTTTAATGCATTAAAGTATGTAAATTATTCTAATTCTTCCTACTCATTGCCAATAGCACTTAGTAAGTTTGGCCAATGATAGTACCATGTCCAAATGTATGAGAGTTTTCCTCTCCATAACTTTGACATTCTAATTTCTTTCAAATAAATTAAATAATTTATTTAAAGTACTTTTCATAGTGTCTCATAAATAAGAAGTTGTTATCAAATGGTATTATATAAATTGTGTTACTAATAATGATATATATATATATGATATATCATATATATAATATACTTATATATATCATATATATATATACTTGTTTAGGTACTAAGGAAAATAATGGTATCTGTCTATTTTGTCCTTTAATTTGTGCTTTAATTTGTTATTTTATCATTATCAGTGGGTTGCAAATGTCCTATACTTATTGATTATTTATACTTCTTCCATGAATTTCCTTATTATGTCTTTATTTTATTGGGATTTTTTTCTCTTTTTTATCTAAATTTTTAAGCATTTTTAATTGCAGTAATAATATTAATCTATTGTCATGTTCATTTTAATATTTCAATAATTGCCTTTTGATTACTTATGATTGCTTTGACATAAAAAAGTTTAAAATCATTAATAAAATACATGATCTTTTAAAAGTTATTATGTCTACCATTATTTTTATGTTTTGAATAGCTTTTTCCAAAGTATACCCTCTGAAACACTAGGCTTTTGGAAAGTCTTTTAAATAAATCAAATTATATGGCTTAATAGTTTGGAGAAAATTAAGTATAAATTTAAGTATTTTGTTTCATGTTTTGTTGAGGCTGCCACAGAATTTTCTTATGTAATTTCAGATTTCTGTAATTATTTTCAGATTCTTCTTGAGCGTCAGGATAACGTTCTCTTTACTTCTTTTTTTTTCTTTTAAATTAGACCTTGTGTTATTTTTGTTCTTCCTATTCTTAAATCAGAGTCTTTCAGAGTCAGTGTTTGCCATCAGACAAGGTATCAGTTTCCTTTGAAGCTATTCGTGGTCTACCAGGTGCTAACTGTATCACTGCTTCCTATCTGTGTAGATGAAAGGGTGCTTAACGTCTATAATTATCAGCCATAAATCGGTGTCTAATAAAAGTTTATTTGGCTCAGTTCTTCTGGACTAAAATGGCACCGTTTTCCAACTCCATTGCTAGCATCTCTGGCATACTAGTCATGAGGGAGAGGGAAATTCTATATTCTATTGCTTTAGAAGCTTCTGCCTGTAGACAATTTATGGTCCCACAGCTGAAGAATAATGTTTTCTAAGATATAACTCCCTGTGTTCAACCTTGCATCACCTGCACAGTTGATTTATTAGAATCGTGTTCTACATATGAATATACAATGATGTAAATGATGGGGTTGGCTCTGAGATATAAGGGTCAACAGTCAAGGACCAAAGAGAGGCCTCTGAAGCTAAAGGTGGCCCCAGATGACAGTCAGCAAAGAAACAGGATCTGCAATCACAAGTAAGTGGAATTTATAGCAACCTGGATAAGCCTGGAAAGAGAGTGTCTCCCAGTGTCTCTATAGATAAGAGCCCTGACCTGCCAATATGTTAATTTTGGTTCTGTGAGACCCTCCACAGAGAACAAGCTAATCCACACTGTGCCAGGACTTTGACTCTCTAAAACTGGAAGATACTAAATTTGTGCTAAGAATGCCTTTAAGTTTGTGATGTCAGCACATATTGTTGTCTGAAGGCTTTCCTTGCCTCCTACTTCTCCCTTTTACCCTTAATAGATATTACCTCCAATAAATCTTTTGCAATTAAAAAAAACTTGAAGTATTGGGAGAAGGAGGTCATGAGAGTGCTTTGGGACATTAAGAAGCAACACTTTCACATTATAAGGATGACAGCTCAGAGTTCTGTTAAATACTGAACTAAAGTCTCTATACTATCTTGCATAAAGTGAGGAAGAAATGAGGTGTCTTCCTAGTGTTTTTCAATAAATAAGACTCCTTTGTTGTAGGAAAGAAATTGGAAGAGATCATTAATTATTTTTCTTATAATCGTTCATTGCTCTGCTAGTCAATGAAAAACCCTCTCCCAACTGTGACTCAAACACTATATACTCTTCTAGTCTTAATTCTCCAGGTTTCTGGAAATTGGTCAGAAGTAGTTTAGTCCATTATGTTCTAGAACATTTTAATCTTCTTTTACAAAAGAAGAAATAAAAGTCAAATAAAAAACCTTTAATTGGGCACTTGAAAACTTCTGCCTTAGTTCATATAATGATCACACAATGAACTACTTTAGAAAAAATACTATGAAGCTATTTAGAACACACAAATTTCTCAAAGTAACCATTTTAGACAATGAAAAAAGATAAATATATTATGTACCATTAAATATTATTCAAAATTATTATTATTTAGGTATGGAATAATTTTTATTCTAAAGAATAACAAAAGGCTTATAAAGTTATTGGCATAGAATCTATTTATCTGGCCACTTTTTGAAATAATCTCCAAGAGATTTTGTAAATGGCCAATCTGCCACCAGACACTTACATTAATGCGGGTTCTCCAGAGAAAAAGAATCAATAGGAGATGATAGATAATAGATCTGATGATAGATAGATAGATAGATAGATAGATAGACAAATGGACACACAGACATACTGACACACATGCTGTAAAGAATTGTCTCATGTAATTATGGAGGTGAGAAGTCCAATATCTGTAGTTGGTTAGCTGGGACCCAGGAGAGCTGATAGTATAGTTTCAGTCTGAATCCAAGGGCCTGAGAACAAGAGCCAATGGTACAAATTTCAGTCTGAGTCAGTTCAAAGGCAGCAAAAGACTGATGTCACAGCTCAAAGACAGTGAGGTAGAAAAAGAATTATTTCATACTCATATTTTTATTCTATTCAAGCCTTCAAAAGATTGAAGAAAGCCCACATACATTAGGGAGGGTGATGTATTTTACTCAGCATCAACTAGAAACATTCTTACAGACACACCCAGAATATTGCTTAACCAAATATCTGGGCCAAACTGATACATAAAATTAACCATTAAAACACTCCATTTTCAGCACTACAACTTAAATTAGTGTAACTGAAGAAAATACATTAAAATTACTTGACAAATTTCAAAAATAATTTGATCCTATACCTTCTAATGCCACTGTTTTATTTAACAGAATACCATTTATTTGCTATAAGCAATGTATATGGACTAACATGTAATTTGATTCCCTTCAAAGCTTATAGCTATTGTGAATCTCTTTTCTATGAGGTGATTTCCTTAATAGTTCGCTGGAAATGTACTGCTTTCTCGTAGTTAAAATCATTGGGTCTTAATGGGAAAAACTCAACCCATGCCTGAGCTGCATAGCTGCTGACATCTCCCAGACCTTCCATACAACTTTTTTCATGATTTGGGAATAAGCAATATAAAGTATTATTCAGGGAAATCTCTCCTTATCTATCTCTCCATATTTAAAATTTATCAATTAATGATGTGGAATCAAAATATTCTAAAAGGCTTACTGGTAAAATGTAACAAAAGGGCCTCAACACACTGTAACTCCATTATTTTCATTTTCTTTTTATCGATAGGGAATGAAGTCCTGGAGACATGAAATACCTCCCACAAGGTCATAGGACTAGTTAATGAGTGGCAGAGCCAGAAATGTGCAAGACAAGGGAGCACATGCAAATAATCATACCATGTATTTAGTCTTAAACAAGTAATTTTTTAAAATATATTTTAATATATTTAATTAAATATTATATTTAAATAATTTTAAAATAATGTCATATATCAGTTAAAGATTTGAGCTACACATGCAAAAACATAGCCTTATTTCTTATTTTTATCTCCAAAAAGGTGACTTAATTATTAATTATAGGAAAGGAATATAAAAAACAATTTAAGATGACATTTGAGCCAAGGGAACATTTAAAGCTGAAGGGAAATTGGTCATAATTTAATCTGAAGATAGTTAACATAGGCACTGAATTGAGAAATCAGATATATCCATCTTCAAGAAAGTAAATAAACTCTGCAATAAATAGTATTTTCTTTACTAGTAAATATAAAACAATTTGTAGCCTATTTCATGTTGCTATAATACAAATATCTAATGAGAGTTCTACTTCGTTTCATACACTCTTTTGTCTCAGAACCACCTCAAAATACCTTGCAAATATCAATTTGTTAATTTATTCAAAATACTTTCAATTAGATGAGGACAGACAGGATCATCTCACTCTGCTCACATTTTTAATGGAATCATCCCACTGAATTGAACCCACTAATCTGTTCTCCACATTTCATAATGATGTCTCTATTTTACAAATGTTTTTAGCTCTATGGAGTTGTCCTTTACAAAAAGAGTTGAAAATGATCACTACATTACTCGTATACTTCACAGACTCTAAGCACAATGTGATCAGAAGCCATTTTTTTCTTCATGGTCATATTACTATAGCTATTGCAGGATTATCTATTTCTGGCTCTATCCCTTTGCCTTCAAGCTTAATGATGCCACTGTTTCATGCAAATAGCTCATCTCCAACCACCTTATCTGTGCCAGTTACAGCCAACAGTCACCAATTCCCAACAATATATGTTTGCATTGAAATTCTTGACTATATGTTCCACCTTCTTTACCCTTCTCGTTTCTAAGCAAAGGAATTAACCAAGCACAGATAGCTCAACCATCTATGTCTGGTGATGTTTATTTTTGTTTATGTTGCTGAGGCTTATGTAGACAATGAAGACAGTTTTAAAGAACGTGAACATAACATTGATGATACATCTGTCTCAGCTGCACAGCTGGACCCAGCAATGACTGTGCAGACTTTTCCATAGTCTCAGGGCTGGCTGATATACTGATGCTACTCTTTGGTAGCTACTTTTCTCAGTAATATAACCTTAGTCAAGAACTAGTAGAGAAGTGCAACATTGTATATCTACAGACTGCATAGTAAACATTATGTTGTTATAGGTGACTGACTTAGAATATTTGGACTTCTAAATTGGGTTAATATCTGGAACATTTCCTGTAAAATTTTTATGTGTACATCAAATTGGATTATTTATAAAATCTCAACATACTTATTCTTGAATTTGGTTCTTAGGAATTGAAGATCAGTGTATCCACAGAGAAAATAGCAACCTAACATAGAAAGTACTTACTTTCTTTCAAAAATCAGACATTCATTGGATTATAGAAATCACTATTGTCTAGAATTTGGGTTTCCCCTCTAAGCACTGATCAATAATACTCAAATTAAAATTTTAACAGAACCCCTGCAAGCTCAACTTTGTAACTGGAGATAAGAAGTATTACTTAATTTCTTTGGATAAGGAAATCTACCTCCACATATATTTTTTAAATCAATGCAATGACAGTTTTAGAGCTGTATGTCACACTTGGTTGGTCCTTTAACATTTACAGTTTGAGTCTATTGGCTATAGATTTGAAAACTTCTTTCATAATAAAGCAAATCTCAGTGAGACTGCTTCTTACTTTCCTCAGTGCTCATCTGGGTTCAGCTAAGCTTTCCAGATTCAGAGTAAGATGAGAAATGGACCCAATGCTCTTGCTAAAGTAGAATCACTAATTTTTAAAAGTTGACTATTTCTTGGGAAACAAACCATTAAATCAGCAACACAGTAATGTCCTGTAATTACAAAGTAGTAGTGTGTTCTGGGGAGCTGATTGCTTACAATATATCAAAATCAAATTAAAAAATTCACTTAATTGGAGTTGCATGGTCTAAAGTTGTATTTCTTGAGATTCAGAGAAAATTGCATGGATTGATTATAAATGCCAAGTTTTATTAAAAACATAGACCTCTGGACAACATCTTATCTTTCCAAAAGGCAAGCATAAGCTGACTCATTTTAGACACATTCTTTCAACAATCCTTTACTGAGTGTCCACTCTGTACATGAAAAAATTTTAAACAGTCTGGCTTAACGTTATTTTCCTATTATTACATCTCCAATAAAAATTTGAAACTGTCTTCATGTACAATGAAATATAGTTTAATATTTCCATTTTGAACTGTTTGTTAGTGGATGTTGTTACATATATTGCAATTAAATAGTTATAGAATGATTTTTGTCTACTCATTTCAAGTGTACATTTACTACAAGGTAGACTTCATGGTTTAAATTTCAAAAAAAGTTAATTTTAACTGCATGTCTGACAAATTATTCATGCTAATTCCAGCTCTTCTAAATGTCTTGAGGGTCCATGGACTCAATAGTTTCTTGGTACCTCTAAGAAATTATAAATAACTTGGAAAGGAATTATCCTATAGTTACTAAATAAAATGATGACACTATTTCTTAAAGAGGCACTTTAGCACATATTTAAGAGTGTGGGTTCTAGAGCAAGCATTCCTGAGGTTAAATCCTGCAAACTGTGTGATATTGACAAGTTATTTACCTCTCTAGACCTCAGTTTCTTGGTTTATAAAGTGGGATTAATACTAATGCTTAATTCATTGAGCTGTTTTTAGGGTCAAGTAAGTTAATACATATAAAACACTTATAATGACTGGCACATAAAAGGCTCAATAAATGTGAATTTGTAAATATTATTATCTCACATTCCCATGGTAAATCAGCTATTCTGAATGGAAGGAAGTTAGATTTTTAAGGTCAGAACCAAATGATTGGTGCTAGACCTGTTCTCCTGAGTAGCCCTGGACTGACGTAGGTTAGAAATTTTAGGGTGCCCACAACAGCAATCTGCCAGGGCACATTTGCTTTATTTTTCTTTTTTTGTTTACTACTTCACCTTACTCAAAATGTCCTCAGATGGCAATCCATCATTCTGCCCATTTATTCTCCATTCAATGTCTTCATACTAATCATTTAACTCCAAGATGCTCTAGGCACTGGAATCCTTAAAAATTAACTCCTTTATAGATTCCTGTCTGAGTTTCTCATGAAACAAATTTACAGTAAAGAAATTAGTTGTTTGTTGAAATTTAAAGCCAGCAATTAATTTGCTTAATCTCAAACTATTTAGTTAAGCTTTATTGTCCCCATGAGTGGTGCTTGATCTTAAACTCTTCAGAAATAAAACTGAGAAAAATTGCAGATCAATCTGGTTCATTTAGAATATTCATTGGGAAGATTCTTTAAACAATGCAATTTACTATAAATTAAGATACAGTTCAAATATTGTATGTAGTTGAAATGGATAGAGAAACTCTTCAATAATATATCTGATGTCAAGATTAACCTCATCTCTCTATTCAAATTCTTTGACATGGAATTGTAATTTGAGGTTCTAGAGAGTAAAAAATGATGTCTTCGAAGTTGCTGAACATTGCAAAATCAAACGGTTGGAGTGAAACTTGAGAAGGTATTTCAGTTCACACTTAAAATGTCCCAGGTAAATGAAAATGTATTTGAATCTTAACTACTAAAGAAGGTCCCTATTCCCACAGCCAGAATAAGAAAATGATAGTTCCACCAGACAGTGGTTCTTCACTTTTTATAAGATTTCCTAACTGCCCAGGAAATCACAGTCTAAAATGTGACTTTTTGGAATTTTTTTCTACCAGGCATTCAATTTTTTATTGCTTTCATAGTGATTAGTTTTGGGATGTTGATACTGGATTTGTGATTAATTCCATTCCGTGAGATTTCTATAAAATATATCTTATTCTTCCTTTTGTCCACATAGTAGCAGAGGTACAGAAGTTTCTCCTTATGGACCGTAGAAGAGAAAAGGATAGAGTGCCCTAGGAAGCAATATATTAGCCACAAAGAAGAGAGCTGTCCAAGATAAAACATTTTTATTCTATAAAGATACTAAATATAGTTGATACTTGATGATTTGCTACTAGGTTGTAGAGGTTCTTTTTCTCCCCCTTCCAGTTTAATTAGTTTAGAGTGATAAGAAGGCATCCCAAAAAGATGGCTTGAAGATTTGTTATTTTAATTAGCCAAGTGTATGAAGAGGAAAACCATCATCTTACATGAAGAAAACTGAAAACAACAAACAATAGCAAGAGGAGATAAGGCCATCTCACCAACAACACTAGGCTAAATTAAGAGTTTTAGGGGCTAATGCAGACTCATAAAACAGCTGACATGTTCTCTGCCTTTCTACATGAGAAAAATACTGACATACTGGTATCCCTGCAAAGCAAAGTTCCACATGGACGTTTTACTGAAGCTACTTGAAAAACTTCAAATGGTAAGGAGAAATACCATGGCAACTGCCCAAAATATGTGCATTGTATATACCAATTTATAAATGATTTAGAACATAAATACAATTTAAAGGGGAGTGGAATAGAAGTAAAATATATGATTGTATTGTTAAACCCAAGCATTTAAAAAGAACTTGGAATTTCTTATGACTAGAATGTCAAATAGTTCACATGATGTAGACTGAGATTTTATGTGCATAATTTTAGATTGATTATCATAGATATGTTTTTCATATTTGGCCCAGGTTTGCTTTGGCTCAGATGTTTTAAGTGCTTTATATGGATGGCTTCTGCATTAACATTGTGCTGTGTCTACTCTGTGATCTGTTATTAGTATTATCAATTGGAACTCGGGTAAACTTTTAATATAATAAAATGAAGGCAAGAAATAAAATCGTCAATACCTTTTAACTGTTAACCCAGGCCTGAGGTAGTCTGCATAAGCATCTGCTCTGCACTTCTAGAGATGGCTGTTTTCTACCTTCGCTCTCTAATTACACCTTCTGGGAGACAGGAATTTGTACCATTTTGCCCTTCATTTGCATCATCACAGCAACTCTAGCCTTCATGTCCCTTTGCCTGATAAGTTTCAGGGTTTGGTTTCTGCACACTCATTATTCAGCCAGGCTCGCCTCTCCTTGGAAGGCTCCAAGGACATTGCTATTCTTTTTTTCAGGCCTAACAGCACACACTTGAAAAGACTCGTCTTGCCTTCCATCCTGCTCAAACAGTGGTGCATGACATCCTCTCAGCCCAGTTTCACCTTTCTGAAGACTGGAGTGTGCCTCCATAAGGGCTAAACGCACAGACTTCTTGTTGGAGGCTGAATACATCCTTGCATTCACTTGAGAATTAACCCTCAAGAAGCATGCCTTGCAGCTTCCCCGTGGGTCTGGCTTTCAGAACAGATTCATTATTTTCCATATTTGGCAGAAGTAGTAAGATATTCAGTGTCTGTCCTAGGGCTATATGAGTATGCTTTCTCAGTATACGTACATCTAGGGCATTTAATCAACTACTTGTTTGAAGTGTACCATTTTGAAGTGTATCATTGATCATAAAATGATGCTGAATCTAGAATGTTTTTTTAAGTGTATAAATTCCTACGTGGAAGTTAGAATGGGACGGCTCTAATAACTAAAAAAGAAATAACTGAAATTCTGACAAAATTGGGTTGTTGTAATGCAAAATCTTAGAAGACTGTCATTTAGTTATCTAAGAATTTACATAATGTGAGTGGTTAAACTGCATGATTTAACTGAAACATTTAGATCACTGTGGCTATATGTCAGTGATTCATAGAACTCAAAGCAAAATGTTCATTAAAGTCACATGAAGTCCAATTCCTTATAGGAGTTATTATTTGACCAGATAATGTTATTTACACAATTTGGTTTTGAGGTATTTTTGAAGTTGAAGAAAAAATTTCCTAACAAACTCTGTTTGACCAAAATGATTTTTCTTCTCTGTAAATTAGGAAACTTATCAAACTTGGTTTAGTCTCATCAATCATTAGAAATTGCCTGAAAATTACCTTGTAGTTGATCAAAATTTAAAATGAGAGAACACACAATACAATATACGTATGATGTGTTATTGAATTGTATACTTGAAACCTATATAATTTTATAAATAAATACATAAATAAATAAATAAGCAAACAAATAAGTAAATAAATGGACAGAATAAAAAGAAACCATTCCACCTAAGAATGGAATCATGCATCTAGCCAAATAGGATATAGTGTAATAATTTCGAATAGTGCAGTGTCACTTTAAATTCATTTCTAGTATACATTAACTTAGCACCTTTGTCAGGTGAGTATGTAAATTAAGTATACTAAAATCTAATTTTAATGATTTGTAATCATAATTTGACGAACTCAGAAATCATCATTCATTGGTATATTTCTTAGAGGTTTTACTAAGATTAAACAAACAGGTAATAAAAGCAAGGAAAAAACAATTGCTTAAAGCAAACAAAATTCTGAGAACATTTCAGGTGTTCGAAGACAGTTACTGAGGCCCAATAAGCCTTTTCTTATTTGTCTAATACCATATTTCCTTAAATTGTTATGCTATGAGACCTTTCCTGAATATTTGAATTTAAGCATAGTATACTCTTCTTTCATTAGGCCTTTTAGTTCTTTGTCACAGCTTTAATTTTCTGTAGAATGAGTTATCATTTTAAGTATATAGTTTACAGTATCCCACAAAGATTATATGCTCCTTAAATACAGAAACAGAGATAGGTAAAGAAAGAGAAAGACATTCTATTTACCTTCCAATAACAAATTTCTGTGTGTACTGACATCACTCTATTCCACACAAATTAACCTCATACCTGGGACTGGTTTGACCTTGTCACAGAGATTCAGGGTAGGATAGTGGAAAATCACTAGGTCTGGATTAAGTAAGGCTAATTTCAGATTCAAGGGACTCTTTAGGAAATTACAGAAGACTGAAATCCAGCCATGAGAAAATATGTTGGACTCAAGACTTCATATGCCCTGTGGGAAGTCGAAAATATTAGTAAAACCACGACTACATATTTAAAGTTAACCTATATCCCAAGATTGGAAAATTTTTGTAAATTCATTTTTCTATTGTTTAAAACTCATATTTCAAGAAGTAATAATAGTTGAAAGTCAACCAATAAGGAAATTGTTAAATAAATTTTAGTAAATTTGTTTACTAAAATAATGGAATGCTATACAGACTTGGAAAAATGTGGTTACTGTGTGTACAATGACATGAAAGCATGTCCATGACATATTTTTAAATGAAAGAAATATATTTGTTATATAATATGTATTATATATGATCCTATTTTGTTAACAGACAAAATTGTTAAAATATAGGTACTACAAAGCATATGAAAATGCTAATAATCCAGTTTTTTTTTGGGGGGGGAATAGGGTAGTCAGGTAAATCTTCCCAGAATAAGCACACTTAAGCCAGGTATAAAGAATAGATAGGAAAGAGTTAAAGGTAAAAGGGAAAAGAAAAAGAGAATATATTTGAATATTTGAGATGTTAATAGAAGTCGGAATGTAGATTATAGAGTATGAGTGGACAGTCTAAGAGATGAACCAGATTGCAGAAGATGTTATAGAGCTTATTAATGAGTTCAGCTTTATTCTAAGAGCCGTTGAAGCGTTTTTCACAGGGGTATGATATTATCAGACTTAAGTCAGAAACATCACAGTGTCTGCTACCTAGACAATAGACTGGAGGAAAAAAAAGAGTAGAAAAATGGGGAACACTTTGAAAAATTTGTAGTAATCTAGGCGAGAGACAGTCCTGGACTAAATTAAAGTATTTGCCAGTGGTGTTAGAGAAACTTTCTTGAATTCATGAGCTACTTAGGAGCTAGAACTACAAGCTGTTCACTGAGATAAGGCACCTAGAAGGAGGAGAGGTTTTCAGGAATAGCTCAGGAATTCAGTTGGATCCACTGAGATTAAGGTGTCTATGATATATCAGCTTGGAGATGGGCAGTGGACAAATGGAGAGATGAATGCAAAATTTAGGAGAGACATATAAACTGAGCATACTCATTCAGATTATCAGTATGTAGACGGTAGTAAGAACCCAAGCTCACTCAGAGGGACTAGAGTGTGATATGAGAAGAGCCTTGGTAGATTACTGTAGAGTACCAACCTTTGGAGGCTGGAGGAAAAAAAGAATTTACAAGAGGAGAAAGGGTTGGGGGTCGACAAAGAAAAAATAAGTGGTCACATAATCAAAATAAATGAACATTTTAACAATATTTAGCAGTTCATTGTGGCCAACCATAAAACAGGATGCTTCACGAGAAGTTAGTACTCTCATTATTGAAAGCTTCAAATGAAACTCTGCCTAATCTGTGGTTTTACAGAAGAGATTTCTATATTGCGCACCAGTTTAGGCTTAATGGTTTCAAAGAGATTTTTTTCTTTTATGGTTTTTATTGAAACCCCATATACTAAATCACTTTGTAGAGTTTATGGGAATGACATAATAGTATATCCTAGTGTATCCTCTTTGTGCAAACTCAACTTATTTACACAATCCGGTGACAGGTGAACATAAAAGCCATCACACACTAACTCTCATCTCTGGCATTAGTCCAAATTTATTTCTGTTTGCTTGCTCTAACTCACATGTGTTTCTCACCTTCTATGATTTTCCAACTCTGTCTTCCCTTTAGTAATTTGGATCCTCACATTTGTTCCCACTGCTTGGTAACAGTTGGATGTGCATTTCTGGCTCATCGGTAGTACTCGTTAAATATGGTCACTTTTGTTTACCTCTGTATGAGTTAATGGAACACTAACTGTTATCAGAAGTAAACTCTTAAAATTTCAGGAGCTTAATCTAAACTAAGTTTACCACTAGCTCACATAATAACAACATAGTTTCTTGTTCACAAATGGCTTACCTCAATATGGTGAAGTCCGAAGTCAGTCTCCTTCCACCTGTTCTTCTCTCATACCCTAGGGACTCAGAGTTCTCTGCAACCCATTGCCAGGAGGGAAATAACTATCTATGGTAGAATGAACATGAAATTTGGTGTGTAGTGAAATGGCTTTTGTACAGTCATTTTCTACCATCAAGTATATAAGTGTTTATAAACTGGTTCCCATCAGCCATTAGTTGAGATCTCCTGGGCATTAATTCTTTCTGGTTTCCAACCAGCCGTATTTATGGGCACAAAGGGCTTTATCTTCATGCAAAGAAATGCAGATGCTGGCAGCTGGAAATCAAGGCCAGCATGCTTTATAACAGTCTGTTTGAAACAGTATGGAGGATCCTCAACAAAATAAAAATAGGTCTATCGTATGATCCAGCAATCTCACTTCTGTGAATATATCCAAAGAAACAAAACACTAACTTGAAAAGAAATCTGCACCTCCATGTTTATACCAGCATTATTCACAATAGCCAAGACATCAAAACAAACTAACTATCCATTAATGATAAATGGATAAAAAAAGAAAAGTTGTGGTATGGGTATGTATATGTCTGTGTGTGTGTGTGTGTGTGTGTGTGTGTGTGTGATGTGTGTGTGTGTGTGTATAGAGAGAGAACGGAATTTATTTGATCATAAAAAAGAGAAGTCTTTCCATTTGCAACAACACGAGTGAACCTTGAAGATACATTAAGTGAAATGTCAGACAGAGATACTGTATCATCTCATTTATATGTGGAATCTAAACAAACAAAATAAAACAAAACAAATCCAAGTAAACTCATAAAAAAGAGATCAGATTTGTGGTTACCAGAATTGGAGGGTGGAAGGAGGGGGTATTAGAGAAAGGTGGTTAAAAGGTACAAACTTCCAGTTATAAGATAAATAAGTACTAAGGATGTAATGTACAACATAATGACTATAGTTAACATTGCTATATGGTGTGTATGAAAGTTTTTAAGAGTAAATCCTGAGAGTTCTCATCACAAGAAAAAAAAATAATGCTAACTAAACATTGCACAATGCATTTCACAATATATGTAAGTCAAAGCACTCTGCTATCTACCTTACACTTATACAGTGATGTATGTCAGTTATATCTCATAAAAACTGTACAAATGGTTTGTCCTAAAACAATGAGGTGGTTACTGGCAGTATCTGCTATAACAGCTTATCACTTACAGTGATAATTTCTGTATGGTAATGCTATCTGCTAGCATATAAACTACCAAAACTCGGGGCTCAACACAATGAGGTTTATTTACACTCATATAGAAGAGCCATATAGTGCTTCTAGATGGTGGCAACTTTCCTCCATTTTTTTTCAGAGTATGATGTCCCTACCATCTTTTGACACAACTATCTTGCAGTGTTTCAAGTCTTCTCTATCTAGTATGGGAAAAAAAGTGTGGAGAACATCCACTTGGTTCAAAGGGGATCCACATCTTTTTTGCTCATATTTTATTGTCAGGCAATAGTCACATGGCACCACTTAGAAACAGGAAGGGCTACGAAATGTAATCTGAGGTTGGGCAGTTGCTTTCCAGCAATGACTCATAGCTATGAAACTCCAAGCTTTGAAATTACATGTAAAGGATACTTCCATTTTGAACTCTGTGATGACAGCCTATTAGGAAAGTCTACAAAAATTTGAACTGGATCCAAGTATGTCCTGATTGATCTCTTTGAAATAGCAACCTTGGATTCAGCACCTAATAATGCTTCGTGCAATTACAACCCCTCTATAGAAGAAACTGAAATGATTAAGCAAATACAGTTTTCAAAGTTGTGTGAATGAACATTGCTCTGCATACTTGTTCTAAAACTCGAAGAAGAATATTACGCACAGAACTGAATTTCCATCTGTGGAAACTGTAAAATTGCTATTTGCAAGTCATGTTCATTTGTATACCAGAAACCTGCCAGTGATGCACCCAAAATTCAATTGTAACCGCTATTTATAGCAATATCAGCATTCAAGTTTTTATGTAAAAATAGCAAAGTGGAGCTACTGGTATAATAGTAGCTAACATATTTATTCATTCATACATGAATGTTTATTTGCTCCTTGAAGAAAAATATATTAAGACCTATAGTTAATATTAGAAAGATGAAAACTGTGAGGAGGACTAAGGGAAAGGCTAAGGCCGAATATCTATATAAAAGTGGAGAAACATTCATTATGATTTAGACTCTTTCCAAATATCTGTATGTTTGACTTTATGTCCAAAAAGGAAAGACTTACATGCTCACAGGCCAGACTTCTCTTCTAACCACAACCACAACCATCACCATCACCATCACCATCACCATAACTGCTCAGTGAGCTGAAGTCTAACTTGGAAATGGCTCATTCGGCATAACCTGGGAACTGTTTGGACACAGAACTTGGCAAACAATTCTCAAAGGGCTATGGGTGAGGTGGTAAAGGATTGTCCTCCTACATAATTTGTCAGTAAATCATGGATTTTTTTTTGGTCTGGAAATTTCCTTTTTTAAGCAAATTATACTTTTATAAGTAGAAATAGAATTGAGAGATACTTTCAGTTTCAGCTTTGACATATAATAAGCTTGAAAGTTGTTGCTCTCATCTTTATAACAGATGGAATTTTAAATAACTGTGATTAATATGTTAAGATCTCTGATAAAAAGCAGACAAGATTCAGAAACAGATGAATAACATAGGCATGGATGTGGAAACTCTAAGAAAAAATTTAAAAGAAATACTAGAAATCAAAATATAGTAGGCAATAATGGAACCTGCAACAGGCTTATTGGTAGACTCAACACGGCTAAGGAAAAAAATTAATAAACTTGAAGATAGATCGATAAACTCAAAGACAGGTCAAACCAAAATTTAAGGAGAAAAAAGACTCTAAAAAAGAACATAACATCATGCAAGAACTCTAAGATAATATTAACATTATAATATATAGATCATTAAAATACTAGATGAGAAGAAAAAAATGAGTATCTCAAGTAATAATGGCTAACGACTTTCCAAAACCAGTGACAGACAGCAAACAATAAATCTAGGAAGCTAAGAGAACACCAAACAGGATAAAAATATTTAAATAAAGATACATACACAGGGTCAGAATACTAAAGAAAAGGACAAATTTTTAAAGAAAGCAAAGAAAAAAAACCTTACTTATAGAGGAACATAGATAAAAATAAAAATAGATTTCTCATTAGAAAACATACAACCAAGAAGAGAGTAGAGAGAAATCTTTAAAATACTGAAAGAAAAATCACCAACCTAGAATTATATATCCATGAAAATAATCCTTTAAAAAGAAAGAATAAATAAAAGACTTGTCAGGCAAAAACAAACAACAAACAAAAAACAACAACAACAGAGAAATTCATTGCTAATAGACTTAACCTCCCAAAACAATTTATGAAGTTAAAAGAAGGTCTTCAGACAGAAGAAAAATATTATTTGCAAAAAACATGGATCTTCAAAAAATAAAAACATAACACAGAGCATTAGAGAAGAAACTACAATTTAAATGAAATCTTTATTTTTTCTTATTTTTATTTATCTAAAACATAATTGTTCAAAGCAGTAATAGTAACGAGTTATTCAGTAACTGTAGCAAACAGATAAATAAAATTAACGACAGCAGTGTCACAAGGGATGAGGAAGAGGAATTGGAAATAGTCAGTGTTCTGTGTGTACGTAACTACATATGAAGTAAAATAGTGTTATATGAAGGTGAATTTAGAATACTTAAAAACATATGTTGTAAATTATAGTTCAACTACTAAATTGTTTTAAATGATACTCAGGAGATAAAATAAATCATATAAATTATTCATTTAAAACCACTGCACTCAAGCCTGTACGGTAGTTCCTCATTTCCCTCAAATTAAAAGTCAAAGTAAACCCATACAATGGCTATAACGTCTTATAAGATTGACTCCTCATTCCCCTGTCTCTTATACCACCCCCGACCCTTGCTCATTACTCTCCATTCCACCTTGTTATTCCTTGAATATGACAGGCTCTCTCTAACCTCAGAGCTTCTGTACTTACTGATTCCTCTACCTGAAATTCTTTCTCCAGATATTGGCAATCTTTATTCTCTCATCTCTTTCAGTTTAAATATTACCTTATCAGTGAGGACTTCCATGCTGACTCGTTATAAAGTTGTAACCATTCTACCTCTTTCCTGCCAGCACTCCTATTCTCTACACCTGCTTCACTTTTTCTCCCCCGCAGCATGAATCACTACCTGATTATGATATATTTTAATGATTTATTTGTTTTCCATTCCCCATTCCCACCCCTACTTTGCCCCAACTAATAGAAGCTTAATAAAGGCCAGGATTTTTTATTTAAATTTATTGGGGTGACATTGGTTAATAAAATTATATAGGATTCAAAGGGACGATTCAATAATACATCATATGTATATTACATTGTGTGTTCACCACTCAAAGTCAAATTTCCTTCTGTCATTATATATTTAACCCTGTTTACCCTTATGTATCTTTTCCCTCCCCTTATTTCCCTCTGGTAACCACTAAACTATTGTCTGCGTCCATGAGTCTGATTGTCTTGTTCATTTGTTGCTTTCAGTTTTACATTCCACATGTGAGTGAAAAATCATATAGTTCTCAACTTTTGGTCTGATTAATTTTGCTTAGTACGATAATTTCAGCATCCATCCATGTTATCACAAATGGCAGTATTTCATCTTTTCTAATGGCTTAGTAGCATTCCATTATATATACGTACCCTATCTTTATATCTTTATCCAGTCATTTTTCGAAGGGCACTTTGGTTTTCAAATTTTGGAGGTGGATACCAAGATGAAGGATTGCTGAGACATATGGTAATTCTATTCTTTACTTTATGAGGAACGTCCATACTGTTTTCCATAGTGGATGTACCAATTAATATTCCCACCAGCAGTTTCCCCAAAACCTCTCCAAAACTTATTACTTGTCTTGTTGATAATAGTCATTCTAATAGGTGTGAGGTGGTATCTCACTGTGGTTTTGATTTGCATTTCCCTAATAGCTAGTGAAGTTGAGCATCTTTTCATATTCTGCCATTTTTTAATATCTTCTTTGGATAAGTGCTGTTCAGGTCCTCTGCCCATTTTTTAAATGAACTGTTTGTTTTTTGTTGTTGAGTTATATAAGTTCCCCTTACTGGAGGTGTTGTTTACAAATATCTTCTTCTATTCAGTTGGTTGCTTTTGTTCTATTGATAGTTTCTTTTGTTGTACAGAAGCTTTTTAGTTTGATGTAGTCCCATTCATTTATTTTTGCTTTTACTTCTCTTGACTCTGAGGTCAAATTCATAAAATCCCCTCTAAATCCAAGGTCCATGAGTTTAGTATCTAAGTTTTCTTCTACTATTTATTATTTCAGGTCTTCTATTTAGTCTTTGATCCATTTTGAGTTAATTTTGGTATTTGGTGTCAAGCAATAGTCTAATTGTATTCTTTTGCATGTGGCTTTCCAATTTTTCCAAAGCCATTTATTGAGAGGCTTTCTTTTTTCATTGTATATTTTTGGCTCCTCTGTTGAAAATTATTTGCCTATATACATGTGGGTTTATTTCTGGGCTCTCAGTTCAATTTTATTAGTCTGTTTTAATTATCGTTACTTTGCAGTATAATTTGAATTCAGGCAGTGTAATACCTCCATCCTTTTTCTTTTTTCTCAGGATTGCTTTGGCTATTTGGGGTCTTTTGTGATTCCATACAAATCTGATGGGGTTTTTTTGTTCTATTTCTTTATAAAATGCCATTGGGATTTTGATGGGGATTGCATTAAATCTGTATATTGCTTTGCGTAATATGATCATTTTAATTATGTTGATTCTTCCAATCCATGAACATGAAACATCTTTTCATTTCTTTGTGTTTTCCACAATATCTTTCAACAATGTGTTATAGTTTTCAGTGTGTGGGTCCTTTACATGCTTCATTAAGTTTATTCCTAGGTATTTTATTCTTATTGTTGTAATTGCTAAAGGAATTAATTTTTTCATTTCTTTTTCTGAAATTTTATTGTTAGCATATATGAACTCAATAGATTTTTGTATATTGATTTTGTATCCTGCAACTTTGTTTGTTGGAGTTTTTAGGGTTTTCTATATAAAGAATTATGTCATATGCAAAAATGACATTTTGACCTTTCATTTCCAATTTGGTTGTCTCTTCTTTCTTCTTCCTGATTGCTCTAGGTAGGACTTCTAATACTATATTAAATGAGTGGTGAGAGCAGGTGTTCTTGTCATGTTTCTGATCTTAGAGGAAAAGATTTTCACCATTAAGTAAGATATTAGCTGAGGATTTGTCATATATGGCCTTTGTTATGTTGAGGTACTTCCTTTCCGTACACATTTTAAGTGTTTTAATCATCAACGGATGCTGTATCTCATCAACTGCTTTTTCTGCATCTATTGATATGATATGATTTTTATCCTTTATTTTGTTTACATGGCATATCACATTGATCAATTTGAATACATTGAACCATTCTAGCTCCCCTGGAATGAACCCCATTCAATCATGATGTATAACCTTTCTAATGTATTGTTGTCTTCTATTTGCTAGTATTTTATTTAGGATTCTTGCATCTATATTCATCAGAACTATTAGTCTGTAGTTTTCTGTGTGTTATAGGGATTTTGAAAATTTAATTCATCGCTATATTTCAAATGCCTAGAACACGGTTAAGTACACACATAGTAATAGGAATGAATGAATGAGCAAATGATTCTCATAATTTACTATTTTCTACTTTTCTCTTTCCTCTCTAAAATTCTCATTCATAGAACATGACATTTTGGATGACTTTGGTTTCTTCTCATGATTTCATTTCCTTATCTTTTAACTTAATAAAATATTTTTGACTTTATTTTCCAAAACTTGTGTTAAATTATTTGTTTTATCAATTATATTTTAAATTTACCAAAGGTTTTGTCCTTCTTACTGTCACTTATTTACAACATTTCTTATTATTTTATGAATATAATATCTTTTCAAATCTCTCTAAGAATTCTCCAGAATTTTGCTTTTTTTAAATTCTCTTTTCATTCTTTAAATTATCTGTTAACTTTATTGTCATTTGTTTCTGTTTGTATGTAAATATGTAACAAAAAAAGCCAATAAGTTTCTACAATAAATTGTTAATTGTGTTGATAATGATACCTAGGTGGTGGGCTTATAGATGGGTTGATAATAACTGTGAATATCTGGGTTTTATTTCTGCTTATCTATATTTTCTTACTTTCTCAATGAGCAGTTACTACTACTCTAATAGAGAATACTATAAACAAACAAACAGAACAAACTGAAGAAGAAAAAACAGATAAATAGGGTAGGCTGAGGACTCTGGGAAGAAAAAGATAGACTGAAAGAGACAGAAACATCAGACATAAATCTAAAAAGAAAACCTGAGTGGTTCTAGTGTCCAGATATAACAAAAGCTTATATTCCTAATCATCATTCCCTTGCACATTCTGAAAGTTATTGCACCATGTTATAATCACTGTATTATACTCACTGTCTCCAGTAGAGCATTTTTTTTGTAAATAGTTTTCTTCCCAGGGATTCTGCTCTAACTGCATCTTCCTGGAAGAAGCACTTGGGAAAACAACTGAGTTATAGTTGCAATTTAAAAAAAATCAGATGGTTACCAATTTTCTCTGCTATGATACCTAGTCACCTCTGAAAGGTCTCCTATGTCCTGGGCCTGTTAAATTGGCTTCTCCTTCTGCCCCTTCCCTCTCCCAGCCCCAGGTGACCAGTAATCTGTTTTCCATTACCATAAATTAGAGTTGCCTGTTCTAGAAACCCATATAAATGAAACCATACAATATCTACTCTATTTTGTTTGGTATCTTTTGCTAAGCATAATGTTGAAATTCATCCACTTGTGTTTCTTTTTCTTGCTGAGTAGTATTCTAGTATGTGGATATACCAAATTTGTTATTCTATTCACTTGATAATGGACATTTAAAGTTATTTCCTGATTTGGGTTATTATGTATAAAGTTCTTAACAACATTTATGTAAGGACATTGTTTTCATTTCTCTTAGAAAATTACCAGTAGTAAAATTGCTGGGTCACATGTTAAGTGCACATTGAACTTTAAAGAAATTGACAAATAGTTCTCCAAAGTGGTGTGACATTTTACATTTCCAGCAGCAGAGTATGAGAGTTCTAGTTACTCTGTAATTTTGCCAATATTTAGTTTTTTAGTCTTCTTTAATTTTAGTAATTTTAGTAGGTGTATAGTGGTATCTCACTGTGGTTTTAAAGTGCATGTCCCTGATGACTATTGAGAATGAGCAACTTTTCATGTGTTTATTGGTCATTTGCATATCTCGCTTGGGAAAATCTGTTAAATCTTTTCCCATTTTCTATTTGGGCTTTTTTCTTATTACTATTGAGTTGTAAGAATTCTTTATAAATCTTGATAAAGTCCTTTATCAAATATATGTACTGCATATATATGAATTGCAAAGCCTAGTTCATGCCTTATCTTTTTATTTTCTGAATTATGTATTTTGAAAAGCAGAACTTATTAATTTTAATGAAGTGCAATATATCACTTTTTTGTTTTGGTTACAGTTTGTGTTTTTTGTGTCATCACTAGGAAATCTTATCTCAATGACACAGATTTTCTCCTATGTTTTTTTTTTATAAGTTTTATGGTTTTAATTCTTACATTTATGTCTGTGATCAGTTTTGAGTTAAAATTGTGTATAATATGAAGTCAACCTTAATTTTTCCCCCTATAAGAATATCCAGCTATTATAGTACCATACATTGAAGAGGCATTTCTTTTCCCCATTGAATTGCTTTAACATCTTTGTCAAAAATCAATTGACCATGTATATGCGGTCCTATTTCTGGACTCTGTTTTATTGTTCTACATATCCATCTTGCTAACCTCACTGTGTTAGTTACTGTATTTTTTATGGTACAATGTGAAGGAGAGAGAGGAGTTGCCTACAAGAAAGGAAGGAAAGAGAAAGGGAACTTTTCTGGCAGAAATGGTGCTAGTTTACACGTGACAAAAGTAAAAACATCTGCCCTAATTCAGAACAGTAAAGTTCATCCAAACTATTCCTATTTTTAATTAATAATTTAATATTTGCTGAGCATTTCTGTGGTCTCTGTATACAACATATATGCAGGGCACACTATAAATGCATTTAGTTGTTCCTGTTGTCATAACTACTGACTTTTATCTTGTTGCTAACTTCCTTTTGGTCTTTTATTAATAAATTTTAAGATTAACCGAATGAATCATTAATATTTTTATAATGAGATAAAAATATTTTTCCCAATATGAAACTCTATTTAGAATATGAAAAGTTCTTGGATAAAGTAATTTATATTAGTTATAAGTTTAAAGAATCTACTAAAATATTTTTTAAATGTCATGGTTAAACTGAAGAAGGAAGATATGGGTTACTGGAACTAACATTATTGATCATGTATTATTTGCCAGGTACTATACTATGTGCTTCACATGATAATCCAATATATAAGTGTTGTAATTGAGCCTATATATTCTTGAAATTATCCCATTTAATTTCTATAATAATCCTACAGGTTAAGTACTACTATTCCCATTGTAGGTGTAAGGCCACTAAATTTAAGTGATTTGCCCTACAGAGAAGCAGTGGAAGTGCCCTAAAATCTATCCTTATTTGACCTTCAAGCTCAGTATCTTCTCACTTCTTACAACACATTCACAAAACCCATAATGATATTTTATACATTGCAAGAATATCAGGGCAAAATCTAAAGTTCAAGTGGCAGTTTGAGTACTTTAAGCAAGTCCATTAGATCAACATCAATTTCTCACCTACAGAATCAAAAAACAAACAACAAACAAACAAAAACCATGAACTGAGGCCTAATAAAATTTAATTTGAGAGAGTAAGCCTTTACCTTTACTAGGCTAATAGTCTTCATCTAAATCATTAACACTGAGACAAACAAGAGAGATGGTTCTAAAGGGAGACAGGAGAGTATGAGCAAGAAAATAATAGTGACATATGTAGTATGCAAAAGAGTCCTCATAGGAGATAATCTTCAATTTAAGAAAATCCAGTCAGGTCAGGTATCATTACTTTAAAGATGGAGAAAGCAACAATCTGAAGAGCTAATGCATCTAGTCAGTCTTACAGGTTTAAAGAAGAGAGCTAGAAGACTATGCTGGGCACTTTTTACTGGCACTAGAAAGAAATGGGACACTGAGGTAAAGTTGAGGAATAAAAGAGTGATTTGTGAGGTGGGGGAACAAGGAGGAGAGCGAGTAGGTATAAGATCACTTAATCGTTCTTTCTGAAGCTGAACTCAGCTCACTGATCTTATATCCCTGCTCTTGCTGCTCTGGCACGTACATTCACTTTCTTTTATCTAAGATTTTAAAGTACCTCTGAGAAAGACTGGGGTATACAAATCAAATTAGAATCACAATAGGTTGGGAACTGATCCAAGGACTTAATATAAGACCTAAATAATGGAAAGCAAAAATAGGAGAAAAGTGAGATTGTTTGCATTCTTATGTCTTATGAATAAAACCACAATAATGACATCATCTCTTGTTCTTTAAGAGAATACTGCTGTTAACATTTTGACTTAAAGTAGAGAGTGATCTTCAAAATAGTATGCCAATGTGATCCATGGACCTTGGATTTTGTATTAAGATGGCACCCATTTTCACCATCTCACACACACACTCACACATTCTCATATAGCTTTCTAATTTTGTCCCTTTTAAAGACTGTCCTTGCTAAAATAAAACACATCTATAGACCCAGTTTGAGATCTTCGAATGAGATTAACTGTTTTGATTAATTATCTTTCATATTTAAAGAAAGGTCTCATCTGAAAGATTTAACGTTAAGGAGACTTTAATAAATAATTTGATTGTGTTATTGTATGTATGTTTTTTATTAGAAACTCGGAATCTGCATAGCTGATAAGAAAAAGGAGAACTATGTCAATAATAGTTATTTATCTATTTGATAGCAAACAATGAGACTAAATGATCTTTTGGACAAAATTGACAAGTCATTGAACCAAATTGATAGACTACTTGTGTCTAAAAGATCCAATATTACATAGATAAATCCATGCTTAAAGACAGATCTTTTACAACTTTTCATCCAGATGTTTGGTCAGTGTTGGGTGCAGCTCACCTGTCATAAAAAATTAATGACCTCTTAACAATTAGATAAAACTTTCCTCAATATATAAACTTTCGACATATTCTTCTTTCCTAAGAATGAGATTATGTTTGTTTTGGACTAGGCAACCAGGAAAAGAGTTTTTGATCTTAAAAGACCAATGTTCTGTGAACTCAAATATTCTATTTGACCTATCATTTTCAAAAGCAGTGGGCAAAAATTTATCCTAGTTTCTAAATTTGAAATCTGAAAAGTCAGTAAACTTGTGGTTCAGATGAAAGTTTTAGTAATGTTAACCTCTGTTGATTTTCAGGTGTTAAAAGCAGTGGGAATATATATCATCTTGATACTGACTCAAGCTGCTGAATTTAAATGGTCATTGACCAGATAGCTGATTTAAGAGATTTCATATTTACAGACATACGTGTCCTCTTCTGCAGGGAAAAAGGCTCTAAAAGCCAAGAGATATCAAGTGAATAACACTCCATAAACCAATATTCTTAATAGACTAATCTGATTGTCAATCAGCTTTTGCACCCATCTGAAGAAATGTTTGACATTTTGCCTATATTCATTTATCAAGAGTCTAAAAATAGATTTAATTTAATAACATTAGTGTTCAACTTGTCCAATGTTCAGATCTTATTCCAGGGGAACAATGCTTGTAGCAATGGTAAAATTAGGAAAGTTGTTTTATGTCGCATTAGTTAACATATGCAAGCTTACTTAACATGTGGACGGCAAATAAGTATAATTACATTAAAACAAGGAGCCGTAGCGCAGAAGCAATAAAAATAGACTAGGTTGTATTATTAATTCTTGTGTTAAGGGTTTTGAGCCATGTTGATTGGCCTGAATTTTTTGATTTTGTTATGGTACAAAGGGATTGTTTGAAGTAATTTGTCCCCGAGAGAGGCTCACAATCCCAAGCGGGTTTCAATTCAGCAAAGCAAATCTAATTTTGTTTGCTTTATGCAAACCAGAAGGGGCTGTGGTTCATTCTGTTTTCACTGGAGGGGAAAGGCGCACTAATGGGACCTGCTGAAATGCATGCATTGCAAACATCATACCCCTGCATATATTAAATTTAGCTATGTGATGCACTGTGTTCATCATCTCATTGTGTACACAGATATGCTTTAGAACAAAGCCTTTTAATAGTGAGGGAACCTTACTACATTATGTCAATACTCTATTGTATTTATATTTAATGCTGCCATTGGACTACCTGCCCTTAGCTAGAGTATGTTCATATTTGTGATCATTTTGCATTTCAACTGCTCCTTCTGTGAACGTGGGCTGTACACTGAGGCTATTATGCTGGAGCTTAAAGCCAACATCTGAAGATTAATTATATGTAGATCGATAAAGGTTTCTAATTTTCCCAGTCTCCACCTCCACACATATACCACTTGTATACCTGAGTTAAATTAGAGAGATGCTTAGTACCTTGTTCAAAGAATAAGACACTTCCTAATCTGAATCTTCAGGCTGGAAGATAAATGGAGGATAATAATATCTGTACAACAGGTAATGCTAAAGATGGTCTCCATCCCTGTGACAAATCACCATCCTCCTACTGCTCCACACACACCCCCCTCCAACTCACTGTGGTCTTTCCTTGACTTGCCAGTTACAGCTCTGCTGCCAGATACATTTGATCAAATTCATCAAAATTAGAGGGTGCATGAGATGGGAAGGGAAACCAGTATGTGATAGATGATAATGCAGTTATTGGCTAGGTGAATTTATTCGCATAAAAAGAGAATTATTTGTCAATTAAAATTGCATAATAACTGCATCTCCTGTCATGCCAGTGCTGTTTTCAGTGTGTTTTTGTTTTGAAAACAGTTCCAATACTACAAATAGACAGACACATCTCCAAACCCTTCAATTTGTCATTAGACATTTGGCGGCATGCCTACTTTGCTGTTAATTTTCCAAAACTACATTAATTTGCTGAATGACTTCTGTGAATCAGTTCACATAAAATTCAAGATGACACTTGTCACATATCAAAGAGTGACTATTAAAAGCATAGGTTACATGTAAAAACACACTGTGTGAATCAGTTCCAATTTTGCATTTTAAGTTCAAACATGGGTTAGCATTAATGATTTTTTTTTCTTTCCTAATGGAAGTTGCTTAATGAAACATTACAAGGATAATCTTCCTATTGGCTTTTTTCTGCTTCTGCTTATCTATTTCTTCAATTTACTAGTGTATATATCCTTAATTTGACTTGATTTGGAACACAAGAGACACCTCAGGCAGTGGAAATTCAATGGTGTAGCCAAAGATAATTGTTTAATATTGTGACATAAGGAATTTGATCCTGAAGGTATACTGTATCTGACAGTTGTGCAATTTAAACATTGAGAGAGATTACCCTGTGCAGAGATCCAAATAGCAAGATCACATGACATTCTTAGAGAAATGTACTTGCTGACAAAAGATGGCACTCAGTTGAGAAACATTATAATAGCTACTGGCCTCTTGTAGCATAAAATCACAAAATAGTATCATGGTTGCTATTAAAAATGCTAATTTGTTTATATATGTACTTGCTTGATTTATAAAATATGGTCCTGACATACATATTAACCAAGGAATTCTTAACGAATATGTCGTCAAAGCACATTTTTTATTTGAATATATATATTTATTTAAATACATGTCATATATGCATATATAGTATATATAGTATATATGTATGTATTATATATGTATATATGTACATATGTAGTATATATACACCTATATGTGTGTATGTGTGTGTATCATACTATACTCTGCTCGTATAACCCTGGACATCATCTAAAATATTTTACTACAATTATTTAAATAAATTATAAATTGTGATACTTTAATTGGCTTAATACAGTCATGGAAGTTGAATTAGGGGGGAAATAATGATAGAATCCTTAGTGGGTTCAAATCTTCTACAAATACCATAAGAAATTATGTCACTTTTAGCTTTTAGCCTAGAGAATATATGTGGCACAAATATCCCAATATGGAAGGGTATCTAATTCATTACCATTTATCATCTCTGCCTCTAAATCTTCCCACTTTGCTCACATTTTCCTAGTCCACCACCTCAGTTTGACAAGAACAGGAAGCTTGGAAAGGGTGAGAACTGTTGAGAAAAGTTGCAGCTACAATCTCACTCTTGGGCTACACTGATGTTTGATTACTGCCAACCCAGTCCAACCATATCACATTTAATAAGATTAAAAAATATTACACTTAGTGAGAATAAATAAAAACTTTTCCTAATAAACTGACTTATCCTAATAATAAATATATTTCTAGATTGACTTCCAGAGTTGAAAAAGCAACTAAAGGAAGTTACTTTAATCCCTCAGTATGCTCTTATGGAAGGCAGCACACTATGCAAAACGTTGAGAGAGATTATCCCGTCCACAGAGATGCATCTTGTAAACTTGAAATACTGAAGGCATTCCTGGCTCAAATTCCTGTTCAGCTCAGTAACCTATGTTTGCCTGAGAAGTTAAGTCTGTTCTCACAGATCTCCTACCCAGTGGTGTGCTGATAAATGTTTAACAATCAGCACTCTGGAAAACAAAAACAAAAAAAGCAATAATTCTGATTTGTAGTGTGAGTCAATTCCAAGCTACCAATGTGTCAACGTGAATAAGTAGTGGAGAACAAACATGAAGCATCATACCATTCCATACTATTCCCTCCATGTAGACACAATAGACATAAATCATCTCAAGAGCACAGATCATAGTAAAGTGGAGTAAAATAAGAAGTAATGAGTTTGGGTAGTATCTTTCTTTTTAATATACCTTATTGAATTTTAAGTTTTATATTTTTCTATTAATTTTTAATATTGACTGTGTATAAGGAAAAGCTGGTAAAACCCTGAAAATTTAACAATCGGCTCTTATGAGTTAGTGCCAGGCTCCCCGCAACTACCGCCTCTACCCCATCTCAGCACACACAGCACACAATTAGCTTCCTGGTTCATTAACATCGATCCAGAGTTATGCCTCATCAAATGGGAAAATATTTGTCCTGGCAATGAGCAAAATAACTTCTTGTTGATCAATTGCTCCTAATATAGTTGTGTAGTACTGTCTTTACCTGCATTTTCAGTGGCACATTCTTTTTTCTTGCCATGACAGTCTCTAGTTGGACCTTTATTTTATTCACAGCCTGTGTCTGCATTCCTTTGTCTGGGAATAGTGATTCTGCATTCACACATAAAGAAGAAGAGAAAGGGAGCTCCTATACAATGGTGTGGAGTGCTATGAAATTTTACTGACACGAGTCTGGAAAGACTGCCTGATCTGTATTTGGAACAATGCTATTTTGTTTAATTTGATATATGTGTAGGCTTTTTATTCAAATAGAGTTGAACAGTTTGTTCCAGTGGGGAAAAAGAGGCTGCTTGTTACAGAAAGGTTATTTATCGTTCACTATACCACTTGGCATTTCAAAGAAAATTATAAGGATTCTCCTTTTGGTTGCTGTCCCAGCCTCTGTACAAAGAGATTAAGCAAATGTTGGAGGAAAGATCCTTGGAGGCTGATCTGGGGCAGTGTTTTAGATGCCCTCAAATGAAGGTGTTTCTTCTGGTCTTTAAAAACTTTCAGTGACCCTTTCCATCACTCATTTTTGCTGCTAATTGGACATTTTAAAGTATGAATTCCCACTACTTCAAAAAGTTCAATGCCAACATCAATTAACACCTTCTAGAGGAAACGTATATGGAAAAACTGCTAAAGAAATCTTAACAGTGTAAGCATAATTGAACTTTGCTATACTAAGCAATATTTTTATTCAACGTTGCTCTAAAAGGTTCATTTTTACACTGCAATGGCAATTGTTTCTCTTGTTTATTTCCTTGATCTCAACATGGCCACTGTCAATTTGAACTCAATTCAACTTTAGCTCATTTATAATCAATTTAAAGTTAAGGTCTACAGATTACTGTACAGGTGACCTTCACCTTAGGAGATAAACATATCTCATAGAAGTCAGATGCTCTCAACTCTTCTAAGATCAATAGAAGTGAAAACAATTCAATTATATGGAAAGAATGTAACAGCATGCCATTTACTCTTCTATTCATTTGACAAAGATTCACTAATATATACTATTAAGAGACATTATACTACATGCCTAAATACTAAAAAATAATCTTGCCTATTCAAAATTATAAATGGATCCTAATGCAAGTACAGCAACATCAAAATTTTCCTCAACTTGCGCTAGTGATCCATAAAGACTGGACCGCCAATTAGCACTTATGAAGTAACTTATTCTCATTTGCTTTGCACTTCTGTTCTCCTCTTCTTACCCAGCCACTCCAAGATGTATGTGCTTGTAAGCTAGAGGCTGGACAGAACTCCATGTTTTACCACTTGCACCACCAGGATCAGTGGCCTTCCCCAGGTACTCAGTAAACATTAGTCAGATTCAACTGTGTCCTTTCCTCCATGAGCTCACCCCCACCTCCATTAGGTCATATATACATGTGCAAGTCTAATCACAATATCTGATAATACATGATTTCTACAAAATAGGAAAATTCAGCCTTAAAAATGGAATCACTTCACTTAGGGCCAGATCACCAGAGTAACTCACCTGGAGGTTGGAGAGGGCATTTAAATTGGACATCAAAGGATAGTTAGAAAATATGAATAGATAATTAAAATATAAATTATCATAATTTAACAGAAGTTGTTATTGAACAAATTTGAGTATTTTAAACTATAATTCTAAATTACATGAGCTATATAGAATTACACTAAATATAATCACACAGACATTTTGGTGTCTGTTCATTCTTTCTTCCTGGCTTACAGAATCTAAAAGCACTTGATGACAGAGGGTTCTGGTGGGAGGGAAAATATGAGCCAGATTTTACAGATAAAGAAGGAGATTGGAAGAAAGCACCTGAGTATATAGTGAAAAACATGAGCAAAATAGAGGGAGGGGATGTGAAGTCATTTTCTAGGAAAGAGATGCAGACTAGCTGGGCAGAAGCAGAGGGGTCATTGTCATAAGAAATACTGAAGTACCATTTATTGAGAAACTATTATGTGCTGGGCATGGTGGTGAGTACCATATATGTCTATTTCTATCTTCATAAAAACCTGTCAAGGAAGATGCTTAGGATGAAACCAATCGAAGCTCCAATAATTATAACACACACCAATATCAGGCCAGTAGGTTTGGAAGGGTCAGAGAATGGAGAGCTTTAAATGGAATCAACGGGAATTTGAATTTAATTTTATAAGGGAGACACAAAGAAAACAGCTTCCAAGAAGCCACGAAACAGAGAGAAAAGCTTCAACGTCCTGTTTAGGAGGTCCCTAAGGTAGCTTGGGTTTTATTGAAAAAATGCCTGATTATTGGTGTTGGCTATGGAATTGGAAAGGAGAAAAAAATCTAAGAGGAACTTGAGACAAGACATTATAAGCTATTTAACAACAGGATTTCAGGCTAACAAAATAATAGGCAAACACTGAAGGCTAGGAATAAAAGTTTTTTCATGTGCACATGATGTGGAATGTGTTTATTTTGACTATAAGATGTGTTGGAAGTCTTGCGCATAGTGTGATTATAATGAACTTGACTATTGTCAAGTTAAATATCATTTCTTTTCTGACATCATTCACGTTTTCACTTGTCTGGCAACTACCAACACTCTTACCCCATTACTTGATTCTTTTATCCCAAGAATTTACAAAGATTTGTAAGTAAGACCAATGATTATGATCTGCAAAAAGGGAAACAAACTGAATAGATTTATTAGGCAGAATTCACTCATGTTATATCACTTTGAAAGCCTGTGGAGTTTTGGGGAGCTATTTGGCCAAGAGGAAGGGCATGTGCCAGACAAATGGGACTTTGTTCCAAGTACAGCTCACACAAGACATCTGAAAAAAGCAGACAAAGGAGGCTGGAGAGGAAAATGGGAGAAACAGTAGGGAACATAGAGATAGGGAAGGTCAGGGCATATAGAACCTGGGAGGAGGGGGTTGTAGTTGAGGTGATGAAAGAGAGACTCCTGGAATACTTGGAGCAACACAGAGAATATGAGTTTTAAAATGCTTCATTTCTATGCTCCATGGAAAAATGTAGCAAAGGGAATGAATAACCTGAGGAAATCAGTGGTCAGAAAACAGAGTTGCAATGGTGACAGCTAGGTGCCTTTTATCTGTCACGTATGTACGAAAGTGTCTTTCATACAGCAACTCTTATCTAAAAGTCTTACAAAAAAATTTATACACATTTTGACCATCAAGACACCCTCAAAACTTTTTTAAAGAGTAAGTGAGTAATTAGCAATGAACTGTTTGATGGTAGGTGTTCTTACTTATATCACAGGTGTCCTTATATCTCCAGGTATCACCAGAAAGACACCCGGTTCCATTGCTTCTGTTCCAGAGCCCCTTTCACCAAATGGGAGGTCACTTTTACAGGAAACAACTAGGTCATCTAAAGTTCCAAATGTCAATTAGGTGGTGCTGTAACATTATTCCCATTCTGTGTCCTCCATCCAGGCATGAGAGTACAAAGCTGATGATCCTATAACTTCAACAAATATATAGAAAAGGTATGCAAAGGTAAGAAAAGTGGACAAAGTAAATTAAGAAAGGAAGCAACTCTGAAATTAAAAGGTCCAAAAAATTTACGCCATCTTCATCTTGATAACGTTGAACTACGAGAAATGCTCTTAAAATACATTTATGCAAAGTTAAATATGTGGGGGATTCTACTGTTAGTCCTGCAGAGCAGGGTCAGTGAAAGGAACTGATTAAAAAGTTAACCCTTCTGATTAATTTAAGTTGATGACACTATGTCTACACAAATGAGTTTGAAGTGTTTGGCCAGCCCAATCCATATATTGGCTAACAGAACCTATTTTATAAGTGCAGAGAAGAAAGACTGGCTACTATTTTACAAGAAGTGCCAAAGTTTTTATGGAAGTATCATGTAAACTCTACTTCATGGGCATACTTTCCTAAAACCAACAACTTTTCCTTTTCCTTCCTTCCTTCCTTCCTTCCTTCCTTCCTTCCTTCCTTCCTTCCTTCCCTCCCCTTTACCTCCCTCCCTCTCTCATTCTTCCTAAAATGGAGGGTGAGGTCATGTGCACATCATAACAAAAATTCCTTCCCAACTTTGCAGTTAGGATACAAGGCCTATTTTGACAGCAGGGCTCATCCTTTTTAATATGCTTATTTTTGCAGTAGCCAAAAGCATGCCCACATTCCACTGTGCCAACAGTCTGTGGAAGGAAGTTCAATGTAATTGCCAGTCAGTTCCCCCATAAATAAATCTTCTAAAACAATGAGTCATGCATGTAAATATTGCCCTTGCTGAGCATATTTATTGCACGTTGATGTTGATTGTTTAAAAAGGGGTTATGGTTCAATAAATTGAACACCTGAGCTGTGCGTTTGTAGGATGAAATTGAGAGACGGGCAGATCAATTTAGACTCACTTCTACTTTTCGATCTGTTTAATAGATTTTTAAAACGACACTTAGAGCCCCACAGAGGCAACAGCACTTCACATCCTTCTAGCATATCCTTCCTCAGACACACCTCACTCTGGTCCTCTCGGGCTCACTGCACTTGGAAAAGCTGATGATCCTATGAACAGAAATTCGCAGAGCATGCTCTTGGCCTCCTGCTCTCTGCTGAACTAGGCTCATTTATTCAGCTGGTATTGCGAGTTTGGGGGCACAACAGTACATCTGACCCTTTTGGGGTAAAATTTGATCTGGCATCTCATTTCAAGGGCTCTGCCATGGGTCTGTCAAGCCTTCACTTTGCGGGTGCCCACTAGAACTGCTGACGTCTGCCTCTAACTCCCTCAGCTTTCATCTTTCACTGGCAATAAACATGTCACCCTGCTGAGGTGAAACACAATCTGGAATTAAATTTACTGCATATAAAATATAGTGCCCTCTTTATTGGTTCAAATACTTGTCACTCATAATTTATTTGCCAGTGTATGGCCTTCGTGCAGAGAGAACACTGCTATAAACAGAGAAGGGGCTTTGGTATTCATTTTTGCTGGAATCTTTTTCACTTTTCATTCTTTCCCATCGTTGGTCCTCAAATCCCACTTACCCACTTGGGCTAATCTGTTTTCCAAGAAGCGCCTCAAATAAAACTGGAGCCCTTTGCCCAAGTGTGGCAAGCATGTCACTGAAAACATTGGCATGGAGTTTCTTGGCTGATTTGCTGCATGTTTGCTAGCAAGTAGCAAGAGCGTGGCACCTGGTAATGCTCTCCAGCAAGCAAACCGAAATACAAATGTTGGGGGGAGGGGGGGGGGGTGGATTTACCCTCGTCAGTTTCATTCTCCCACTTGCCATGCCTTCCCTTCTGGCACTCAACTTTTTTATGATTTATTCCAAATACTGTCGATCAGCTTTAACTAATACAGTTCTTGTATGAAGCACCTCTCTAATCTCTTCAAACACAGATGTGGAAGCACGGCTTAGAGCATGGAGGCCAACAAAAGCCCTCTGCCTGTACCAGTGATTAGCTTTGATTGACACAGAACCCTTCTGCTTTCCTAGGCATCCTCTAACATCCATAAATGATTGTTTTAAAATGAAACGCACAGGGTATGCTGGGCACCAGCTTTAGTAAATTTTGTGGTGCAACTATATTAGGAGACAACTCAAACTACAAAACGAGATATTAGATGTTGAGTCTCCACACCCCAGCCCCCATTGCTATTTCCTTCTGTCTCTTTTAGGCCGATCTCTTTACAGAAAGGTTTTAGTGGACATTAATTTTTCATTTAGAATTGTTTAAACACACATAGATGCCTATTTCATTTTAACAGCTGTTTTCAACATTATGTGGTCCCAGATTTTAAAATTTTACAATGGAAATGTTAGAACTTTTATTTATTTTCAAATCGTCTTTAAATAGGAACTCAAAATTTAAATCTAACCCTTATGTAGTATTAAGGATCTCTAGAAATGGCTAGATGTCAGTGACACAAATCTAGATTCCCATAGATTACACAAATTACTTTTAAAAATATATCAATTGTAGTTAAAGATGTTATGATCTTACTGTTATTATTCTGGATAGGGTCGCCTGGGAAACTTTTCAATTTGCCCTGGATATTTGGGGCTATCTCTTAAAGTGACAAAGAGCAATTCATTCTTCTTAGTAGGAAGCGTGTTCCTTTGCAGGTAAAAGCACTTTGAATTCTCCTGATAATTCTAGGGTGCCTCAAAGATGGCTCTGAGAGTTGTGTTAAATCTCTAGAAATTACCCCAGATTGTCTCAGATTCCAAATGCCTGGATGTAAAGTTTTCCAGATTTGAAAGATGTCATTTCTGTCTTCTCATCCCCCAATAAGTATAGTCACTTTATGACTAGCCATGGATGTGAAATGCTTCTATCAGCCTGTTTTTTTTTTTTTTCTGAGCAGCAGCATAAGTGAATAGGGAGACAGAATAGGAATTTTTGCTCCAACCAACTATGAAATGCCTAATTTTATTTGCATCTGCACACATATGCAGTTAGATGTTTTATTCATTACTTACACACTTACTTTCAAAAGAAACTTGTGAAAAGCAAAGAAAAATCCTACTATCTTTTAGTTTTTATTTTAAGATTACAAAATAGTCTGTTAAGTTTAATATCAACATTTAATATTGATTTCCAAATGTTTACAAGTATTTTTAAAATGAAGTATATGAAGAAGCAAAATAAATGAAGAACCATGTTAATGTTTTAAAAAGTATCTCACCTCCTAAATGGTTTTAGGATTATAGAATCAGAGTGGGGAAAAAAATTCATCGCATCTACACTTTTTATTTGAAGACTGAGGAAACTTAGACCCAGATGGTTTACCTGATGTGCCCAAGATCAACCAGTTAGTACATGGAAGAATAAATAATAAAATTAGTTTTGGTCTAGATCTCCTTTAAATTAAGAATTTGAATGTCTGAAGACTCAATAATTATTTCAAGAAATCCAACAGATTTGAATCTATTGTGCTTGACAGGGTTGTACAATTGTCACCACATGCACAATTCCACAACAATCTCATTGTGTTGTGACTCTTCTCACAGATGGACAATATGAGGCTCAGTGAGAGAGAGAGAGAAAAAATGAGTGACCAGAATTCACATAAAGTTCAAGTTTCAGAGCCCAGTTTTGAGTCAGGTCTGCTGATTCAGAATCTAGTGCTCTGTGAATGGCATAGGTTGCTAAAAAGAAATACCACACCCACCTAGAGAACTAGCAACATAAGAGATCAATTACACCAAGTGGGAATGTAATTTCTTTGTCTTCTTCTCCAATTGTGCCATGAAGATCAGGGCTGTCTCCTATAGTTTTTTGCTTTACTTTAAACCATTTGCCAAGTGAGTAAGTGTCTGTACATTATTATTTGAGTTTCTTTAAATTGTTACTTAAATTTAATATCTTTGACATCCTTGAGAGAAATAAAATAAAGAATTTTTTCTATTACCATTTACAAAATTTCAGTAGATAATTTTAAATGTTTGATTATCACTCACTGTAATATTATTAGATGATCAATAAAATAATTAAGTATCCACCACATCTGTCATAATAATAACTCTATCTGCAAATAATACTGCACTTTTTTGCTTTTATTTTGGAGTATTTTTGTTGTATTATATTGTGTTTGCTTTCTTTTCTTTTACTTACAGTTTTATTTTACAGTTTTATTGAAATGTAAAACCTACCATATAAACACTAATAAACTCAAATGTGAAAATACACATCTTCTTTGAGATTTTGTTATGTGATTGTATCTGAGTATATTATTCCCTGTTGACTATAATGAGAACTAGCTTATATGTACATGTCCAACTTCTCTTCGAAGCATAAAACATATTATATTGTAAAATCTATTCAATGTGTTCTTTAAAAGGGCTATTATTTCTCTTGCCACTGTCCATGAAGTACATTTATGTCCTAAACTTGGAAACACTTTAAACCAGAGCAAGAAGGAGAGGTTTCAGGACGGCCAGCAGATGTGTGTTGGATAAATGCATTTGTGTTGATGGTATAGCCCGGGGAGGGGAGAAAGAGAGAGAAAAAATTAGAGGACAGGAGGCTGAGCCTTAGGGAATTCCAGAATTTAAGGAGTGAGAGGAGAAAGAGGATAGCATTATAGAGATAGAAACAAAAACATGAGTGCAGTGTTTTAGGTAAAGAGGGATGGCAACAGAGGCAAATGTAGCCCTGAGAATTGATACTCTTTTGATTTGGGAATGTTGAAGGTCATCTTGACATACTAGAGCCTCCTTAGTGAAACTAAGGAAGTGAAATTCAGATGGCAGTGCGTTAAGGAATGCATGAAAACCAAATAAATGGAATAAATGTAGACGTTTGCTTGATTGAATAAATATTACACAAATAAAATTAAGCTAGGATGGAACACAGGATCAAAGGTATAATTATAGGTCTTTGAAATGTATTTTTAGAAAAAAAAATTTTCTTTCTGTAAATAAAAAGTAATATATACTAACTGTAAAAAGTTTAGAGGCTATGAAAAAGGATGAACAATAAAATCAAAGTAATCTAAACTCCCATGACTAAGAGGTTACTACAGTAAATTTTTTGTTTATTTTCTCCCAGACTTTGTCCTGTGTACTCCTTTTATGAGGCTGAGTTCATTCTACATATATAGCTTTAGATTCTTTGCACTTATTCTTAAATTATATATTTATTAATGACTGTTTTAGAATGTATACATTTAGTATACATTTTTAACTTTGGGAGAAAGAAAACCTCTAGTGAGCAATCATTGAAGATCCAAGAAGAAAAGAGAGCGCTGGATTAATGTCCCAGAGGTGATGGAAGGAACAGAATCGGGAACACAGAGGAAGAAAATAAGAATGTGCAAACATATACATTTGTGAAGGGCAGGAATCAGAGGCTGAGTGAGTTTGTGCACTTTTTAATAGCTAAGCGTTGAAATACTAGTGTTTAAGGATCTTGACTATGAATAAGTAAACACATTGTCAGCTAGAAGAAAGGGTCCACTTGAGGCTGAAAACAGGAATTATACTGTGAGCAGTCTTCACGGTAGTGGCATTCCCTCTGATTTCTCTCAGAAAACTGGGCTGGTGAAGAGACTGAACTACTGAAACATTCTGCTTGACAGAGACGTGAAATGATGAGGATGTAAAATATAAAAGTTCTGAACATGAGGATAAAATACATGAGGAACAAGGATTCCAGGACACGTAGAAAAGCAATGGAAAGAAAACGGAGGACACAAATGCTGGACATCTCTGTGAGCCTGAAGACATCACGCAGCAGTTGTGAGAGATGAAAGAATGGGGATCATGGTCAGAATGGAATATTGGAGTTAAAGCTATGTGAGGAATAGAACTGGGTGGTGACAAGGTCCATGTGTGGCCATGGGGGTGGAGGGTGTAAGAACAGAGAAGTTTAAAAGATACTGGAATACAACACCAAGAGTGAACCCTATAAAAGTATGGACTTTGGGTGAATATGATGTGTTCATGTACCTCCATCAATTGTAACAAATGCACTACTCTGCGGGGGAGGTACATTTGTTGATGTTGATAATGGGGGAGGCCATGCATGTGTGGGGATGGGGTATGTGATTTATCTCTGTACCTTCCTCTTAATTTTGCTGAGAATCTAAAATAAAGTCTTTTTTTTTTTTTGAAAGGATACTGGAGAAGAAAAATAAAAAGCCATAGTATCAAAAGTCATGGGCCTGAACACTGAAATCACCTAGGTCGCTGGCAAGTAATGGGAAATTAAGGAAGGCTGAGAGTGGGGTGTTCAGTGAATGTGAAGTAGTGATTAGGAGCTGTTATATAATGCTGAAAAAGAAGGTAGTAGAGGGATAAAACAGCTAGGTGAAGACTATACACCAAAGGCTGGTGGAAATGTAAAATGAGAGGTTAAAAGAATAATATTCTGGGAAAAGAGAAAAACTTGCTCTTTTAATAAATCATTAAAGTAAAATTAACTGAATAAGTGTTTTGTCTTATAATTTTTTATCCTTGTCACTTTACTATGAGTTACTTTCAAATGTGTCAAACTCTCCCTTAAATTTTTTACAAAATTGCATCTTCTACTCAATTTCATTATCCTTCTCCTTACTTATATATTAAATAACTTTTCTTTACCAATTCTTTTGTAACTCTGCTGAAACAAATCCAAAATTGACTACAGGGAGCAGGAATTATTTTCTCCTAACCAACCTGACAATATAGATGAGATAAACCATACTTTGGGAACTTCTCAAAAATTGTATGTTTCATTTTGAAACATCTCTATAGCAGGTGTGCTATCTCTGAAAGGGGATTATTTTCTTTACATACGCTGTGTAGCAATGGGGAAAAAATGCTATTTATACAACTTTTGAATTTTTAAGAATTATTCATTCATAATTATAGTCTAATATAAATAAGGGTTGAGGATTGAAAAGAATGCTTGTCCCAGTCTTTCTGTTTAATTTGAGCACCACTCCAGCATAATTTCTTGTCCTTTCCCACTATCTTGTTCCCTTTTATGCATGTGTGGAAGCTCTCTATCCGTCTTTATAAAGAACGATCTTTCTTCCTCTCTCTCTCTTATTTTTTTAGGCAGCACACTATCAGTGTGTGAAATCCTCACACTCAAGCTGCTGAACCTGGGTAGTGAATATCTGATTCACAAAACAAATGCCAGCCCCAGAGATACGTCTTTCTCAGTGGTACATCACACCTTTTTTAAAAAAGATGATGCGCTAAACCAGGAATTGATTTGGTGAGGATATGAAAATTGTACCAGAATTATGGGCTTTTATCATTTACGTTTACCAATGTCTCATGCAAGAGTTGAGATGATTAAAGGCATCTTCATTGTATTTGCAGCCAATATACAGTAGATGGTACTGGCTAGACAGTTTATACTTAGGGGCATTTTCATTTTCACATATAATAAAGAAAACTAAATGTGTAGTCCATGTGTATACTCTTCAAATGACAGACCATAATCGTCCTTTTGCAGCCTTTATAATATCTGTTGTCAGGCTCTTCTGAGAGACTTCTAATAGGGTCTTGGCAAGATGCCACAGGCAAGCACTTCCACTGCAGCTGATTCATAAATGCCTTTGGGGTTGCATTACAAATCCAGTAACCCCTGAGGTCTGGTGGGAAGGTCTGCCAAGGTTCAGCTGGGATTGCCTATTAGCCCATTGAACTCCCCTGAGCCCTAGAGACTCAAAAGTGGGTTTCATCCAAGCAACATGGGGAGGAAAGAAGCGATATCATTGTCTCTACTGGGCAGATTGGTTATATACACTCCATCCCCAAAAGGATGATTTAAGGAGAAAACCATCACAACCACTTTTGTTTCTTCCTGTTGCTGTAGTACAGAAAGCTGCAATTTTTAATTTAAGTAATAAATTCAGTGATTGAAAGAAGCAATGTCTTTATGATTTGACCTTATTTCTTTCCATATACATAGTAAGAATGCACACAATCTACATAGAATGAGCACGGGTTTTCCTTTTCTTATTGTTCTACTTTGATGTGTGTGTGTGTGTGTGTGTGTGTGTGTGTGTGTGTGTGTGTAAGGTTCACATGTGAGAGAGCAATGCCTATTCTGTTCACTACTGTGTCTCTAGAGACTAGAATAGTGACAGCTACATATACAATAATAATCGTGAAATGAATTATTGTGTTAGTGACTACCTGAAAGCACAAACAGATTTAAGGGCTTGGCCCTAGGAATGTGCTCAGGTTGCTAATCTACGAGGGTGCTAAAACATCACTGAGACGAGGTGAATCAATTTCAATGATCACAAGTCTTCTCAGGGACAGAAGGTAATGTGTTGAAGGACAGGACACCCCCTTGTAAAGGGGCAGGCTCTAAGAACGGCAGAAGGCCATCATTGATTCAGGTTTGGTTATCTGCAGAGTAAGTTTGTGAAGTGGGAAATGAAATATGGAATGAGAGCAGAATTACTCTGGAAAATGGTGGAATGGCTGACCCCTTTGACCAGCTGTCCTGCTTCATCACTCTTTCTGTGCAACACTCACTCTCTCTAAATAAGTAAGAGGAACTCACATGGGGAGATAAGAACTTTAGTCCTTGTGTGCTTAAGGTGAAAAAGAAGAGTAACTGTTATCTCCAGTTTCCTCATGTAGTATTGTATTCTACCAGAACCTTTCTGTTTTCCAAATATGGTCAATACACATCTCCTACTTATAATAGTCCCTTTAAGTAAAACTGTATTTGTCCCAACTTGATAGAACACTTTTAAATTCTCTCATAGTCTTCCTCCACCTTTCACCCCCAAGATTTGTGGTTGCTTTTGTGTATTTCCCCTTAACTTTTCTCCAGCTCACTGGTAAAGACCTGGAAAAAAATTACTTCACTCATTTTAGCCTCAGTTTTATCAAATGTAACATTAGATTAATAATAACTACTTTGTGAGGCTGTTTTGATAACATAATGATGTGGAAAAATAATATAGTGCCTGTCTCCTATTAGATGTTCGGTAAACAGTAGTTAGGGATAATGATGAAGAGGAAGAAAAGGATTAGGATGAAGGAAGTGAGATGAAACTCTAACGTGATGAGTACTTTCACAAGTGGCACAAGCAACACAACAGTCTAGCCTGTTGTGACTATATGCTTGGTGTGATGATCATGTCATATCTTTTGGTAAAGCTATGAATGAGAACCCACCCTTTAGGAAGAGAGCCATGAATCTCATCTTGGAGCCCTGCCTGGGGCCACATCACCATCGATAGACTCTATAATGCCAGGGCATCTAAGGGAATCATTTATTAAAAAATTGGTTTTTATTGCTTTAAAATCTTTTTTATTTTATTTTATTTTTTATTTTTTGTTGTTGAGGAGAAGTGGATACATACAAATAAACATAAATTGATTCAAAAGAATCACTGCTCTACACATAATGCTGTATTCTTTTTTTTGTGGGCTTGGAGGACATTGATCAGATTTTACAATTTCATTAAAAACATGCCATCAGGTTTTACAAAAAAAGAAATAAATCTTTAAAAGAGATGATTGCTTAATTAATCATAGGATAAAGAGAGATTGATGCTAAGAGCTGTTTTACAGATTAAGAAAAGTAGAGCAGGGACTGGCTGGCTCTGAGATGTAGAGTTATTTACTTTCAAGTGGAGCATTTACTGAGATAAGTTAATTCTTCCTTTTGGTGATATTCCGTTTTATCTCGGTGAACTGGGTTTAATTTACCATGACTATTTAGTAAGGTGAGTTACCACTATGCAAGTTTCACACTTCTCAGTTATGGACTCAGCTCTCCTCTTAGATGAAATTATACTTTCAATTTACATAGCGCCCAAGGGATCTAGTCAGCCCACCCTCTGTGTGCTAAACTGATACCAGGAGCTTTACCTTTTCGGTAAATGATGAAAATTGTGGCACAAACATGGTATGTGTTTTACCTAAAATCATGCAACCATTTATGATAGTTAGGGGAATAAAATGTAATTCTGGTTCATGAGCTCTGTGATCCTGAACCTGGGATCTATGGTGTCCTAGAAAATCATGGATGAGCTACTGAAAACTTGAGTTCTGGAATTATAGAAATATTAAGTGGCTATGTGTATGGACAATAGGGGAGGAAAGGGATCACAGCTTCCATCAAAACCTCCAGCAATCTATGACACCCAAAAGGTTAAAAGCTAAAAGTAAACTCTCCAAAGCTAGCCTAATCCTAAATAGAGTATCTGTCTAATCTCAAGGAGATATGTAATTTAGATGACTACAAATCAGAAATATTTTCAGGGGCTCTGACGCCCTATTGAGAGAAGAGACGGATTTAACATTTGATTCTTTGAGGTCAGCTTTGTGGCTATTTGCTAATAAGATGCATGTCAAGCTATTTCTCCTTCACAGGTTAACAAGGTCTAGGACTACTGGACCACCAAAATTAACGCTCTACCAGGAAAGTATATATATTTAGAATCCTGTGGCTTAGCACCACTTATTTTGTAATGTTAATATAATCAATAATATGAACAAACATTTCTGAATTTAATAGTATGGACCAAGCTGTGAGGAATAAAAAGAAATGTAAAATACACTCCTTTACTCTCAATTTGTACAGTTCAGCTGCAGAGAAGCACATTAAAGTTTAAATATCTGTCTTATGTAACAGTGTGGAAAGAAAAATATTACACAATTAATTGACAAATAAGTTGTATTCTGAAATATTTAGGATGCAGAACGTAACAGGGGATTCTAATTAATTCAGGTACCAATGTACATAAAGCTCTCCATGGGAATTAGGAAAATGAACATCCCACAGAAGAAGAAAAAGCAATTGAAGATAGCCCTGGTTTTCACAAAGTGAGGTGGGAAACCATCGGAGGGTTGTGAGCAGAAGAGTGAAATGATCTGACATACACTTTCACAGGCTCACTAAGACTGCATTATTGAGAATAGACTGCAAGGGGACAAGAGCATATTGGGAAGACCAGTTAGGGAGCTACAGCAAACCAGCAAAAGACAGTGGTGACTTAGACTATTTTTTAACTCAGATTTTAAATATATTTTGAAGGTAGGGTTGGCAGAATTTACTTATGACTTTGAAAAAGAGGCATTGAGGATGACTCCAAGGATTCTGGCTTGGCCAGCCAGAAATAGGGAGTTGCCATATCTTGATGCGAGGAAGACCATGAGAAGAATCGGTCTTACGAAGAAGATCGAGAGTTTTGTTTAGAATATATTAAGTTTGGGATGTGTATTAGACATCTAATAGATGATTATATGAGTCTAGAATTCAGGAACAAGGTCCAGACAGGAGATGTAATTTTGAGAACTATCAGTGCATAGACAGTATTTAAAGGGTTAAGGCTAGATGAAATCCCTTAGGGAGAGAAAAAAGAAAGAAGGAAAAGGAATCAAGTGCAAACATTTTGTTATGATTGGAGCCTGAAATGTGTACAAAAGCACGTTAGAAGGTGGAATCAGAGAGATAAGTAGTGGTTAGATCATGGAGGGTCTCATATGCTATATAAACAATATAAGACTATTCTGTAGGCAATGGGATGTCACTGTAAAATTCTAAAGGGGAAAGTAAGAAGATCAGTTTTGCCTTTTAAAAAATGGCAACACTGATTAGAGGGGGACAGTACTGGCAGGAGAGAGCTCAGAGGAGAAATATGGCAATAGTTTACAAAGAGATAATAAGGATGTGGAGTGTGTCCGCAAGGCAGCAGACAGATTTGAGCAAAGTTTACAAGGTGTATTGACGTAACTTTTGGATAGAAAGAGCAAGGGAGAGAGGGGAAACAAGAGAATTCACACGTTTTTTTCCTAGATAACCAAATGGATGACAGAATCATTAACTGGAATAAAAATAAAAGATAAGGTGGGGACAGGGATTATACAGGAGACGGGGAGAGATACGAACAATTTGATTTGAATATTTCATTGGTGATGCCCAGTAGCTTGTTAAGCATAAGGATTTGGAATTCTAAAGAAAGGTCTTAGCCAATGATAAAGAATGGTCATCAGCAAACAGGCAGTAATGAGAAAGGATGAGAATTAAAGAGCACACTTTAGTATTTGGTGGTTTCTAAAGGATGAAAGGCCAACAAGGGGATATGAAGGGCAATCGTATGAGGTACGGTGTGATGGGAATTGGGGGAGTGCGTATAGGTTGAGGCATTAGCTATATTGCAAGAGGTGGTGGGAGTAAAAAAAAAATTGTAAGGTTTTGAAAAAATAAAGATAAAAGTAGGTATAGGTGAAAGTATACACAGCTCTTTTGAGAATTAAAATGTAAAAGAAAGGGAAGATGGTGTGATATAACAGGGTGAAAAGAGAAGAAAGAATATTGATCACTTCTGCTGCATTTATACAATATCATCTTTGTCTAAATATAAACATGTTGGAATTAAAACAAGGTTTAACTTCCACATAGACCAGTCAGTGAAGATCTATTCCAGGGCCTCTGAAGTTCGCCCTCAATAATTGACAGTCAAATGACTTTTAATTATGTGCTGCTACAATCTGGGGTGGGAGGGCTGGAGGGATTGAGAAATATCTAGCAATATTTTCCAAATTTTTATCAAGCACTTCTATGTGCTAAGTGTCACACTTAGCACTCTTTTTCAAACTAGCTGCAGAATGTTTTTGTTTACTGAAGGACTGACTCCCAAATGTATCACAATTGCATTTCTGTTTCCTACACCCATCATTTTGTTTTCCTGTATAATTTCGTTAAATACTCAGGAGGGTAAAAAGACGTACTGGAGAAAATGGTGTTATGTGTATCTACATAAGTATACATGCATTGTGGCCTCAACTCAACTCTGTCCTGGGGACATGTGTCAAGATTGCATTACGAATCAGGCTATGGTGTTTCTGGTTGTTCAATAATTAAAACTTCTGCTATAAGAACCAAAAGTAATCCGTTTATGATTATCCCCAAACTCATAACCAGGACCAGACTTTCTGCTCTGTGATGTAAAAGACTTGAGTGTCCTCATTTGTGTATCGACAACAAGGTAGAAGGAAAAAGCTGCCTTCTCTACCGGGTTTCACTACGTACAAAACATGTTATGGGAATGTGGAAAAAAATTGCCCGACATTTGAGACCTTTTCTTCATATGACAGTTAACAACACTTTGCCTAATATTTTGCCTAATATTCTGTTTGGCTGTATTATCAATTCCTGGATATAGTTTACTTCAAATTTATAAATTAGTAGATCTGCACTTCATCTGTCTATAAAACTGTTCCCAGAAAGCTTTTATTCAGGGTATATATTTCCTTTCAGAAATAATATTAAACAGAAGCAGTTTTATAGAAGAAAAAAAAATCCAGTATCATGATGAATATTTAAAGACAACTGTAGTTTTAAACTCAGAACTTTCAAAAATGTAAAAGATGCTTTATAGGGGAAATAATGAAGGATTGATACATTGATTCTGTAAATTAGACCAAGTGCAGGTGGCATTGTTTTGGCACAGAAATCTGTGCAGCTTCCTCTATCAAATAGCATGAAAAATGAAGAAAAGGTGCACAAAGGGGAACAGAGATACTCAGGGCCATGCTGATGGCTTACTGTTGCTATTCCTTGGAAACTTCCAGTCGTTTTCATAACAGATAGTTTTGAACTCTTATTTTTTAGCAATAGCTGCCAAATTCTGCAAGTCCTATAATGTTCTGCTCCCTAATTAGTTTGGAAGGCTGTAATTGTTTAAGTTTAAACCCGCCTAAAAAGGCTGCCAACTCATTTGAGCAGGAGTGAGCAGGAAAGTTGAAGAAATAGCTACATATTATCACTTGCTCATTTATTTAATTTAGTCTTTTGATCAAATCATGATTCTAATACCAAAAAAGAAAATCACAACACAGAAGTGGCTTCTTTTAAAACAGCTAGGAGCTGGCTTTACTTCTTTGGACACAGCGATTTCATGTCTGAGTGGTCCTGTTGATGTTTAGAAATTGAGCACAGACTCCCTGGCATGACCCTAGGAGGTCAGGAATACTTCGAATAAAATCTGCGAGGTCAGTAATGAAAAATCGCATCATAAGAGAACCATTATAATACGTTATTAATGGGATTTGGCATGTGAGTAGCTCTACTTATTGTTTGGGGGCATTTTTATATGTGTTTAACAAAAATCTGGAGAAGAAAGAAATATGTATGCACCAGAAGAGTTAGCACTGTGTTCAGAATTTTTCAGTGTACTCAAGAATTTATTAGGTAATAAGATCCTATGCACGTTTCCACTTGCAATATGAAAAATGTCGAGACTGATCACGTTTCATTAATTGTCTCTGTGCATTCTCTGTATAATGTGGCTGTTTGACTGTTGTTTCTCCTACTCTAATCAGTTGTTTTTACTATAAGCACAATGAGGGAGGATGTATTCAAGACCGCTGCAGAATCTTATAGGAAGTGGCTTATATTGGCTACAGCTACCACTTCCTGAAGGAATCACGATGGTGTTTATTTCTGAAAATTGTTTCACCAGCTCTGCCTGAATGCATGTATCAGGATACTTTATATGATTTTAGAGCCAAACTGCTCAACTTTTTATAGCAGCACCACAATTTCTACTTTTCTCTGTAGCAATTATCCTTCATCCTGGGGCTTCTGGGAAAATACAAAACCAGGTTGCTAAGGTTTGACTCTATGCTGAACAGAAAACGATTATGGGCTTTCGTGAAGTCGTTCTCATCCATTTGGTGAAATGCATCAGCTATAAATCTAGGAACTGTGTTTCTCTACAAAGATCACGTAGAGTTTAATCTTTCCTAGAAATTGTTGGATGCTTTGTAGTGAGGACCAACACACACACAAAATTTTGCAAGGTGTTTGTTGATTGCATCGTGATCATAGGAAATCATGATGACAAATTGCAAGATGTGTTTCACCAGTTAGAAAGCAAAGATGAAGCTTATTATATGTGTTATTTTCAATCAAAAATATGATGTGTACTTAGAATTGTCACACCATTCGAAAGAATTCTTTTGTTGGAAAGGGCTCTTCATATCATCATTCTCAATAAGTCTCCTCCTACCTGCAGACTTAGCGTGTCCTCATCACCACCAGATCACTTAACATCAAGTCAATGTCTCTAGCCCCACGCTGACTTCAACTGTCTTCATCTTCATGATAATAAGGAACAAATTATGTTGCCACTTTCCAAGATGGTCTGCCAGAGTTGAGTGGATACACTACCTCCTCTATTCCCTGGCCAGCATTCCATGACCTCCTTTGTTTGCCACCTCAATTTTAAAGGGCATCATTATGCAGACACCCAATCAGAAAACCCAGAATTGACGCTTGAAGGAGACTAACTCCCCTTTACCAATACGTTGTTGTGTGAGTTTGAAGGCCATTCTATTTCTACGTGCCTCAGTTTCATCCAGATAATGCTTATGCCTAGACTTCTCCACTCCTCTTTCTCTTTTTCATCTCCTATCAAAATCAGGTGCAAAAAAACTAAGCTGAGAATGGTCATAGTGCAGTTTCTGAAATTTCTGAGTGCAAATTGCTCGGCCTCTTAGCTCCTTGAAATGCCCTTTGCCCCAGACACTTTGCCTCAATATCATTAAACACAAGATGAAGTCTCCAGCCGGCACGCTGGCCACATCCCCCATGGCCACCATTTGGGCTACTCCAGACAAAAGGGGTAGTGCTGAATGAGATAAAACACACCCAAAGTGCTTTGAAATCCCCCAAGACAGATGCTTTATGAATACCAGACATTATTATTATCTACTCTACTGCTGCCCGTCATGACAAAGTCAGTGCAGGTTGAACATCTGCAGCTTCAATGTACCCTCACAAATGTATTTTTACTTTTTCAAGCTGTTGCCCATTGACTTCTTGCTAATATTTCTAATTATTCTGGGCTCTTTATTTAAACACTTGGTTAGTATTGACACTTGTCACCCTTCTGTCTTTGCAGATGTCACTTAGCACTCTTTACAAATTAGCAACACAATTGAGCAACATTGAATACCTTCTATGTACCACCCGCTTTTGGATATGTTAGAATTTACCTCAAGTATTTAAAAATCAGTGCTTAATAAAGCATTATGCCACTTTCAAGACTGCCCAGCTAAATTTGGTTAGGTTGAAGGATATATTCTAAAAGTTTCAAAAGTTTTGCTAAAATCAAGCTGTAGTATATCCACTGGGCTTGTCATCAATTATTCTTGCTTTCTGCTCTTCAACTACAAACTTTGTACAATGCTTTATGCTTAGAATGGAAATTATCAACCTGTGCTATTTTTCTCCCAGACTACTTTTATAGTAGAATTTTGCATTAATTTTGTCCCCTTCTGTTACAAGAGTTGAAGAACCTGACCTCGAAAGCAACAGACAAGAAAATAGCTTTTTAAAAATAAAAACCATTGAATGATTGTCAAATGATTTGATACATTTTTTAACTAATTGCCTACATACCAGCAGGCCTTTCAAGGGCTCTTGTTTGGGCACAATTAAAAACAGGCTCTGGTTATTGTGTTTAATCTTTGTTTCGCAATGCGTCAAAGACATAGTATAAAAATAAGAACAGGAGGCAGCACTTTAGTCCCACTGTCACTTCTGATCCATCCTGCTCAAGAATAGCGGTCTCCTGACTTAGCTAATGTGTGTTCATTTTCCCCATTTTCCCCTTCTCTGGAGCAATTCTCCCTCCCACCCGGCAATACTCTAAGGATCAGTGAGTTAATATTTCTAAACAATTAGGAGCCTTGCAATGAGATGCACTGTACCAAAATCAATAATCACTTTGTTTGCAACATCTAAACCTTTTCTTCTCTCCCTCCCCTCATCAGGGTGAACATTCTAAAAGTTATTTGTTCTATTATTCTAATTCTTCCTGATAGTCAAATGCCTTAAGATTCAATAGACTAATATTTTGGTCATCTACAATAGAAATCTGTGTTTCCCATATGTTGCTGAACCAGATGGTTCAGGTTGGTCTTTTATTTGTCGAGCTCAATATAAAACACTGCTCTCTCTCTCTCTCTCTCTCAGGGTTTTAACAAAGGCCATCCAGCCTCTCCCACCCCCAGCCCCCCACTCCAGGGTTTGACAACAGGCTGAACCAAGAGATGAGCAACTTCTCAGCTGCTGGCCTCCGAAGGCACTCTCAGCATGGCCAGCCCCCACTTCTGTTCCTGCTGGTTTTTTATGCAGGCCCTTGATTGAGAATGGTCCAGCTGGGCAGCCTGTTAGCTTCTTTAACCCATTCTTATCCGGCCCACTTCTATTAGGCCTGGACCTTTTTTTGATCAGAGCTGCCATTTTAGTGAGCCAACATTGAACCTTTATCCCTGCCCCACTCTTTTGCACCTTAAAGGTCCAATCCTGACACAAACAGAACTGAATAAAGCTAGTAATTGTGCATCTATATGTGGCAAATGCTGACCTAAATCCTTTTAATTGTCATGACATCATTTAAGATACAAAAACCAGAGAGGAATTGTAATCAAACCCATTATATAGAAAAGAAAAACTGAGACTCAGCTATATTGGATAACTAGTCACACATCTAGTAAATAGGATTGCTACTCATATGTGTGCACAAAGCTCCCATTAGACAGAGGCAGAAACACCACACACACACACACACACACACACACCACACACACACACACACACACCAAATTCCAAGCATTGTTGAGCCTTGGATTGTTTGTCTATCATCTCCAAAATCTATAAGTTTTTGCTGGAGGGGTAGTACATCTCTGAGTGAGAACTTGTGGCTTTTAATAGTGAGAGGAAGAAAGAACAGTAACCAAGGAGGCCAGAGAAGTAGCCTTCAGAAGTCACTGAAAGGTTATTATAAAAGGGCATTGTAAAGGTGGTTATTTTGCTCTTAAAAGATGGAGGCTTCAATGGACTTGAACAGAGAAATGTCCTGATCTGATATAGACATTAACTGGATCACTCTGCCACTGTGTTGAGAATAGACTAAAATGAGGCAAGGGCAGTTGCAGGCAGACCAGTGAGGAGGTTATCGCCATGTTAGCGAGGAGGCCAGGAGATGACGGCAGCTTGAGCCAGACTGCTCAAGGACGTGGTGATTGGTGGTTATATTCCAGATACGTTTTGAAGGCAGAAAAAACAAAATTTTCTGACATACCATCTCTCTTAGTTCTGTTTTATACCATTCATGTGACCTTCCCAGATAGACTATAAGTTGAAAGTAGAACATCATGTTTGGCAGTTGCTCTTGGCTATTTTATAAATTCTGCCTTGGGCATGGTCTGAGGTATGAAGACCTTTGGTGGATTGACTGAGTAATTGATTCATGATTTTTTGCCTCCCAGATTCTCTCTTATTCCATCTGCATGTTGGTCCTTGATTTCAAAGAAGACACTGTTAATACTGTGGTATGAAGTCCCAAACTATTATTTTGGACAGGAATATGTAGAACATAACCTAAATTGATCCATTGAGAAGCCTGAAAATTAACTTACTCTAAACAGAATTCCCTCCCTAGCTAATGTTCACTAATTCTATAATTTCATTGAGCACCTATCATGCACCAGATGCTGCCAGATGCTAGGAATTCAAGAATGGAACTATCAAGGTCTCAGACTTCAAGAAATAACAGAGAAATCAAAAGGTAATTTAAATAGATCTCCAAATACAAAGTGATAAGTTGTGTAATCATATGGGAATGTATAAATTTCCAGTGCAAAAACAGAAGAGGGAACATTCACACTTTCCCCGCACTATGGGTAAAATGGTGTCTTTGAATTTGTATCACTCTCCACTCACATTTCCTAATAACACATCTTCTCCTGCTGGTTGTTACAAATCCTTGCTCGGCTCCGCACATCACTGAGGAGTGTGTGAGAAACCTAAAAACTCCATGACAGCATAGAGAATCAACTAAAAGAGACTGCAACTTCACAGCTGGAAAAAACATTGGAGAATATCTTCATTAATTCTACATTATATATAAGAGGCATCTAAGACACAGAAATATTAAGTGACTACAACAAGGACACACAACTGAATATGTATGGCTCTACAGTTAGAACTCAGGTTTCAGACCCCTGAATCCCGATATTATCTCATGGGATGTATCAAGTACGTTCTATTTTTTGTTTATTACTTTCCTCCTTTGAGTTTATTCTTTAATTTGGTTTATCCTGACTCATTCATTATTTCAACTATATATTCTATAACTCCTATGTATTAGGCACTTCTCTAGGTCTACTAGTTATTAAGCTATTGACTCTGCTCCAAATTCACCCTTCTACACTCTGTTGTGTGCCATGATGTTCTTCCACATTAAATTATCTCTGTTATAAAACAGAAACTGGTATGGTTTCTGTCTTCTTGACTGTCAGTCCCTAGTGCGTGTGCTCTGTGTCCAGTACTTTTCTGAATGCTAAAAATACAGAAGTATGAAAAGAGGACTCTTTTCCTAGTCTAAGATACAGATATTAATCAATTAATTACAAAGTGGCAGTATAATTACAGACAGTGCTGGTGACCTTGAGGAAAGATGCATTTGGAAGTAAATGCTAGAGCATGAAGTGTGTGTGGTCAGAGAGGGATTCACAGAAGAGGTAGCACCACCAAACAGACTTACCCCTTGAGCGGCTCAGGGTTACTACTTGGTGGACGAAAGAAAGAAGGGCCCATGACACACTGGAGAAGCTGAAATACAGCTGTTAAGGCTAAAGTCAGAGAGATATTTGATTTCTTTTTATTTATTTTAAGATAAACAAATTTGGATTTAAGCTTCAAGTACAAGCTTTTAGTAAACTTTTTAACTTTGTGAGATGACCTATGTCTTTGTGCTGCCTGAGCCTGGTGTGTTTAGAAACTACATACCAGAAATGCATATTCTCATTAATTTTTTTTTTCAAGATCTTATTCTGATATGAAGTCCCTACAAAGATATTTAATTATGCAGGTGTAGATTCTGTAATCTATTCCAAAAGTAGCTTTGATATAAGAATATATGTGTTTGATTTCATTAAGATTTAGATATGTGAGCATATATTTTAAAAATTTCAAGTATTCATTAGAACATACGCAAAATTTATTCTCTTAGTGATTATTTTGGAGAAACAAATACTCTATATGAATAATTAAAATATCTCTTCTGCATTGAAAATAGAGATAGAGTACAATTTGAAAACAATGTTTAACATAGAGGGAGACTAGAAGCTTGGAGAAGGGAGAAGGGACATGTTCATTTCTGTCTGCTTTCCTATTTCTATGACTCAGGAAATATTTTCTTCCCTTTGCATTTATTTCTCTATTTTAAACCTTTATCTCTTCCTAATTGTCCTATTGTATTAGCCTGCAAAACTGGTTTTCTGCTTTTAATTCATACCTATACACACCCCTTCTACTCTCTGCCCAGTCATCAGGTTAATCTTAATTAAACCCTGGTTTTATATTTTACTCCCCTTTGGCTAAATAGGTTCTTTCTATCATAGCATAAAGGTTTTTTTTATCTCCTTGCTAGACTTGCTTCTATTGATATCTTCAAACCTGTACTTTTTATGTGGCTATACATTAAACTTACCTTAAAAAAATTTGGATGCTCAAACCTCACTCCAAATCAACTAAATCAGAATCTCTAGGGATGGAACCCTAGCATCTATATTTTTAAAAGCTTCCAGATGGTTCTTACATGTAGCCAGAATTGGGAACTACCAAATTCAGGTCTGATATGACAGCTAAATTAGACTACTCGCCATCAACCTTTCCCACATCTCATAGGTTCCATTCTTATTTTAAAATACAACTCACTGATATTGATTGGCATGAATTTGGATGGAGGTTATTACTTGAAAAAAATTATCCTAAATTTTTCTAAATATTATTTCAGCTTTAGACCATTAAAGAATAGTTTTCTCTTAATTAAAGCAACATAATACTTCTAAATATTTTCAACATTTCTTTCTACCTTGGATATTATTCATAGTATTTCTGCATCCAGAGTACTTTAGATACTCATGTTGTACTCGCTGTAGTAACATACCTGTTCGATGGTCTCAGAGCACAAAAATAGAAGTGATGTGAGCCTCTGAGAACTATGATTACAAGTGTGGATTTTCTCATATCTATGCCTGAAACAGCAACAGAACAAGTGATATTAATAAGGATGTAGGAATTATTCAGTATTCAGTATCAGAAAATATTAAAGCGCATAGTACAGCATTGAGTATAGTGTCCTCGCCTAAAATTGGTTATTAATTCATGTTTACAGGGAGTATGAATAAGTGGATAAAAAAGTCCCACATTGCCTGTATGTTATGTCTTATATAGACTCATGATCCTTATAAAATAAATTAGCTCTATGACTTTGTGCAAGGCCTTTAACCTTTCAGCTTTCAATTTGCTCATCCATAAAATTGGTAATAGTGTGAGGAGGGAGGATGAATTCAAAAATCTCTTCCAGCTCTAAGAAAATTTTAGTCTAGAAAGATTCTTGTTAAATTTTACCATTCACACCAACAAATAATTCATGGAAAACAAATGCACATACATTGCTCAAGAGATTTGAGAATAACCTGCATCTTCTAAAATTTAGTTAGTTTGCAGTGTTTCATATCACTGGTTTTCCTTCATCTCCATATCATTTCTGCCGATGGGATTGAACTCCGTAGTGAACTAGTACCACAAAAGCTAGCTGCTTCAAGCTCTGTCTTGGAGCCCCAAGTTAAGCACAACACCACCCACGTGCTTCATATATCTGCATATTAGTAACAAAACAGAACTATTTTTGGTCAGTTTTGTCTGATATATTTGATACAGCTGAGATTTTCTTTTAGATTAAAGATAATTATCAGCTCTACTCAAAAGCCTAGTTCAGTTCTACAAATTGTATTGAGTGTATACTATATCCAAGACTTTGTGTTAAAAGCTGAGGATACAAAACAAATAAGGACGCAATTGAATAACCACTATGCAATATTAAGAATCCCATTTTAAAGAAATATTTATTAACATGAGAAAATATTCATGATGTATTTTTAGTAAATAAAGCATTGCACATGCACAAAAGGAGTTTTGTTTCTGCTTAGGAGGAAAAGAAAAATGCTACTCCCCTTGTGAACATGACAAAAAGCTGAACAATCTTCCAAGTTCATTGTTTTAGCCCATCTAAGAGCTGAAGTCAGAAAGCAACAGGTGAACTGAATTCCAAAGGTTGACAAGCTCACCCAAGAAGAGATGGGACACAAAATTTGGCAAAGCATGGGAGAAAAAGAAAGTCTTAATAAGTAATAAGAATACAAGAAATGAAATTTTAGTGAAATCTTAAAGGCCAAATGTATATAATGTGGCAGCAATAGAGTAGCTGGGAGCCCCAAACAGAAGGGAAGTTCACACCCATTTGTCACCAATTTTCCATAGGCTTCCAATCAAATGATGTAATAGGATACTCATGAGACAACAAGAGAGGCCTCCTCAGTGTTCCAATTATGCAGGGCCTTCCTAGCTTTGAGATGGAGCAGAAGTACCTGATAAAACCCATATGTACTCTGAGCCTTGCTTGAGTATAAGGTAGTAATTTGCTTCCACTGGGCACATAATCTATCTGAGCTATGGACCTTTCTTTTATACAAGACCAAAAGCCATCTATCACTAGGGTGTCACACTTCTCTGAGACAAAAAGAAAGTCAACTGATTCTGTGGAAATAGATCATCTGAAGGGTCCCATTATATTAAGAAAAACAACCAAAAATAAAAACCTTTTCCACAGAGATACCAGGCCCAGAGGACTTCACGAGTAAGTTTTAGCAGATGTTTAAAGAATGAAGAACACCTATTCTAAATAATCTTTTCCAGCAAATTGAACAGGAAGCAACACTTTCAAACTCAAGGCAAATATTACTCAAATATCAAAATTGAACAAATGTTGCATGAAAATAACACTTAAGACTAATAATACACATGGATGTACATGTAAAAATCTTTATCAAAATATTATCAAACAGAATACAACAATAAAGAATAATATAACACAATTTAACAGGGATTTAACCCAGGAATACAAATTTGAAATCAAACAATGTCATTTACCATATCAACAGACTAAAAGAGGAAGACCATATGACTATCTCAATAGATAAAGAAAACAAATTTGACACAATGCAACATCCATTCATAATTTTAAAAGTCTTAACTAGGAAAATAAGAAAATTTCTTTAAGTTATTAAAAGGCATCTAAAAAATGTATCAGCTAACTTTACACCTAATTGTGAAAAACAATTTTCTCTCAAGATTGAAAACGAAACAGATACTCTGACTTGTATCCAAATTATATAAAGAACAATTATCACTCAATAATGCCACAAATTAAAACACAGTCAAATATTTGAACACACAATTCACCAAAATATACATATGTAAGGTAAAACCATGATGTGATACCACTTCACTCAAATAGGTAAAATTAAAAATATTAAAATACCAAGTATTGGCAAAAATTTAGACCAACTGGAACTCTCAGATATTGCTGATGGGAACTCAAAATGGTACAACTACTTTGGAAAACTCCTTGGCAGGTTTTCATAAAGATAAATAAATATTTATATGATGTAGCAGTTCAACTCCTAGGTAATTACTTAAGATAATTGAAAACATATGTCAATAAGAAAAAGCCTATACAAGATTGTTTATAGCAGCTTTATTCATAATAGTCAAAAAGTTGAAATAATTCACATTCTGCTGGGAAATGAATATACAAATTATTACCTATGCTCATGCATACATTTGCTGATAGACTATTGTTTTATAGCAAAAATAATAGTACATATAGAGGTAAAATACATGACAATAAAGCACACAGAATGAATAGAATTATATTTTAATAAGCTTTAATATTTTTCTGAAGTTGTATAGTCTGTGAGTGAACTATGGTAATTTAAAGGTGCATATTCTAATTTCTAGGGGAATCAGTAAAAAAATCACGAATAAGATATGAAAAATCAATAAAAAGATAAAATGGAAAAGTAACAAATATTTTATTTTAGGCAAAAGAAGACAAGAAAGGAGGGAACAGGAGCTGATGTTACAAATAGAAAACAAATGCTAAAATTTACTCTGCTTTTCTAGCAGAAAATTACCAAGGAAAATAAAAAGCCCTCTCGATTTGTAATAGTGAACTTTCTATTTCTCTCATTGGAAGAATCTTACATGTGCACCTGGCATTATCTTGGCAGCATCTAAAAATAATAATTGTTACCATTTGGCTCTTATTTATTCTGACATTGTAGCACATTGGTTAAGTGAGCAAACCTACAAGCAGAATAAAAACCGATGATCTGCTAAATATAAGCCTTGTTTTCCTATAGAAAACTGGACACGTTACAAAACAACAGTGATATCAATTAATAGCATAATGTGCAGTCATTTCACTAGTACTTTTACTCATGCCAGGCCTAAAATCAGAAGATGAGTGTCAGATTTGGATACCGTAGTGTTTCAAGAAAAAACAAATTTAAAAAACCAACTGTATTATGTTAAAAGGCGTTTTCAGTAGTGCTTTGATATGTAACTCTGACTGAAGCTCAGCATGCAAGACACTAATCTCAACTTTCATGTAATATACCACTGATGCTCCAGGAAAATAAAATTATAAGACTCTCATGTTATTCCAAACAGACTGAGAAATGTGCCAAGAGGAATTATACCTTAAAATCTTCTATTTCGTTTTCCATAATAGGGGCAAGAAGAGAGAAATATTGTTTACTTGGCTATAAAATCATAATGAATATTTAGCACATTTTTCTTTTAGAAATTGTATGTGAATTGGACTAGAAAATGTTTCATTGTCCCACATCATATTGTTTATTACTCAGGTTGTGTGTGTGTGTGTGTGTGTGTGTGTGTGTGTGTGTGTGTCTTTGCATGTGCTGTCATAACCTATCTGGCCAAGCGTGGACTGTCTCTAAAGATTAAGTGCACCTATTTTGAACTGGAGGCTGCATGCCATAATTTTTAGCTAACCCGTTTCCTTCTTAGTGAAAACAGAAATAAAAATATATTGTGCACACTTCATTGCTGGAGCCTTTGACCTCAGCTGCCTGTCTAGCTGAGACTGTGATGAATGCTTTGTGTCCCTTCATTTTTAATTGCTCATAAATTGTTATCCCACGAAACACAAAAACTAGCCTTGTCCTCATTTTAGTTGGGGTTGGAGGTCAGCCTAACAGTAATACAATTAAGGAGTGTCTTTGTGGGGGGTGTGGGAGTGAGGAGGGCACTAGGGTTGCAGAAGAGGGGTAAAGAAATGTAGTCGTCCTTTTTTAAGAAAAACACAAAGAAAATTCCAACTTTTGAGAAAAAAACATCACATGGAGCAAATTATGCTTGTTTGACAATTGTGTCCAAAGTGCTTTGAAGGGCATTTCTGGACAGCAACAAAGAAAGTGAATTATATTTCATGCCTGTGCCCAAGCAAAAGTGTGTTTTGTGATTCATTGATGTTGAAGGATAAATTAATTCTGAAAAAAAAAATTCTCATTTCAAAAGTGCCATTGAAGCCCAGGTTGTTTTCAAAAGAGACAGTGTAAGAGAATCTTAATGGCAGAAGCCCGCCTTCGGCTTTGTGCCACTCTCTGTTATCACCTGGATAAGCAGCTCAAGGCAAGTTTCTCCAGCTGACATCTGACTCCAAGGCACCATGGATTTTCTGTGAGTTTTGCAGAGTCAGTCATTGCTTTCAATTATGCTCCCTCTATTACTCAGCAAATAAAGTATGACCCGAAACAGTCATGTTGGAATTATCAATGGAACTAAAGCTTTGAATTTCTTTTCTCATTTGTGAAGACTGTTGCAGACTGTCAAACATAGATGACTGTGTAGCTTTTTTTATTCTGCCTAAAAGAGTTTTTAAAGCCCGGCTAGTGGCCTATTGACTGATTTTACTGTTTTTATTAAACCAAACCAGAAGCAGCATGGTCTAAATGTGAACAGAGCTGGACTCTTAGAGTGAGACCACGCCTTTTCTTTTTTTTCCAGCCCCAAATTTTCTAACTTCCTTCAATTTCAGAAAAGTGGTTGATGTCCCTGGATTAGACTATTTTCAAAAAAAAATATATGTTCAATACTTATCTCATAAAAATATTGTGTAGGCAAGGGAAGAATATATATATAGATATGATGATATATAGATATAGATGATATAGATATAGATATAGATGTAGATGTAGATGTAGTTATAGATGATATAGATATAGATATAGATAACCACAACCTCCCTTCTCAGAAAACATCCAAAATATTTTTGGCTATTGTTATGATTCTCAGTCTCATTTGAATCATTGTTTCCTTTATTTTAATTGTATTTTGAACATTTCGTCAAGCTTAGTCATATTCTGAATAGCTAAATGTTATTCTCAATATTACTATGGCATGCATGATTTCTGGAATTTATTTGTAGCAGGTTAACTATTTTTCCAATAGAATTTCCACTTCTCTCTGTCTTAGCTTTGGCAAAAATAGACAATAGATTAATTGTGATATCACTCATGAATGCACATATTTGACTATCATCAATCCCTTCTGCATACATTTTGGAGCATTTATGATATGCCAGGTACTGTTTTATGTTCCAAGGATAGAACATAAACAAAACAGAAAAAAAATCCGTCCTTAATGAAGGTAATATTCTATTTATATGACTAATGGTCAAATCATAATGCCTTAACATGTAAGCAGAAGGGTAATATAATTCAGGCAGAAACAATAGGAGGTGCATTAAAATCAGTGGATTACAAGTTAGGAACTTGGAACTAAAGACCAGTTCTACCATTCTCTAGATTGGCGATCTTCACCACATCATGGAATTCCATTTTCCTTACTAGTAAAAATGAATTGGTGGTTTTTAATTCTAAAATTATGAAATTGTTTATATAAGGGAGAACTGATCCCTTGCTCCTCAATGAGAAGGAAAAAGAGAGGGTAGAGAGGGAGAAAGGGAGGAGAGAGAGAGAGAGAGAGAGAGAGAGAGAGAGAGAGGAGAGAGAGAGAGAGAGAGAGAGAGAGAGAAATTAAGTATATCAAGATCAAGAATAGCCCAATATTTGGCTGGAAATTTTTGCCAGAAAATTTCAGGGCTTTTAAAGCCCTGAGGACAATAAAAATTATTTTTTTAAAGAAAGTTTTATTTTCTTTGTTTTATACTCTAAAAATAAGCTCATTGCAGTAACAAATGATTCTGGAGCTTGGTTTCCTGGATGTTGACAGTATTGGCACTTTGTCATAAGAAGGAGGGCAGAACTAACTGGTTCATAAGGTTCCCAGTGGTCCGAATAGCAGAAAAATCTGTTAGAGTTATGATGAGCGAGTTGTTGGCTGAATTCAACAGCTCACAAGTCTAAAACTGCTCATCTGTGTCCTCACCAGTAACTGCTACTTGACTGCAATAAGAATCACCATATCTTTACATGCTACCAAAAATGATAATAATGATTCCTAGTCATTAGAGAATAAAATTTTATTTTATTTTTGAAAGCATTTAATAAAATCTTCCAAATTGAAAGAAAAATCAAACGAAAGCATTAAATACCAGATATAAGAATTAGAGGTATATAAAAGTTTTGCTTGCTACGTGATACATAGAATGAAAGTTGTAATTTGTTTTTAAGCATCCCAAATACACTAGACATCAATCAGAGAGTGTATTATGTATGTTAATTCAGTCTCAAACAAATGGCTGAGGTAATTTTAAAATAAGATTAAAATATGTTTTTAATCGTTATTGAAATTGACATTTTCTCCCTTTTTCCTATTTGAGAAGTCCCTAGTAGTTTTCTGGTTTATACCTTTCCTGAAGACCAAAATAACTGGACTCACACACTAACATATTTAGAATTTTCAAATGAGTTGTAGAATTAAGATAGGGAGACACATGTCACCATCTTATAAATAAATGTTTTGTTTTGTTTTGTTTTGTTTGTTTTGTTTTGTTTTGTTTTGTTATTGCCTCTCTCCTCACTATAATGTATACTCCATGAGAGCAAGAATATTGTCTGCTTTTTTCCCCACTTTCCTATATCTCCAGGGCCTAGAAGAGTGACTGGCCCGTAATAGTTGCTCGATAAACATTTATTATAGTTTGTAATGCTTTTCGTGATGTTTCAAAGGTGTGAAGGGCATTGTATCTATATTGACATAAAATTCTGTACAGATAATTATGCCCCAACTTCTCAGTCAATCCTTAAATCTTTTTTACCTTAAGAATATGATTAAAAATTTAACCTATATTTTGTTAAACACAAAATAAAATTTAAAAAATATATAAACATTTGTTAAATGAATGAATGCTTATTTCCTGAAATATAAATAAGAATACTAAGCTTCTACAAATCAGTCCCAGAGCCAATGGGTTCTAATACTAACTTTCTTAAGATGTCATTTGCTACTTCCTTCTTGGACCATCACAGTTCTGCTAAGTCGAGATAACCAAATTAACTTTGTTGATGTTGTCTCAGAATATCTTTTTAGTATCTGGGTTGGCAAGGCAACAAATATAGCTTAGGTTTAAAGTTTTGATTCCTCATACAATCAAAGCTCTTTTCTCAGGCCACTGGCTAGTTTTTAACCTATTCTATAGAGGAATGAGCAGGATTCAAAAATAACAAATTCCTCATTAAATTAAATAAATGTTTTCTTTGAGGTTGGATATTATAATAATGCTTTTAAATAGTTATTTATGAAATACATATGATTTTTGTCGTATGATTTTTATCAGTTGTTTTTTTTGTCATTTACCCAAATGTATTTATGTAATTATTTTCAAAAATTACTTGGATTACAGATTTTGTTATAATTGTTCTGTAGAATTTACTTTTGAGCAAAACACTATATCATTAGACTATCCCACAGTTATATAACTACTCACAGCAGAAACATTAAGATTGTGCATTAAAATTAGGTATTCATGTATGGCAAACTAATGAAAGCTCTTTGAAAACATGTGAACATGGCATTTTTGAAATGATCACTCAAGTATTTTTTGAAACTGCATATGAAAATTCAAATATGAGTGTCAAATGTTAATGCTAAGCAGACTACAAATTACAATTGAAAATTAAGGAATATTTCATTTGTCACTTCTGAGCACCTTCCTCATACTGGCCATTTCATCAAAAAGTACTGGTAGTTTATGACATTTGCATGGTGAGAACCTCATGGTAATTCAGTATGTCACTTGCATTTTTCTTCTGTTTGCTAAGAAAAGAACAATAGTATAATGCTATATATGAAATGTTTCACACATGTTGACAGTAATATCATTGTAGCATTAGCTTCTTACCCAAAGGAAGCTGATCATATTAATTTAGGTCCATACAGAACATTTTGAAAAAATAATGCTTTGTATGGTTGGTGAACAATTTAATTGCTAAAAATGTTACTTATCCTCAATACACTAATGATTGTGTGTCTTACTCATAAGTCTCTGGCTCTCTAGACTTACTGGATCGTTTTTGGCCATTCAGCTGGCTCAGAGTGACCTCTTCTGTCTTCAGTGTTTATCTGCTTAGAACTTTCTGACAGATGGAAGACTCCCAGTGTGTATCTTTTTGCTCCTCACGGTAACCAAAGGCTAGAGGTGTGCATAAAAACCATAACGTAGATTTTGTTAAGGAGATATCCAGACCAATTGCTAAATTTCACATTGCAATGATGTTTAAATGTTAAATTTTAACTAATAACTACAGTATTAGGATTCAGCTACTCTGAAACGTTTCCTAATGGATGGAGACTAAATGTGTACTTCTGGGATCCGGGCACTAGTCAAAGCAGTGCACCATCAGAACAATTCTTTTAAAATACTTCATTTACCTGATATGTCGATGTCAATGTTCGTATTCTACACCTACAGAATAAAATTGATGCTTCTTGGAGGAGAGTCACTTTTTCTTTCACTTTCCTGTTTTTGACACTCTAACCACTCACCTGCATAGACATACTCCAGTTTGAGATGAATATTTAGTGGTCAACAATGCTAAATAATAACGACTAAGGTTTATTGGCTTTGGCAATGGTCTCATGGTGCTGCCTCTCAGAACCCAATTGGCACTTCACATCCCCGTCAGCTCAGAAATACATAAAAGATCAGCCATATTCTATTACAGAGTGTTCTGAGAGCTAGCCAAAGCCCAGCTCAACTGAATGATTAGATCTGTTTTTTCCTTTTCTTTCTCTCTCATTTTTCTCTTTCTTTCTTTCTTTCTTTCTTTCTTCTTTCTTTCTTTCTTTCTTTCTTCTTTCTTTCTTTCTCTTCTTTTCTTTCTTTCTTTTTTCTTCCCTTTTTTTTTTTTTTAGAAAAAAATATATGTAGCTAAAGTGTTATCAGAGGGAACTGTAAGCCCACTCAGGAAAATTCAGAGGTAAACAAAACAAGAGAAGTTGTCTTTGCCTCACCATCAACCCTCCAACCTTTTCCCCATGGAAAGGAAGACTTTAATCCTGACAACCTTTCTGGAGCACTGCTATTTTTTTCTATATGTAGTTTGGGCTGAGTCTCAGCCACTTCACATTCACAAAGATGTAAAGTATCTACACAAATATAACAAGTGGCCTAAGGTTGTTCACCCTATGTTACAAAATGCAAAGCTTCGATTTTTTGATACTCTTCATTTTTCAGCCCAATACAATGGATGTCACTAATGTCACCTTTCAGTAAGATAGCTGTGGCCAGCAGAAGGCCTGGAAATGCCAATTGTAATTAACTTTCTTTTCAAATATGTTTGACAGTTTCATGCTGAGAAGTGCTTCTTACCTTTTGAACTTTCAGATTGCTTGGCTGAGCAAAATGTGTATCATTTTCTTTTTAAAATTACCTTACAAAGAGCTATGTACTATGATATTCTTGCACACGTCAGCCATTTATAAGAGATTTAGATTTTTAAACAGATTATCCTTGTTCCAAATGAGAGACCTTGCTTTTGTCTGAAGCATGGGCTATGTTCAGGTGCACAGCAGAGCTCCAGGACAAGGACGCTCATATATTCATAAATGTCAAAGATGACGACCCTTTCTCCTAGGCCTATCATCCCAGCTGCTCCAGGAGGTGATATTCCTGAGAACTGTGAAAGCCAGAACCATGTTCTTTGGCAGTAACTAAAGATAGGAAAGAAATGCTACTTGGGTCCAGTTTCCTACAATATGGTTATTCATCATTTTTAAAATGACATCAAAAATCAATAAAAAATGGAAGAACTCTATAAATGCATCTTTTCCTAATTGAGAGGCTTAACCTGACTTTTGCAGTAAGAATAATATACCTTACTGTGACCTACTTAAAAAATGTAAAAAGTCACTTTATATCTGCTTGTTTCAGTCTTTCATTTGGCCTTTCTACTCTTTTTTTTTCATAGCAGGAGTACCATATAAAAAAGGAAAAAAAGTGTAGATCCTCACCAGCATTTTGATCAAGGAGAAAGGTTTCATACTTCAATAGTGCACGTAATGGAATTGGTCAGATTTGAAGCATAGGAGCACATTTTATCTTGGATCTTTAATTTTTTACAGTTCAGCTGACAGAAATTTAACTAAAAAATGTTGGTTATGTGACCAGTAAGTGGACCCCCCAAAAATAACATTTGCCTTAATTTTTGCTGCTGATAGTCAGAAAGAGAGAGAAATAAGCACAATTTTTATTGCTCTTTCAATTAATTAGAAATAATTCAAAAAACATTTCTGCAAGACTGTCCTCCCTACCCCCAAGATACAAATATGTCAATTACTCATAATTCTTACACTGATTCAAAACCCAGAGAATTAACAATAATTCTGAATAATTATTCTGAAAAATAATTGTGAATAAAAAAATATACAATACTATATTTTAAATTATCTTTCCTAGCTACCAAGAAAATAAAAGAGGTCATTGAGGCACGGTGTCCTAGAAGATGGCAACATAACCTTTTCTTCCCAAAATTATAAAAATGGGAATAAAAACCACATTCTTTATCCCCTCAAAGCAAAATAGATCTAACTAGCTTATAGTGTTAACAATTTCAATTTGATTTTGAAATTATAAAAGCCTTTTGGTTCAAATTTGGGCATGGCTCAGCTTCCTGTAAATACACTATTTGGCATTATGTTGAACTTACTTTTAACAGGACCTCTGAAGTTTAGGAATGGTTGGCTTTCAGTCAGTCATCTTTTCTATTGAACTTGGATAAACTTTAACATTGTTTGTTGCTCCAGTATAAGAAACCAAACTAAGGCAGTCAGATGCATTGAAGTAGCTACCTAGGATGCCTTCAAAAATGAGTCTAGAGTTTTTGAGAGCTTCAACTGCAAGTCTCCTCCCATGAACCAATGATGTTTATGGCTTCCATAAGTCTGATTAATTCCCATTGTTAGGACTTGTGTCAAAGAATATGTCTGTAAGTCAACTGGTAAAAACCATGTCCATTTCAGGCTTATTATTTTACCACATACTTTTTGAGAGCGCATGTAAAAAGAATAAGATAGAAGAACTTCCCCCCGATGTTTCCATTTAAGAAAGAAAGTGATGTAAATAAAACGTTGCTTTAAAAATTCAATATAATATCAACTAAACTTTTCTGGAACCCCAAGAAAAGTTTGATTTGGGTTAGGAAGTTATGTCTAGTTTTTTTGCTCTAAACATCATACTTCTAAGGCGATAAAATAAATTGTTCACAAGCAGTTTCAAGGTTGAATATGACATCAAAAGAAGAAGTTGGAAAAGGTAAGATAGACAGGAGATGTGAAGGCATGCAAATATCTGGGCCGTCATGATACACATAATTTTACCTTACCCTACCACAAAATAAAGAACAGGATAGGACTTTGGTAATGAAGTGTGAAAGAACTTGATTTGTAAATACCATTGACTTGTGCCTGGTATTTAACTTCAGTTTTCAAGAGATCTAATGATGTGTTGCTTAGTACTGGGTTTTAGTAATAAACCTGTGGGCTACCTACAAAACTTGGGAAAGATTCTAATTAATTCTGATCTGTAAGAAGCGGGCACATATATCTCTACCACATATCAAAAACTGAGTTATCTAAATGGTCACCTACTTTCTGAAATCACTACAGTGTAAAGAAGCCTACATATATAATCAGTGTCTGTTTATTTCACTTCCTTTTCCAAAGTACATTCCACTTAGTGAGCTCCCTCAGTACCTTTTGACTGAGCACAGAGGCCCAAATGTGATCGATTCTAGAAGATGCATGCACACGTGTGTGTGTGTGCATGTGCATCTGTGTGTGTGTGTGTGTGTAAGAAAATAATTTTGGGAGTACATAGAAAGCTATATCTTGCATTTTTTACATCTAATTTCTGAGAGAAGTGGAAAAATAAAAACATAGAATCCACAAGGTCCACATGGTGCCAAATCCCTGGTAACTGTATAAGAGACTGCTTAAAACTATGACTGGATAAAAAACAAAGAGTCAAAGATTATTTTACAGGTAGAATAAATGAACTGGATTAGGAATAAACATACACACCTAAAATAGCCATGCCACAAGGATGGTTCAACATTTACAAATTGATTACTGTGATACACCATATAAACAAATTAAAAAATAAGAATCATATAATCATATCAATAGATGCAAAAAAAAAGCCTTTGACAAATAGAGCATCCATTTATGAACAAAACGCTTAACAAAATTGATATAGAAGGAAAATACCTTAACTTAATAAAGTCCATCTATGACAAACCCTCAGCCAACATCATACTTAATGGTGAAAAACTAAAAATCTTCACTCTAAGATCAGGAACAAGGCAAGGCTATCCACTATCACCACTGTTATTCAGTATAACATTGGAGCTGCTAGTGAGTGCAATCAGGCAAGAGAAAGTATAAAAACGCATCCAAATAGGAAACGAAGAAGTTCAAATGTCACTATTTGCAGATGACATAAACATGATTCTTTGTATAGAAAATCCTAAAGACTCCACAAGAACACTACTAGAAACAATAAGCAAATACAGTAAGTTTTGGATACAAAATCAATGTTCAAAAATCCATAGCATTCCTATACTCTAATATGAAGCATCAGAAAAAGAAGTGGAAAAAATAATTCCTTTTTGCAATTGCAACAAAAAGAATAAAATACCTAGGAATAAATTAACAAAACATGTGAAGGAATATAATGAAAACTACAAGACCTTATTAAAAGAAATCAAAGAAGATACAAAGAAATGGAAAGATATTCTGTGTTCTTGGATTAAAGAATCAACATAGTTAAAATGACCATATTACCTAAAGCATTATACAGATTTAATGCAATCCCATCAAAATCCCATCGGTATTTTTAAATAAATAGAACAAAAAAATCATCAGATTTGTGGAAAACTCAAAAGACCCAAATTGCCAAAGCCATACTGAGAAAAAGACAAGGCTGGAGGCATCACTCTGCCTGACTTCAAATTATACTACAAAACGACAGTAATCAAAACAGCATGGTATTGGCAGCAAACAGACACATGGACCAGTGGAACAGAATGAGAGTCCAGAAGTAAACCCATATTTATATGGGCAAATAATTTTCGACAAAAAAAAAAAACAAAATATACAGTGGAGAAAGGAAAAGCCTCTTCAATAAATGGTGCTGGGAAAATTGGAAGGTCACCTGCAAAGAATGAAACTAGACTGTTATCTATCACCACGCACCAAAATTAACTCAAAATGGTTAAGGACCTGAATATAAGACCTGAAACAATAAAATGCATAGAAGAAAATGTAGGACTAATCTCAAGGACCTTGGACTTTAGAGGATTTTATGAATTTCACCTCAAAGGCAAGGGAAGTAAAAGCAAAAATAAATGATGGGACTACATCAAACTAAAAAGCTTCTGCTCAGCAAAATAAATCATCAACAAGGTAAAGAAACAACCATCCAATGGGAAAATAATTTGCAAGCAATGCCTCCAATAAGGGCCTAATATCCAAAATATACAAAAACTCATTGACTCAATAATAACAACAACAAAAAACAATGAGCCAATCAAAAAATAGGCAGAGACCTGAACAGACACTTTTCTCTAGAGGGCATACAAATGGCCAACAAATATATGAAAAGATGCTCAACATCACTAGTTATTATGGAAATGCAAATCAAAACCACAGTGAGATACCATCTCACACCTGTTAGAGTAGCTATAATCAACAGAACAAGTAATAACAAATATTGGAGAGGATTCAGAGAAAAAGGAACCCTCATACACTGCTGGTAGGACTGCAGATTGGTACAGCCACTATAGAAAACAGTATGGAGGTTCCTCAAAAAACTAAGACATAATCTACCATAAGATCCATCAATCCCTCTACTGGGTATTTACCCCAAAGACTTGAAAACCCATAATTGAAAAGATATTTGCACACCGATTTTCATAACAGCATTATTCACAGTGGCCAGGACATGGAAGCAATCAACGTGTCCTACAATAGATGATTGGATCAAGAGGCTGTGGTACATATATACAGTGAAATATTAGCCATAAGAAGAGATGAAATACTACCATTTGCGACAACCTGGATGGACCTCGAGATAATTATGCGAAGCGAAATAAGCCAGACTGAAAAAGTTGAAAATCACATGATATCACTTATATGTGGGATATAAACCTCAAAGCAACAAATGAACAGGACAGAGACTTAGGGATATCCAATGGACTAGTGATTACCAGAGGGTAGGGGATAGGAGAAGAGGGAAGAGGTAGACAGGGTAAAGGAGGTCAAATATAAGGGGTTTGGGGGAGGATGAAGAGAGTAAAGGGGATCAAATATATGGTAGCTGAATGAAACTGGACTCTGAGTGGTAATAACAAAATAGAATATATAGATGCCAAATTATAATGTGCACCCGAAAATTATATAGTTGTATTAACCCATGTTACCTCAATAAATGTAAAAAATAAATAAAATAAAATAGCCATGCCTATAAATTTTCATGTGTGCCTATTTTATTTTTGAGAATAAAATTTATAGAATAGATAGATAAATAGATAGATGATAGATAGATAGATAAATAGTTAGAGTTTGACAACTTTTAGCTGTACTTTAAACTATATATAGCTGTATCAGTTCTTTATGTTTTTATTTTTAACAATGAGTTACTATTTTTCATATCTTGAAAAAATAGAAATTCCTCACTCATCCCTCAAAAATTTCCTGACCACATAATTGTTACAGTGAATGTCACATGTAAATTAATAGGGATTGGCATAAAAATAAAACAAAAAATTTATGCTTTCCCATATTTGTTAATGTGAGTATGCAATACTAAATAATATAGTTGGTGATAGAAATAAGTGAATCTACCCATATCTTGTCACCATTTTTCACTGACCAAATATATAAGGCAAGATGGAAATATTTGTTTATTTGAGTGAATGTGTCAACTATATTTTCTTAGAAGGAGGAGGAGAAAAAGAAGGGCGACTTGGAGCAATTTATAAGCAGACATTGTTATTTATAATTGCAAAGCTAAGTATATGAGCTGCAAGGCCAGGTAGCCAAATGCCAAGTAGCACTCTGTCTAAATTCAGCAAAAATTTATTGCGTACTAGCTACATGTGAAAGACATCACGCACAGTAGACAGCTATGATCAATTTCTGTTAACATCTGGGCTGTACTTCATTGTTAAATAAAAAGTTAATTTTATCACTTTTAAGGAAAAGATGTTTTACATTTTATCCGTTTTTCTTTTTATGCCTGAGTCTTCAGGAAGCTGGTTTCTTGGAGCTCATAGCTAAACTCCTTAGCTAGAGTTTTGGACTCTGCACAGCCCTTATGACATTATTCTGGACTCTTATTCTTTTTTGTAATCGTCCTCACATTTTTTTAATTAGAAGGAATTTTAATGTATGTTGTTTTCTTTGCCTCTTGCTGACTTTACTGAACAATTACCTAATGTCTAGAATCAAACTCTTATAACTGAGTTAGGACATCCCAAAGCTGTCTTTGCCTACTCATTCTCTTCATCACACACATTAACTCTCAGAAATTCCTTAAAAATTGACCCAGCTTTGTCACACCAGAAAGAGTGAAAACAAGAGAGAACTGGACTTGAAGGCAGAGAACGAAATCTGTATAACACCCTTAAAGAAGGCCCTGAACACAGCTGTTCCTGAATGTGACATGAAAAGGCAAGTTATATTTTTGAAAAGAGCCCAACCAGAGGCCCTAGAAACTGTATGAGGAAAATTCAAATAGGTTATGTAGACACTTGCACTGGGGATGCCATCTGAAGTTCTGTCCTAGCTTCCCACTTGTACAGCTCCAAAGCCCCCATGGAAGATCGCAGGGTAGGGAACATCAGGAGGTACCTCTTCCCACCAAGCACCCTCTCAGGATAAGAGTGCCTGTTTTTATCAGGTCCCCGGGATTAGGTAGGGGAATACGAGTGGGACAAAACCATGGCTCTGATCTAAGGCCTATATTAATATTAACTCATTTAATACTCTTAACACCTTGTGAGATATGAACGAAGTCGAATTCCCTTTAAGTTCCTCTCTCCATAGTCCTTTCTGAACTTTTCTTTCACCTGACGTGCGTTAGGTTATCACGCCATTTCCAAATATGGGAAAGCTCCCAGCCACGCCTGTCCAGCAGTCAGGCCCTTGCTGTCACACTCCCTGAAGACTGGATCGTGTTCCAAAACCACCATGTTTTCTTCACGACTCCACACCTTTCAGAACTTTCACTACATCAGACCCAAGATAAATGATGTTTATCCAAGTAAATTCCTCAATGGTCAACTTCTAGGCAGTCTTAAAATTTTTATCAATGTTTTTGGACATAAAAGCCTTGATAGAGAAATGGTGAAGCAAGTTAGCTGAAGCCCCTGGAATATAGAGAACTAATCCCAGAATATTAGCTCTTACTGCCAGTCCAGTCTTTCCTTGAACAAAGCCCAGCACTATTCTTTTGTTTCTCCAATATTGGGCTGTGATCCATGAAATCATCTTGGTCCTTACAAAGCCATCCCTGCACCTGCCCTCCATGGATTTGGAGAAAAATGGGGTCCAACAGAAATATTACGTTACCAGAAATGCAAACACTATAGGTCATTGTAAAGTTTCTAGTAGCCACATTTTAAAAAGTAAAAAGAGAGGTGTATTAATTTGCTAGGACTGCCATAATAAAATGTCATAGATTGGAGAGCTTAAACAACAGAAATTTATATTCTCATAGTCTGGCACTTGAGAGTACTAGATCAAAGTGCTAGCAGGGTTGGTTTCTCCTGAGGTCTCTTGCCTTGTCTTGCAAACAGCTGCTTTCTCACTATGTCCTCACATGACCTTTTCTCTTTATGCACACATTCATTTTTCATGGTAAATCTTCAAAATATGTGTGTATTTAAAACTTATACTAAATCCTAATTCAGACCACCTTGTAAATACTCAGTAGCTACACGCAGCTTATGGCTACCATATTGGGCAGCACAGGTATAGCAAAACCAGAGCTATTACTGCAGTGACCACTCTTTAAGCAGCAGCCTGGAGCTCATCCCACATGCTGAAGCTTTGGAGATTTTTTTCCCCAGGTAAAATGACCTTAGTGACAATAAACTATCAAGAATAAGGAGCAAGTGTTCCCAGTGCATCTGTCAATTCCTCATGCTCATCCTAACATCATCCCACGGTGTCTCCTGCTATTTTTGACTAAGCTAATCCCCTTTGCTGCACAGTGACCCAACACTTTCTATCTGAATAGAGCACACTTAAGAGATGCACACTTAAGAGATCTCTTGGGAAGATCACAGCACTATTGACCAAAGTGAGAAAACAGAATTCTCTACAAAAGCATGCCCATGGCTGCTATCTGAGGCAACGAGGACTATTTCAAGGTGCTGTTTATGGCTGATGTACTGGAGCTAGACAACCAATTTACTGTCTTTCATATGTAGAATTATTTATTTTTACATGTAATATTTGTTATGAGATATTTAAGGAGTTTGACTTTTTTTGCAGGAAGCAGCGCTCATCTAGAAGACTTTGTGGAATAAAATCTGACAGCTTTGTACAGCAGAAATAAGATCTGGAAAGGTAGAAAGGGAGACTCACTTAATAAACTTTTAATGTTCTGAGCAAAGGAAATGAAGATGAGAACCACATTTAAAAGGAAGGTTATCATTCAGTGAGATCGGATGTAAAGGATAAAGGTAAGAGAAAAGTCAAGATGATTTTATGATTTTAAAAGAAAATGACTATGGGCAGTTTACAAGATCTTTTCTATCTCTTCACCAAGATTCTCTGAGCAGTTTCCTTTAAATATTAATAACGCTACACAGATTATTCCCAAATCTATATTTCCTACCAAAACCTTCTAAGCACCACTGCCACATTTCTAGCTTCCAGGTAGAAATACTTCTAGGAATGTCTTTCATAAATTAAAAATCCACTTGTAAAAATTAAAGTGGTTCTCCCCCTCTCACAACAAACCTGTGTTTCCTTCTGGCCTCTCCATTTTTCTTAATATAGCCTCCATTCTCCTTGGGACCTCAAAGTGAGTTTCACTCAGAATATTCCGTATAAAAGTCTAGCAATTTTTTTTCCCATTTTTTTCTTGACTTTGTATTTTTTTATACATTCTTTAAACATTCTCACTGCCATTGCCCTAATTTTTTCTTGGTTATTTTGTTCCAGGCTATTATGCTATCTCTAACTAGTCCTGTTGTTCATACCTATCCCAATGTATGCTACATAAAGTTGCCATTTAACCATTCTAAATCAGAGATATAAATCCACTGACTCTTCAATAACTATCCATGACTCTCTTCTGTATACTTAATATTTCACATCTCTAGTTTGGCTTTTGAGGTCAGGACAAACCCATCCCCCAACTTCCCTGCCATCCTATATCATCCTCTTACATAAACTACAGCTTATCTGAATTAGTGTTCACTATTATCTTTAAAAACTCACTAAGTTTTCCCAGTTCCAAACTTTTTCTTACATGTTGCAGTTAAAGGTGTAAGAGATTGCTACAGAACGTGTGGGTTCCTGAAAGCAAGAATGGCATCATAGATAATTAGTTATGAGGTTTTAGCAGTAATCCAGGCAAATTGCTGACAGGGGCTTAGATGAGATGGTGGACATAAAAATAGTGAGAAGCAGACAAATTTAAGATAAGTTTGAAGGTAGTTTATGAGACTTTTTGACGAGTTGGCTGTGTGGAGTTCCAGAGAGAACATAATCAACTTCAGTGATAATATAATAGATGGAAGCAAATCTGAGGATGCGTGTAATATTTGGTAAGGAAGGATTAATCCATGGGAGCTAGGGAGAGAGTCTTAGAAAAGCTTCCCTGCAAATAACATCTACTATTTCAAAGTTCTTTGAGTCATCCATACTAAGTTCGTGCCATGTCTCTTAATAAAATACAGTCTTAAAGGTCAAAAATCTAACAAATATTTTTCTATCCCCCCTACACACACAACACCCAGAAAGTGCTTTATGCATAATGGCATACCATATAAATTTTGAATGAATAAATAAATGAACAAATGTAAATTTAAATGGTAAAAGCGGGTTGGTGATATCACTGACAGAAACAGAAAAGTGAAAAGAGCAGGTTGGGCTGAGAAAGAGGAGGTACAGAAAGACGTTAGTTAAGAAGTAAAGATACAATGTTTAAGAAAAAATGATCAATGATTATATTAAATTTTATTCCAGGGTAACAGGACAGTACAGAAATGTACTACTATCTACTACAGGCTGATGACTTGATGACTTAGGGTAAAGTTTTGTCTTGTTAAAACAGTCAGTCAATAATAGCACCTTCTCTACACCAGATATGGTGAATGGACATTTTATGGGTATCTCTTAATCCTAACACAGCTCTGTGAAGTAGTTATTTGTATCAACATTTCACAGAGGAGAGAACTGAACCATAGAAAGTTTAAGTACTTTCCTGAAGCCACACAGTTTAAAGTTGAAGAATTAGGATTCAAGATCATATTTAAACATCTGCTGACTTTACCCACTTTTAACGGCACACTCTCCTCTCCTTGTGATTCTACACATTTCTAAAACAAGGTTATCTATAAATAAATTAATTGGTTTTTTAACCATAGATACTTGTGAAACTGGACTGTAATTCCTTACTGAATCCTTCAAGGAGTTTCTAATATTTAAATGCATCTCAAGCTCCTTTTTAATTGTTCATATTTGATCTATGTGAGCAAAGTACATATATGTTGATTATATCTATAAACTCACTCTATAGTTTCAATTCTATGAGAGATCAACATTTATCACTCTGGTTAGTGGCAATCATTGTTTTAGAATGGAATTCATATTTTTCCTGTTACACACCAATATTGTGGCCCAGAGCCCTAGAAAAGATGAGAATGGAGAATAAGTACAGTTAGTGACACCAAAACATTGAAAATCTTTCTCTCAGATACAAAGATACTATGTAAAAAAGCAAAAGTAACCCCAAAATAATTGATTTACTTTAAACAAATGTTAGGGGCTTCTAAACATTTTTTTTTTTTGGCTTGTATTATCCTAGGTCATTTTAATCAAATTTGAAAATGAACCTCTATCTTTTAATAAAGGATTTTGCCCTTGTTTCAAGAAAATGAATCTTGGTACTTAGGCGGGAATGAGGCTATTACTGTATCTTGATAATACTAATCAACAATGTAGCAGAGGAAAATGATAGCCCAGTTGCAGACTACATAGAGGGAGCAGGAAGCTGATGGGGCTTATTGCTTTTAAATGTCAACCCTATTTATAAAGACCATTCAAAAATAAATAAATAAAATAAGACCAAATTCCCTTTGCAAGCAACTGTGGCTAAGCAGCACTCCCTTGTTTTTCAAAACAAGGATTTAAATGAAGCGTATCGTCTTGGGAATCAAATGATTGAGACAAATGTCTGAACTGGGCTTTGAAAGACATTTTGGGAAGGAGTGTCCTTGAACCTTCATGGACAAGGATCTATTCCATTTTAAATCCCAGAAGTAAAGACAACTGACAATCCTTCTTTCAGATTCTTAGCCAACCTTGCCCTCTTTAGGGCAAACTTAGAGGAAGAGATTGGAAGCATGCGTGGGCTGGTGGAAACCTTGTCAGGTATGCTCATTAGTGCCCTTTTTTATTTCCCTCACATTAGGTTCAATCTGCAGGCCCAAGATTCCCCTTCTTTGGCCAATCTCCAGGAAAGCCTAATGGCCAGAGGGACAAGGTGTTTGAGTTCTGATACCACTTGCCAAGCTTGATTGCTCTGCTGTGTCACTGCAGTTAAACTGGTGTGTATTTCCTCATAAAGAGGAATTCGGATGCTTTACACCATAATTTGTATAATTAATCTTCTGAGCTTTTTTGATATTGCATTTTTGTTGTCATAGCTGTTGTTAATAAATGCCACAGTGCTATCAATCTACATTCAGTACCAAGAGGAAATTACAATGCACATGAAGTGGAAATGCAGACCTAACTCCACTGAAGGTGTCACTAATGAATCATGGGCAAAATGCTGCCATCTTTTGGTTATTGACAAGAGTGAATGGGGATGGAGAAGTGGGAGTGGAGAATGGAGTTTGTTATTTTAAATGCAAATTCTCCAGGTTGGTGAGACCTTATAAAATAGCTAGGAGGAATGTCCTTTAGAATTTGCAGGATCTTCTTTTTTTTTCTTTACACCAGTTAACATCGCTTCATAGATTATGCAACAAAGGATTTGTTCCTCTAGCTGCAAGGGCTTCTCTATGGAGTCCAGTAAGTAGGAGTGGATGCAATAATACAACAGAGGGCTTGTTAGCTCTAGTAAAGAACAAGTGGAATCAGGTTGATGTAAACAGTCACTTCACCATGACTGTGGTTCACTCTTCCTGCCTCAGAAATACTTGAGAGCACCTTGCATTATGTTGCATTGAAATCGCGTTTCCCAGGGTAATGAATTATGTACCATTTGTACTCCAGCCTCTTTTGAGCACTCAGCTCTAAATGTTTGCATCAGTGCCAGTGAGTGTAAGGTGATCTCATTAGGGCAAGAGAGGTGGAATTTATATTAGTAGACACAGTATAATTCCCCAATAGCTTAATGTCAATCTACTATTAAAATGCAACTACACATGCTATTTCTTGGGGAAATGACAGAGTTATGATTTCATCACACAGTCCAAAAGGAAAAATGATCCTCAAGAACTTTTGTGGTCCAGTCAACGTCTTACCACTAGGCGAGTAGTCCTCACAAACACAGCTGTTTTGAGATAGGAAGTGACAGAAGTCCTCTCGGTGGAGTGAATTCTTCTGCCACACACCTGCTGAGTCGATTAGACCTTTCATTCCCTTTTGTGGCTAGTTCTGAGGAAGCAATAATTTGTATCATGCATTTCAGAAACTGTCATGGTGGCATTTCCCTAATGAGTGTTCTCTGCTTGGTAGTCACCCTTAAAACATTTACTAATATGTGATCTGTCTCATTTCTTAAAGAAGTCAAAGGAGTTTGAAAATAGTTTGTACACTTCCTAGGCGAAACTATACTGGGCTGCCAGGATGGGCTGAGATCAGGCTGCCTTCTAGAATTTAATGTTGAGGTCTGCCTCTACTACATGATTTGATTATATAGGGATATTGGCTATTAAATTCATGAATTATAAGTTTTCATGCTTTAAACGTACAGACTAGGTCGTTTACTGTTCTGTAAGAGGTGTCTTTAAGACAATCTTTTAAACTATTTTAGGTATGTCCTATGCATCTGTCTCATCCCTCTGCAAAGAGAGGTGTAGTGTTCATCCTAAACATTTGTAATATTGCAGTAGAGAAAGAGGATAATTTATTTTTGATCTGTAGACTAACTGTAGTATGTATGTATGTGTGCATATATTACATATATACATAAACATATATATAGTGAGGTTTTTAAATGAAAGTGGCTTAGTAAGTAAGCTGTCAATTTGAGAGAGACATATGTTTTGATAACACCTTCAAAGAAATTCCGTCTCTGAATGCTTGTGTCTTGGATGATGTTAGAATAAATGCATGAGAATGCTTGCTTCTATACCTTTCTGCTCCTTAAAATGTTGTCTTGAAAAAATATTATTGGTAACAATGAAAGAACAAAAATTTTACAAGCATTTCACACCTCTTCTTTTGAGCCTTTCAGTCAAATGATAAACTAAACATATAACAAAAATAAAAATCCCACATAAAATCAAAAGGAGATATTTAAGATAAATATACCTAATAAGAGCCAATCCCAACCAAAAGCCATGTGTCAAGGTGAGCTCATTTCGGGGCAGACTCTCCTCATCCCTTCCTATATCTAATCCCATGCATCTGTTCATTCATTTGCACCCCTCTTTACTATGATATGGTTCCTTTAGGTTGCTTGGCAACCATTATAATGCTGCTGCACATGCGTGCTACATAATAAATCCTATCTTGCTTTATTTTTTCTCCTTCTTTAAAACAAGGAATTACAAAACAAGATATTTCCCCCTTTTCTAATGCACAAAAAACATCTGTGGGGATTTCAAAAGCACATAAAATGCCTGCAAGGATGCAGATAAGTAATTACAATTCCTGACAAAGTGTAACTGATCATTGCCTAATGTGTCTACATGCAGTTATTATTTGCAATGGCTTCCTCTTTTAAAAATGTGTACATTAATGCACATATGTCGATATATGTTTTGTGAAACTATAAAAAGAAAGGGAGAGAAAGAGAAGAAAGTGACAGCTGCTATATCCCAAACAAAGAAAATGAAGGAAATTCCTGGAAATAATCTTGTTTTATGTATTTTTTAAAACAGTGGATGCAATAGTTAGAAGACAAGACCTGGAGTAAATCCATCCATTTTTCCTCTAAGAAATCAGACAAAGCTTATGGCCTTTCCCTTCCCCTCCTTGGCAAATCCGAGTGTCCTGCTGCTTTCATTTGTTTTTTGATCTGCCTCATTAAAAGACTATTGATGGCTTTAACTATTGTCCTTGTTTAGGTGCTGATTTACAAGCACTAATATCTGACTGTGCGAGATTAATGGGAGTCCAGGCAGTTTACGATTATCCTGAGGTCCCTGACCACACATGTAGGGGTTTGGGTAAGGGTCATGCACTCCTATGAAAAACTCCAAAGCAGGCTTAAACCTGGGAACGTTTTAATAGGATTGAATCTGTAATAGGATTTGGCAGCTTGGCCGAAACTGGATGGTGTGGCTTGTTTGGGGTTCTTTTCTTTTAACTCTTTTCTAGTATTTTATTTTATTACAGAGTCATCATTATTTGAAATAAAAGTATAATGTTTTATGTTGAAGTCCAAATTTTGTTACTGTACTTTTAAAGTTCTTTTTTTAAAGGTGTACAATATGGAATATTAAATGAAAAGCATGCTGGAGCATAAAATGCTATTTCTATGATACAGTAAATGAGAAGGTAAAAAATAAAAGATAGGAGAGAACAAAATTTCTGTTGTGAATGGTTGTGTATTTTAAGCTAAAAATGCTTTAGGAGTCTAAAAGGCACTGACAATGTAGGGCTATTTATAAAAGGGGAAATTTCTCCCAGGCAAGCATAGCACTTCCCTTCCTGGCACCACATTCTGCCGAACAGCACAGCACCCTGAAGCTGAATTCTCCCTTAGTCAAACAACAAGGGCACTCTGAGTGACAGCAGTAGTGTGGTGCATTTGGTTTTTGAATAATACTGCAAACACGAATAAAATTTAAAGTAAAGATACCACACTCTTGATAATATTCCAAATGGAATTCTATCAATGTTTTAGTTCCCATTTGAAATCTGGCACAAGGGACTGTGAGCTTTGTCGACACAATCTTCTATGTCAATTCACTCGATTCTAGTGACTAGATTTGGGAACAATGGTGATAAAATTATTTAACATCATGTACTCTGGTCATCTGAACATTATAAGGAGACTATCACTTAAAGATGCCCTCATTAATTTTGGTGGACTAGGGATGGAAAGGCGAGATATACAGCCTTGGCCTAGAGGGTCATACAAGTGCCCTTTACAGGACCTAACTTGTAAATCTCAAAGCACAAAAGAAGTTACGGTGGCTATAAGACCTAATAAAAAGGTAATAGAAAAATAAATTACAGATTTTGTTTTGGATGGCTTTAAAAGTCTAGATGTAGCAGAACTTTTAGGAAATCAAAACTCTAACTAAAAATCCAGAGTATATTTATGAATTCAAAGAAATTCACTTTCACACCCAAATATGTAGCTTAGCCAAATCATTCTACTGTATTATTTGCTGTCATTCTGCTTCAGAAAGTCTCACATTTTTTAAATAGAACTATAGAGATGAAATGAACATATTATTTCAAACTGTGTTCTTTTACAGAATGATTTTACTCTTTGTTTATTTTTATTTCCCAAGACTGGTTTTCAAAATCTATTTTTTGTAGTGTTGTTATGACAATGATCCTTAAGCCCAAAGATATGAGGAATTATTATTATTGTAATTATTATTTCTAAGTACAGAATATATCCTTCCTATAATATACACATCTATAAATACTGTATTCTTAAGCATTTATTATAATTGTGACTATTTTCTTATTATATGGAAGGTAGTAAGTTATCCAAATCTCCCTTGCATAAGTTGAACCAATTTAGAGTGGTGATTTTAGGGTGCATACAAGCATGAAAGTTATAAGAGCCACGGGAGCGTTAATAAATAAAGCCAGAAAGTATTGTGGACACAGTGTTTTGACCACTGATTAGAGCTGAGGTGATCACAGTACCTCCTAAGGACAAACCCACAAGAGAACTGACAGCCACTGTAAATGTTTGGGGTGTACATCAATTGGAGTTTTAAAAAAACTTCTTTCCTAATGTTCTTTGAAAAATTTCCCAAACTGAGATGAAGTTTAGTTATCAAGATCACAGATTTTTACTACTTAAGACCAAATTCTAAAACTATTCTCATTGTTGGTATCCCCAAAAGGAGAAAAATCTGTTACTTAATCCAATAACCTGGTATTTTTTCTATAAATCTAAACTGCATTTAAATATTACTTGACTAATTGTTTACACATTCCCATAATGTAAGAACACTTAAAGGAATCACGATTTTCTATTTTGCAGACCAAGAAACTTATGATGATGAGATTTAAAGTTACTTGGCAAGGGCCAATAAAGTTGACATTTAACCTAAGAATTCTACCTGAGTTCAGTTCTGAAGTGATTCAAATTTTTTAACTTTGAAATGTCCTGTTCTCCGGATGCTAATATAGTAATTAGTTATTTCTTTAATACCTAAAGAGCTTTAAAAAATAATTTAGTAAAATGTACTCTGGACCCTACAAATGAATTGATTAACATCATTGCCATGAAAACATACCAATGTTTTTATACACAAAGACAAAAATTTTATTTTACTAAAATGCCCGATGTTGATTTTTCAGAAATACTGATTAAAATTTTTTAAAAATTCTTGAAAAATTTCAGGTATTTCTAATTTAGAAGACAAATATGATGCAAAGATAATACATAGTATATATGCGAACAAATAAATAAGGAAAGAAAAAAAGATTACAGTTGTTTGGTTATAACATTTATAAAACTAAAATTACCATGTTGTGGGTAATCTTATTTATCAAGGCTTGGAAGAGTAAAACTGAATATCCATGAAGCAACTTAATTTTCTGTTTCTTCAATAATATCCTTTCATGACAGTTAGCTGAGTCCTACATGCCAAGCACTGCTATAAAGAAGAGATGGTAATTTTCATTCAATCAGACATTTTTCAAAGAGGAAGGCCAAAACATATGTATTTCAGGAAACAGGGTAGTTTTTGTTTCCAGTTTTTTGTTTTGTTTGGGTAAAGATATATCATTACACTTACTTCTTAATTTTTAAATGCAAATTGTACTTAGAACTGTGATCAGAATTATTTCTGTTTATGTTTAATTACAGTGTTCATGACTGCATGTAACAAATGCAAACATTCATCAGCTTGCATGAAAACTGCTCGTGACTACAGTGCCTGCCATGGCTGTTGTTTTCGTGATCCCAGTAGTAAGAGAATCTTGGCAGAGTTGGAGGATCCAGTCATGAAATGAGCCCAGTTCAAAAGCAGTGTCATATATCCATAATATATGTGCCTACTTTCCTCACAAAAAGAATCCATATAACTTAGAAGAGAAATTCTGATTAATAGGCGATTTTGTTTAAAATGTCTATTCTTTGGCTTACCAAGGCATTTCTTTCAGGCAGGAAAGTAAAATTGTCAACAATGCTTCTCATGAGAGCAGCCCAAATCAATATTCCAGAGTCTCTCAAAGAGTGAGTTGTTCTATTCAGGTGTTCTGGGAAGGAGTGGGTGATTCCGTGGTCAAATATATTTGATGAAATACTTGACCGAACAAAAATTAATCAGGTTTCTTTAGTGCAGGTCTAGAGCCTTTAATACGCAATGGTACATTTTGAATCTTCCAGGGTGATACGTACACAGCATTTCCCAATCCTCCTTGACCACAGAGCCCCTTTTCCACAGAATGTGGTGTGACAATGGCCGCTTTGTTTTCTGGTCCCAGGGAGGTTGTAAGCTGGTCAGAGAACTCCAACGGGAGGTTGGTGGCTGCAGTTGCAATGCAGCCTGGTCACGCTGTGACCCAGCAAGCATTACTAACTGTCTGCTGTAGGTCTTTGCCAAGGCCCCTTTGAAACCAGAATTTAAAAGAAATAGTGCAATTTCCAGAAGAGAAGAAATAAATAAGGTGCTAGAAATGGGTCTCTGGATTGCCCTCCAGACTTCTTCTCTCTTTGCTTCACCTGCAGTGTTGACAGAAACCTCTCAAATTGCTGGAAGGGAGGTCTACTCAGTGTACCAGTTTCCTCAGCTTCCCGGCTAAGAGACTCTAAAGAGCCTTTTAATGGCTGGTGGTGAATGAGACATATCATATTGTAGATGCTGCCCCATGCAGACTCCAGTGGGGACACATGTAAAGCATGGAACCAAAGATGGTTCTATTGCAGCCTCTGAGAAAATGACTGCATTCCTCAGACAGAAGCTAGATAATGACGATGCTACTAGTACTGATAGTGGCCATTTCGAAGGACTCGCAATGGGGCTAGGCAGCCCTGCTAAGGACTTCGACATACATGGTCTCATTTAATCTTCATGACGTGGTCTAAGAAAATAAAATCCCCATTTTACAGATGAGGAAGTTGAGGCTTAAAAATTACAGAAGTCACCGAGCCAGTGGATTGTGAATCTCAGCATTTGACAGATATTTTTTCTGACTTCAAAGTATGTGGAATAACTATTATGCTATGCAGCCTGCGTCGCACTTTTATATCTGACTCTGCTAAAATGCAGCACAAATGAGGTGCTTGTAAAAAAAAAAAAAAAAAAAAAAAAAAAAAAAAAAAAAAAAAAAGCCTTGTCATAACCCAAACAGTCTCCTATACAGGAATTAACTGGAAGAAATCCTACTGGATGAAATAAATTCATGCATATTTTGAATTTAATTAATAAGAATAAAGCACATTTTAAAGCAGCTTTTCTTTAAAAAATTGTAGCCTTTGCTATAAGTTTATTAAGGAAGAAAAGGTGGAAGATATATGAAATGTACAGCAGCTGGAAAATTGAATATGAATATTAATTAAATAAATGGCTATTGTAGGAAGTAATTTTTAAATGCAATCAAGTTTCTAAAATCTTGTGATTGTTATTTAGACTGTGATGTCAAGTGAAATGTATAGTGCTGCTACAATACCACATATCAAAACAACAAACCTCTGAAGTCTCTCACTTTCATGCTTAGGCAAATTTACAATGAATATCACCAATAATCTTAATGTCCTCTTGCACTGGCACTGGCCCTGAAATTACTACTTCAGCACCTTATTGCAATACCAGCACCAATCAAGGGAGTGATTGTCCATCATTACATAGGTCATTATGGAAGAGTCGCATGCCATCAATCAGATCACTCCATAGCTCCCATACATTCCTGAGGTCATCATTCCAGAGGGAAAATGATTTCTCCAGAAAGCTTGCTCCGAAGGCTTTTTCACTTCTAATCTCCATTAGCCAAACATAAAACTGGCTAACCATAAGAGTTAAGTTGACATGTTTCTTCCAATTTAAATAACTATGATAAATTTGTGGTTGAGCAAGAGATTCTGAATTGTATTTTTGATTATTTGGATGTGTCCTTCTGCCTAAGATGTTCATTCATTTAAAGGAATTCTCCCTGATAATAGTAAGAAAATAAATCTGACTTCACTATATTGAACTATCCTCAAAGGTTTTGTTGCTGTATGTATTTATGTACATCATATCCAAGGAAAGATAAAAATGTCTGCGTCACAGCTGTGAAACCCAAGGAAAAGGTGTCTCTAGGCGCAAGAAAGTACCTGTGGCCCACTTACAGGGTGTCAGGACTGCTGTGGTCTGGCTTTCTGGGACTTCAACAAGCTGGAGAATTACACCTCACTATCTTATTAGGAAGACAGGAGAGCACAGAACACAGAGAGATTGTGTTCTCAGTTTCCTTCTAGTAACTCTAAGCTGAGAGAACCCAGAGCAAATTCTCCTGGGTAAAATCGGAAATCTCTTGCTGCTGGAATCTTTCCTGCCACCCTCTCCTCCAACATCCTCCATCGCTTTCTCTTTCACCCACTTTAGGCCTCAGCTCTTTGGTAACACAGCAACTTAACAAAACATAGGATACATATTCCCGTTCTTTCTCATTTCAGTTTCCAATCTGTGAATCAGTTCTGGGGATTTCCACCAGTCTGGTGGCTGAAGTTGGAGTCTGGAGATCCTAGCAGGCGTATGGATGCCTAAAGGACCTACCCAGTCATGTGACATGTAAATTGTTTACTTTCCAAATCACAGTTGTGGCAGCCCATGAGAAACCTTGTCAAGCCTGCAGGGTGCAATAAGACAATGGGGGTTGGCTCTGATACTGTAATGGTTGCCTTTGTGTTGCACTAATTGCTTGGCCCTAGTGCTTATTTGGCTCAGCAGCTGGAGGAGGGGCCTTGCTTTGGCTCTCTGGTCTTTGCATGTAATCTTAGATAAACTTGCAAGACTCCCTTTTCTTAATATGATATACCTCAGGACTAAATATTTCACTTAAATAGAAGAAGCCTGCTGTTATAGAGCCAGAGTTAGTTTTGAATGAGCAGTACTTGCCTATCATGAAATAGTTATTCGAGCAACAAAATAAGACAAAGTAGCTCAGCACCATCTACACAATTTTAGTTGTTCTTAACTTTTGCCACTTCGGTGAAAAATAAACTGATTATTTTTGTCTGCAAATAAGCAACGTATTGTCTCCAATAATATGGAGAATAATCCACTGCTCTCCTCTTAACCAGTAGTCAAGTAGGATCCGTATAACTAAATGGTAGTTAACTATATTTCTAGCAGCCACTTTTAAAATTCAGCTTCGTGACTGCCCTGTGTTCACAAAAAGAAAAGAGAGGAGCCTGACAAGTGTCAGGACTCGACCTAGATAATGGGCCTCGATCCAATAAACTGTGTTCAATGATTCCTTCAGTGAGTAGCCTGGCTCTGACCAGACACTCTAAGCTCTTCCTCACAGCCCTACAGGGACAGCTCTGACTTTTTCATTAATACCACAGATTTAGCAGTAGTGATTCAGTTACCTATAAAAAATACACTCTATTGACAAGGATTATTTACAGAGAAGGGAATATTTAAACATGTGGACTGTGAAAAATACCTGGGAAGTTGTCAAAAAAGTGAAAACAGATTGCTTCCCCATAAAATCAGGAAAAGAACAGGGCAAGCTTTCTCTCTCTTAGAAAACATTTGCATGTAGAGATGTACTTAATTATGAACATATAGGGAGTTTGCAGATGTGGCTTAAGGACTAAAACACATGAAGATATAGAAAGTTCTCTGAAATACCTAAAAAAATTGTCATGCACATTTTAAAGAACTCTTGATTTTACAGCATGCTCTTCTATTCATTGTAATGTGAAACTCTAAGGCCAGAAAGAATGACAGAAGTTAAAGTTAACTTGCTCTCAGTAGCTCTCACTAGTGAGACTAGTCACTTGGACTAGTCACTTAGTAGGCTTGAACAAAAGACTTGCACACTTCCCAGATTGTACTGGCAGGTGACTTTATGACAACATCCCATGCTACACTGCAACCACTCTATTATTTTTCTAATGCTGCATAACAACTTGCCACAAATTTACCAGCTTAAAACAACACCCATTTATTTACTCTCTGTTTCTGCATGTCAAAATCTGGGCATGATGTCACTGGGTTCTCTGCTCAAGGTCTCACAAGGATAAAATCAGGGTGTCAGTCATAATCATCTGGTTTTTCCAGGTTCATAGTGATTGTGGCAGAATTTAGTTCCTTGTGGTTGTAAAACTGAGGTCTCTATTTTCTTACTGGCTGTCAGCCACAGGCCAGTCTCAGCTCCTAGAGGCAACTCTCATTTCTTGTCATGTGGCCTCCTTATCTTTAAAGCTAGCAACAAAGAATCTCTCTTGCATGGACTCCTTCTCGGACTTCGAATATCTTTTTTCAGGACTTACCTTTTAAGGACTTACCTGATTAGGTCTGGCCCACCTGGAATAATCTCCCTTTCTTAAGGTCATCTAATTTGGGACCTTAATTACATCTACACAATCCTTCACCCCTAGAAGAACATTTGACTGAATCGCTGGGAGAAGGTGTGTATATGCCATGGGCAAGGAATCATAGGGGCCATTTAAGAATTCTGCCTACCACCGCTGCGTGCAAGAGGGAAAGCCTTGGCATAAAATCTGAACATGACTGTTACTGTCGGGTGAATCTTCAGGAATCTGCCATGCACCAGTTAAGGATATGGAAGTTCCCCTTTGGGGTTTGGAAGGGGTGATGGCAGCTGCTGGGACTACAGGGTACAGGTTGTTTTCTATGAGAAGAACAAATGCTGCCCTGGTGAGTGTGAATGTGTGACACAGACTGAGTTTGGGTCTCTCCTTCTAGAGGAAAGAGAACTAAAACCAAAAAAAAAAAAAAAAAAAAAAGAGTCATATCGACCTTTTTTTGATGCTCTATAAGAGGAAGCCAAAAATCCTCTCTCCCTAGGCACAAACTCAGGCAGTCTGGGCCTGCTCTCGAAGCATGCCCCAAAACCGACTGCACGTGGAAGGCAGATAGACCCAGTTCCTTGTGATCACTAAAAACTGGCTGCTTACCCTCCCCCAAGTTATGTGTGTTGAATGACTGAAAGGACATTTCATTCTCAATTCCATGGAATGGTACATTAGAAAGAAGACTTAAGTGGGCTAGTTCTTAGGGGAAAATGTATGAATTAAATTAAATTAGTAAGTAAATTTTTTCATGACTCAGAAGTGATTTCAAGGAGCAAAAAATGAAACTGAATATCTTCCTTTTTATTATGGTAAACTTTTGTTTTGTTCGTTGTCCTTCGTTAGAGTAAAAGAATTTAACCCGGCCATGGACAATTTAGAGTTTTTAAAGTTCTTATAACTTCCTAACCACAGCTTCAGTCCAGCATACTCTAAACACTCTCTTCAGGATAGAACATTTTTCTTCATTATATATTTTAAAATGGAAATTTTAACAGGTTAGCAATTCTTCCCCAGGAAGAAAGATCATTAATATGCAAAACCCTATGTGGAGAATAAGACCCCAGCATGCCAGTCATCAGCTCCATCTCCCTGATCATCCACATTCTCTGCCTTATCTCCCACCCACTGCCACTGACTAAAGGGGTAACATACCCAGTACTTGACTCAGTTCTGTAAAACTCAGCTTGTGATCAGAGAGCAAGAAACTTGGAAGCCTGAACAAAAAAAAAAAAATCAAAAATGGGGATACAAAGGCACATGAGTGGCAAGGGTGAAAAGGGGGCAGAGATTAGGGCTTAGTAGCCCAAGGCTCCTGGCCATGGAACTGCATTTGTTCTATCTATGAAATGGACCAGAGAGATCACATAACATTTAAGAGGGAGCAATTGATACAAGCAGGAAAACTACAATGACAGTGGCTCAGGTGAATAATTCCCACAGAAGAACACAGCCATTTTGGCTATGTGGCTATCTTTGTCATGACAGTTATCCATTCTTACTTTCTTATGAACTTTCAAATAGTAACAAATAATAATGAAAATAAAAATAATAGCAATATTTGTCTATACTAAACACTGTTCTAAGTGCCTTATATTAATTCATTTAATCTGTACAATCATCACGTAATGCAAGTAAAATTATGATACCCATTTTACAGAGAAAGGAAGTGAGTCAAAGACAACTTCTTCAAGGGTGTATGGCTAGTACGTGGTGCAATCAGTAATCTAGAAATAGAGTTAGCTATAAATGAAAAGGGAATGTGCTGCTATGGGCGCAACACTAATCTCCACAGCTGAATATCTTGCTCCGTGAGTGTATGATATTCCATAAAAGAAAATAAGATAGAGAAGAGAATATTGCAAATATGGAAGTGGAGTGGAGTAAACAGAACGTGTCTATGCCATGGCAAATAGATGATACACATAGACAATAAGCTGAATGTCTTCCTTGTTAGCATGGTAAGAATTATTTTTCATCACTAAATTAAAACTTGGTAGCTAGATGTGAATCTCAGCATCTACAAAACGTGGAGTTTCATCAGCATATGGGATATAAGCACTAAGTGGGTGGGAATTCTGGGTTCTAGTTCTCTTGTTTGGCTATAAAAGGCTAGTACGATAGTTATAGTCTCCAGACCAGCTTCTACATCTACAAAATGAGTACCAATAATGCCTCCGTTACTTTATGTTAGTAGGTTCTTAGGAAGGTGAAATAAAAGACAGATGTGTAAGTGTTTGAAAAAGAATAAAATTATCTGAAAGAATAGTTTCTGAAAAGAAGTTTCCAAAGATCCATAAGGGTTTGCAAAGTTACCTGCATTTATGCAAGAGAAAGATAGAAAAGTTTATAATAGAAATGGTTCAGGACCCCATTTTCCTAGATAAAGAGAGCTGGGGTCATGGAAATCTAACTGGTTCATACTAGTAATATCCATTCACAGGTGAACGGTCACAGGTAGAGAGCATATTACTGACAGTAGAGAGAATCATTATGAACAAAATGAAACCCCAGATAGGCTTTATCTGAAACATCGAGAAATTGAAAGGAAAAGAAAATCCCAAACACTGGTTGTTGAAACTGTTCACTACCCATCCAAGTATAAAGACATTGAACAGTGAAGCAAAATTGCAGAACAGTTGACCTTCGAACAATGTGGGAGCAGGGGTTAGGGGCTCCAACCTCTGACAAAATTCAAATTCCACATATGATTCTTGACTACCCTCAAAATTAACTACATTCAGCCCTTCTTATGCTTGAGTTTCATATTTGCGAATTCGACACACAGCATTTTTGATCCATGTTTGGGAATTCGTGGATGTGGGGGGGGGGGGTGGGGACTGTAATAATAACCTACTGTTGACCAGAAGCCTTATCAGTAACATAAATGGTCCATTCATACATATTTTGTATGTTATATGTAGTATATACTGTATTCTTACAATAAAGTAAGCTAGAGAAAAGAAAATGGTATTAAGGAAATCATAAAAAAGAAAAAATACATGTATTGAATTTATGGGGGAAAATTGTGTATAAGTGGACCTAAACAGTTCAAACCCATGTTGTTGAGGGGTCATCTGTACATATATTCTGAATTCCTATATCTTTCTAAAGTCAACGGCAGAAGAAAGGTATACTTAAATTAATCATATTTTCAAGAACAAAATTTTCCTTTACCCTTTACATGTATAGATATGGCCTCTTTTCTGTGAGAGTCAAAGTTATTTACAAATCAAAAAATATATTTAACCAAAAAATATATTTTCTAATTTTCCCTGTGTTTCCAGGCTGTTAAACATATAAAAGCATATGAAACCCTCAGTGCAGAAAAAAATTTTAAAGTACATTCACTTCAACAAATATTAACTGAGATAAGTGAGTATGATTAATGCCCAGTATGATGGATATTATGGAGATGAAAAAAAAAAACTTTTTTTTAAGTCTACAAAGTCATAATACAAGCAGGATACCAAAAAGATGCAAAAGTAAAAATGGCACAAAACTAATTCGGCTACAAGAAAATTATCATGTAAAATGGACTTGTGGATGAAGAAGACGTAGATTGAAGACTTTTACCAAGTATAGGCTGAGATGGGGAGGGAAGACTTCTAGAATAAGGGTATTTTGTGAGCAAAAGTATGAAAATAAGATGCGGTAGGGTTTTTACAGGGAAAATGTAGAGCATTAAAATGCATGAAGGCAGAAGTGGGAGCATAATCACAGAGACAAAGTTGGTAAAAGATTTTAAAAGCTGAACTAACAATTTTGACAAAATATTTTAACAAAACCACTGAAGAATTTTGAAAATAGTTTTGATGTAAATGGAGCTATGCCTTAAGAATATTAATCTTACATCACTGTGGATTCAATTCAAACAGAGAAAAACTGGGGTCACAATCAGTTAAAGAGCTATAGCAATGGCAAGGGCAAGATGGACTGCAAACTAGGGAACAAGAGAGACATGAAATGGTGCTAGAGAAGAACAGCCAGAATTTTGCTCTGCAGGTATATTTACAACATTTATAGTCATAATAATGTAAATGGTGTTTAGTTGTGTTCACCTTATAATTAACTGGTAAAGAAAATATGGAAAATTATCTGTTACAAGAGAAGAGAGTGTTGACATTATTGACTTTCACAATACCAAAATAGTGATGCTACTGGCAGAGACGTAGAAGTAGAAAGCATTAGAGGTGATGGAAAGTTGTGAGTATTATTGTCTTTATCTCTCAATATGGAGGTCAAAAATACTGTCCTTGTTTTATGAAACAAAAGGTGGAGGTCTAAGCAGCGTCATTGAGGTCCTAGAGCCAACTACGAAAGGAACTAAAGCAAGTATTGTAACTAGGTTGTGGAAAAATAGGGAAGAACAAATGGTATGTGTGACATAAACCCTCACTTACGGTCAAGGAGGACAACAGGCAACACATGAAGTTGATATATCAAGAAATAATGGAATAAGGATTTAGTTAGCGCTATAAATGTTAAACAGAAAAAGTAAAAAAATAAAAGGAGAAATGATAGATAAGTCTAGGATGGAACAAGGGCTGTTGCTTTTTGTTACAAATTCTGCTGTAACTATTTGATTTTTAACCATGTGCATGTATTACTTTGATTAAAAATGTAAATTAAAAATCAAAAACTAATTGACAAGATTTGGCAACAGTCTCAACAGAAGAAGAAGAGTGAGAGGTTGGCTGATTTTCCACATCTAATTGACTGAGGGTTTGGTGAGTAAAACATTAATGTTCTCTGCGGAAGTCAGGAGGAAGGAAGATTTAGAGCAAGGTGGGATATGGAGTTTGGTTCCACACATAAATTTGAAAGTTAAAATGAGTCTTGATGCAGTCATGGTGGATGCTGCACAGGATTGTAGTCAAATATTTGGGTCGGGTCAAACAAGAGATTTATTGCTTAGAGTGAGTTAATTCAATCCTTAAAAGAAAGAACAGTGACAAAAATATCAGCTTACTTTGTTTTTCAGTCCAGCATAGCCTAACCTGCCAAAGGAAAAAAAGTCCTTGTATAATCCCACCATAGCTGAACTAAAGAGAAATACAAAACTCCTGTCTTGTGCTCTTGCTTCTGCTGAATTCAAATAGTCCAGCCTAATTTAAGCTAATAGAAAACAAAAGAGTACTGATAGGAAGAAGGGATAGAAAAGGACTGTACATTTTAACTAAAGTTATAAAAATTACAACATTGTCTGTTAAGCAGCACCTATTATTTTAGGTCATTTTGAAATAATATTAAACGCAAAGTGTTTTTGACAAGTCAACAGAACTCGTTTGTTGTTCTGAAAGTATGAAAAATAGGTACATTGTTAAGGAGAGATAAATCCTTGCAGCCAGATTGACCTTCCTGACCAAGAAACCTCCCTTCTTAAAACATTCGTGTGTGGACAAAAAGGGGTACTGTAAAAAATTATTAAATTCTCGCTGGACAAGTTATGGTAGGTAGTCACACCCCAGGCTTATGATTTCCTTAGTGAAAGGTTTTAAGCTAGCCTTATCCATTGTTCTAGTGCATCTAGGTTAACACACCTTTGAAATGCCAGAGGTAATAACACTGGAAGACATAACCTCCCGGTCCAATTCCCTACCTGCTTTCTCCCACCTTCATGCAATCTTCCTTACAACTCCTCCTAAATTTCAAATGTGTACAAGAAACTGCAAAACTATTATTCTCGGAAGTGTTTGAGATCTTACTGCCTAGCAATTGTTGTCAGTTTTGGCTCAGATAAACTCTTATAAAAATTCTCTACAGATTTGGGTATTTTTTATGTTGACAGATGGTTGAATAAAGAGACTGACTCTGTTTTTGATGTTGGACCACTGATAGCTTTTGGGTCCTACCTCCCTTCTTTCCTCTCTTTTGCCCCAGATCTGGATAAACTGATAACAAAACCTGAGCACTGTCCCCTTTGGTGCTGGTGGAGAAGTTCAAACCACAGATGTCTGGGTTGTAGGTAGAACTCTCCAGCCTAGACTTGACCTCTATAACCACAGTTAAAAATGATGCCACTCACCTGGCATGGCTTGAGTGCCTGCTCTGCTCTCCCCAGTAAACTTCACTATGCATATAATAAACTTTTTCCCACTCTGTTGATTGGTGCACGTGTAACATCATCAGTCTTGAAACCCAAACAAATCTGGGGTGAGGGATTGATCATGCTCTCCATAGGACAATCACAAAACAAGTGGCTTCCCATTGCCCTTAAGACAGATGACAAAATAATAATATTGGCTAACACATAGTGTTTGCTATGTGCCAGACATTATCCAAAGGGCTTTACGTTGATTCATTCTTTAAATTTACATAAAAGTCCCATGAGATAGGTACTCTTATTATAAACCTCATTATAAAACTGAAGATACTGGGATTCAGAAAGGTTAAGCAATATGCCCAATGTCACACTGGGCACATTGCTTAATGAAGCAGAGCAGGATTTAAATCCAGGCCCTCTGGCTTTAAAAGCAATATTTCACTCACTTCCCTGCACTGTTGTGACTCTGATGCATAAATGGCCTGTGAAACCTGAAAAATCTGGATTCTGACCATCTTTCCAACCTCATCTCATACATTGCTCTCTCCATCTCTGCATTCCTGCCACATGGGTCTGCTTTCAGATGGATTCTCCAGTTCACCCTGTTCCCTCTGCCACTGGGTCATGTCCCTGCTATTTCCTCTCCTCTTTGCCAAGGTAGCTTTCATTCAACTTTAAACTCTAAAAAAAAGCCTTTTCTGACTTTCAGCCCCACTCCCATGTAGTCCCCAACTAGTTCAAATCTTCTTATTACCAACTTCATAGTATACCATGTACCCCTCATTTATGTTTCTATCAGTATTCTCAGTTTGCCTTTAGTTGTATGGTCATTTGGCTGTTTTCCTCTCTCAGTACACCATAAGCTCAGTGACAGCAGGGACTGTGTTTATTTTCACTTATTGTTGCAGTGCCTGGCACTGAAATAGGTCCTCTGTAAATGTTTTATCTGTGAAATAAACTAATAATACACAGTCATTTCCATTTCAGCCAGTCATATCACTGCCCATAACTAGACTGACCCCTGTAGCAGAAATTTAGAGGCAAATGGGTTTTGTGGATTGATACCATTTTTCCTAGTCTGGAAAAATAGGAATTACAATTTTTTAGAGTCCCTGTAGGGTTTTCTAGAGGGGAAGAAAGAGTGTGTTCCTCCTCTGAGTCTCTTTATAACTCTTCTATGAAGCAATCTCACATTCCAATAGTGCCTGACTTGGGAAGGCCCACTGAGCACCCCCCACAAGATTCAGACTAAAGAAGCAGCCAGGACCAAACTGTGTCATTCACAGTGTCTTCACCTCCTCCCCATGCCCAAAGATGCACCTGTGTCTGTGCACAGGGTGGTTCTGCTGCGTGAGGATCTTTTTCACCTGAAGCTGCACAACATTAGCTGATTCCCCATCTTACTAGACTGAAAAATCCAGAAGTGGAAAAGAGTAAAGATAGGTACTAAATTTAATTGAGTGCTCACCTTTTCAAGTGGTTTTTAAAATTCAATATTCATATCTCCCTAAAGTAATCTCTGAAGTAGCTAATAATGTCTCCATTTTGCAGATGATAAACTGAATAACCTAAGTTGTGTTCCTAGTAAATAGCAGTGGGTACATCAGAGTTCAAACTCAGGTCTGAATGGCTCTGAACCCCATGCTCGCTCCATCTCAAAACTTTCTCCTAACTCCTAAATCCAAAACAAAGAAATCTTATTGTATTAAATGCTGAAAGGAACACCTTAAACTCATTGGTCTCATTAACAAATTAATTTTAAGAAGCCATTTTAAAAAGCTATGAAGAGATATTTTTACCTTTCTTTTCATCATGAAATTTTTAAATCTATAATTACTAAATAAAAAGACAGATGACATAATTGTTAAAGATTATTTTTGGAAATGTAAAGAAAAAAGAATAAATGAAAGAGGAACTTTCCCTTAAAATAAGATGATGATAAGGAGCCCCCGTGCTCTTTGTTATTAGGAGTGGGGGGTGGAGAACAGGAGAAATATGTAAATAAAATCTTATAAGATTCAGCAGGAGATTTTATGAAAGAGAATATTCCAGAAAATGTTGGAGAGAAAGAAGTAATTGAAACCGAAAATGAGTTGGATCCCTAAGTTATGAGAACTCTGAGTCACATGCAGTATGTAGTAATCAGCAGGTATGTACCATAGAGGGCAAGGGGCTGCTAGGGGGCTGTGCAGCGATCCTGAATGGGAGAGTCTGAGATTTGATCTTTGATTGACAAGTGAGAACAGGTCTCTGAGGAACTGGTGGCATGCTCTATTATCATCACTTCCTGAGCTCTTCCATTGCTACGTGCAGCCTACTCTGAAAGCCACCTAGTAGATGCCAAAATGTCCCCTGGATGGACCTCACTCAATCATCTGGCCTTTTCAGTAAAGGGAAACTGAAAGAGAGAAAGAAGACAGACACACCAAGGCCAGCACATCTCATCATTCTGGCCTTGGGATGACAGATGAATAGATGTGTGGTGTTAAGACCAGCAGTACGCTGTTAAGCCTGCGTGGAACTCGGGCGATATCTGAACAGATAATTGATCAGTTCTAGGCCAACCATCCCTCACTAGTCCTGGGTGCTCTACTCTTTGCAAGGCTTTTACTTCTACCTTACTAATTTTTACATCTATTCATCAAATGCAAAAGTAGCATTTATCTTTGCATTTGAGAAGTTTCTGGTACATAATTGATCTCTATGAATATTTATCCACTGCAGGATAAACTATAAACAAAATTTATGTAAGAGTCTTAAAGAATGAAAAGCAACCCAAGTTTGAATTGGAAGCTATTAATATCAATTGTATTCTCTGAGGACAAATGTCTCATATATGGACAACATACAATAATGTAGGCAACTGACTAAGGAATCAAACCAGCAAATCTGCAAAGAAAGATGTTTTTCAAAAAAAATGGCTCATTTAGAATTAAATTTGAAGCTGAAATTCTAATAAGAGATTGCTTCCATTTTGGTTAAAGGACTTGGCAGCAGATATGCTTCTCCCTCAGAGAAGTCTATATAAAGTTGAGTGAACATAACTTTCATGCACAAATATTACAGCTGCAGAGAAATTCTGGCATTTTGTACAATGTCAGAAAGTAGAGATTTATGCTAGGATTCATGGAAACAGCTGATGCTTCACATTCAGTACATTCCGGAGCAGGAACAACTTAGAGCATACGACCACATGTTAGTGACGTTCTGCCATGAAGTACGCTGTGTACATGGCCTGTGGGCAAGCGGTCGGATGTAAACAGGGATTCTGCAGAGCCAAATACACAGGCTTCTTTTACTCCATGGTCTGTGGAGAAATTCCCGAGTGGAATCAACAAAGGAACCTATTGGTTTACCTTCGAATAGCTGATGTTTTAATGAATGCCTACGAGGAAACAACTGGTGATAATGAAACCTCCTTGTCAGAAAGTCTTTAACTGTCCTTCTCACAAGCCTTGGCCTTCCCCATTCAATTTAATTGTCTTTCCCAGCTTCATCTACAAGTTTTATTTGTTATTTGTTTTCTAGTTAGGTTGAAGGGGGCAGGTAGAAACAACAGGAACTCAAGGGAAAAGATGAAGTGGAAAATTTATCTTTCAATTACCATAATACTAGGTGATAAATGAGTTTATGTAACAAGATGCCTACTCTAGAAACAGTGACATTTTTGCATTGCACGGTTAGTTGTGGAGTGAGTGTGCGTATGGACCTGGGTACCTCTGAAGTGCAAGGGTGGTATTTTTTATAAATGTCAGTTTAACTTCTCTCTGTGCTATGGACGTACATGGTTGTCAGGATCTGGTACAAATTTGCAGAAAAGTAAACTGGACATACACAAGTAAGTCTACTTAATGCCTAGCAAATCTGCCGAACTAGTCTCTCCAAGCACTAGAGAATTTTGCTTGTATGTGGATTTAGAGGATTCAAAATTAGGTCCTAATAGCTTCCCTGAGTGTGACTTAACTGCAGTGCAGTCATTTTCAATGTCTTCTCGGCCTCTGCATGATTCTCGTTTTCTCTATACCAGTATCATAGTCATAGACTACTCATTATGACTAACTCAACCTGCACATTTTTATTGGAAAATACTTTATAAAGTAAAAAGAAATTTAAGGTACCATCATCAAGGTTTCACAGGACATGGAGCAATTGACCTCAAGAGCACTGGTAGAATGTTGTCCAAACCATCTGGAAACATATGTAGTCACCTGCTGCCACAATTTCAGCAGCACACCTAGAACGAAGACACATAGATGGCTCTACTCACAAAAACACTTTTGTCATCAACACACAGTGACATCCTTCCTTTATCCCTAGGGCCTGAAGCAACCCTAAGAAAACAGAATGGAGGCTAGATGCCAGGAAGAGCCTGAGCACAGAAACAATTGCTGCTCTCCTTGTAGTTTTGTGATAAAAGACAGTTGATAGTCTCTGGGCCAACAGCATTGAGATTGCCCCAGACATTCTCTCTCTGTAAAGTCTTTTCACAAATTTTTTAAAGGTGCCAATGTTTAATTGTGATGAATTTGAAGTTATTTGGTCAGTCACAAATTTCCATGGAGCCTGTTAACAGAAGGATTCCTAAAGGAAACTATTATAATTCTTTGTTCTTAAACAAATAAAGTGTGTTCTTTATCTTCCAGGAAGCTGATGATATGATAGGTGCAGCTTTAAAGACTAATTATCCTAAATTGCAGGGCATAACTCAAAAGAGAGACTAATCTATTATGTAAAATTCCTAAAGAAACATTAGAAAATTTACATGCATTGATTGCTAGTTAGCATTAGAAAGACGTTTACAAGTTGACTTCACCAAAGCCACTACTGTTTGCATTAGCAAGCAGGCAACATAAGCTAACTGATAAGAATTCAGTGATATAATGCAATTAATACAGTTATGTCTGTTAATTAGTGTTTTCCAACTGTCAAAGAAGATGCCTTTTAGGAGTCAAACTTATTTTGCTGATTATAAATTGGAATCCATCTTGTAAAACTGAGATGGACCTTCCTTTGATCTAATTAAAGGAAGAGTTTGCATACTCAAAACTTGTGTCTCTCTGACATAAATTAACATATTCATAAATGAGATAGATGGATACTTTGCAATTAACATGGGACAAGAATAAAGCCTAATTAGTAAAATGCTTTCTTTATTAACTTGCAGGTCAAGCTCTGTTTTATTATAAACCAATAGTGATAGAACACCGTAATTTTTTTCCAAAGAAAATTTATTGGCTCTGAAATTCCATGGCACTCTATCACAAAAATGTGACTTGTTTCTTCATTTGCAGACACCTGTTAGCTCATAAGCAGAAGTATACACAAACTGCTGGTTTTTTTATGCCCAACTGGAGAATTTCAGCCTGGAGCAGTTTTATGGGTTTCCTGAAAGAGTACGATTTTACACTTATAACCCTAAAGGCATTTTTACACTGCCTGTAGACACTAAAGGCTCTCTTAATCCTCTAGTGAATCTGTTTCTTTCAATGTTGTTCCTCTGCAGTTCTCATTGTATGAATTTCCTGGTTAAAATTTCAGCCTAAAAGCAGCAGCTTCATCTAGACTATGCACCAAGTATAAATGTCTACCTTCCAAACTAGGTTATTGATTAGAAGCCTATTATGGTTGCTTTATCTATTTATTTATTTAGCCTAGAATATAATGCCAACAGTCTCATCCCTCAACTCCCTGACCCACACCCATCCTTCCCTGTCTTTCTAGGCTTCCAATGAAGCCAGGGCATCCCACAGAAATCAGTGTATGGAGAATCATATGACTTGCCTTTAATACCTGGAGCACATCAGGCCCTAACTGGATGCCATCCAGCAAGTTTCAGGTTAAAATAAATGTTCCAGGTTCAATCTTACATGATCTTAAGGAAGAGTTTAATTTAAGACTGCCAAGATCACCTTAGACACATACAGACTCCTAAGGGTGCAACAGATCAGAGGAAATCCACATCACACAAGATATATACCAAGCAGCTGTTTAGCATAGTTAAATGAACAAATAAATTATCAATTTTTGTTTGTTTTCCACCAAGACACTATTGCTCATCGCTTCACTCTGCATCAAAAGGTTTGTTCTTTCTACCTTTCTTTTCTAAAAGTTACTCTTTCTTATTCTCTGATTTCCTGTCACATATGTGATCTCTGCCACACATCTTCGTAGTTCCTGATTGCTTTTTTTCTTGCTGAGTTGATCTTCTCTGGTAGATTACAGGGATAAGAAATTTATCACCTATAGTTTTAATCACCTACTAACTCTATGATCTTGGCAAAAATGTCTGGACTTCTGCATGCCTCATTTTCTTCATTTGTACAACGAGGATGACAATGGTACCTCCTTGAAGTGATATATTTAAGAAATTTAATGGAGCAGATTCTTAAGTACTTTTTTAATGTTCGCTATTGACATTATAATTTTAAATATTCAAAGGGCCAACCATAGCATTTGACACCTGTTCATTTCTCAATAAGTCACTTTTTATTAACTAATCTCTGTCTTGACAGAACCTAGGTACCTCAGAGTAGAACGGACAACACATTTAATTAATCAGGTGAGTGTTCACTGAGTATTTATTACTACTCTCTACTGAAGTTTGGAGTAGAAGTGCTTCTTCTCAGTCATTTGTCTGGATTAAAGGCAACAGAGCAGCTATAGCTGCAGCTTGAGCACCACACCTGAAGGGAAATGACAATACTGGTAAGGTTGCTCCAGCGACTAAGGTGATTAGCTTTGTGCTTTCAGAGCATAAGTATACAGTTTAATTCATTCAGGAGGACAGCTGTGAAGAACAGACTTTTTTATACTACGATTTAATTTTTCTACTAAGTAAGAAAAACCTATCTCTGCTTAAGTCTGCTGCCGATCAGAATAGTCTTTTGAAAATATTTCAGGACAGGGGTCAGGATAATGTCATACCAAGTTTCCAACCTCTTAACAGACATGAAATATTCATAGATTTCTATTCAGATGTGCTCCTTCCATGGCCTCAACCCTCCTCTTTACATTCCAAATTCAACATGAAAGTTTATCTTTAGGTAGCCAACCTTTTTTCAGTGATAAAGGTCAATTATGACCTTACTTTACTGGCAGTTATCACTGCTATCCAGGATTCATGTAATATATCCAGTAATACTGCACTGTGAATAAATGTGGCTAAAAAAAAAAAAATCACACGGGTAAAATTTATATGCAAAATGAGAAGAAAGCATCAACTTTTCCCTGCTGTTACCTTTATTTATTTGAACAAATGTCATGAAAAAAGAGAGTCTTAGACTTAATCTCCCTCAATCAATGTCAGCCACATTACTCCTTAATGGGCGTTTATACTGCATAATATTATTTTCTTTGTATGAACATTTTCTGACATCTTACATTTAGTTAAATGATTTATCCATGCACATTTTACATGAGGATAAATATGAGTAATGGTTTCTGCTTATAGTGACTGGGTAAGGGAGCAACTCTAAAATACAAAGTCGATTGACTCAGCCACTCAGGTCCTGATGTCAACAGGAGTTACATGTGTGTACAAAGAAAGTCTGTCTAAATAGCAATGGGAGTTATATATATATTATTTCCATCTTCATAAGAACTAACAAAGCCTCCTCCCCCACAATGCCTTCCTACTTAACCATAAGCACTACCTTTAGGATATACATATACCAACATGTGGATGTTTATTCTTTGCCTTTTTGTAAGTGCTAACCCCATGTAAAAGTTACTATCCAGCTGTGAAATTTACAACCAGAATGTTCTGTTTGGTTGGTAAGTTACAGAACTGTCCAAAAACAATTTTGCTGTCCACGCAAAGCTCATACTTTTGTAAATTTTTACAAGCAAGTTCTTTTGTAATTTCTTTTGCGAGATCACTAAATGAAAGCCTACCTAGTTTGAGTTTAAGTTTGTAAAACTGATGATTCCCCAGGAAAAATACATAAACTGAAAACTTTTTAGATTCTGTGCTCTAAAGTTTATTACTTATAGAGGATATTTTTACCCAAGGCTGGATAAAAACCCCATCAGTCTTGTTTTATTGCCATTTATAATTTATTTTTTGTTTGTTTTCTGGCTTTTTTTTTAATTAGGAAAAGAATTAAAGGTATTCATTTGAATGAAAAGTAACAGCTCTTTCCAAATGAAGCTTCTGTATGCTATAATGAGAGACGCACACAATCCAAACAGCATCAAAAAGATGTTCAGCCAATTCCAGTCTCATCTCCTTGGCCACATTTATTCCTCATGATTCCTCGTGGAGCTTCAGACTGTTTCCTTTTTC